>OZ026629.1:42604873-43022373 GCA_964020975.1 Hermodice carunculata | reverse complement strand
TGCATAAATGTAGTAGAAACAGTTAAACCTAATATAAACATACACCCTACTAACCTTTGTTTCAAAAATTTGAATAATGATGTTGATGAAAGTAAAATTAATTACATGACATATTTTGTAGATAAATATATCTATCTACAATGAATAATATCTGACCATCGACAGAACAGCAACCTGACCCTATCAATTGTTGAGCAGGCCAATGTATATTAAAGGTTTGAGTGACAACAGAAAAGCTCTTAAAAGTCAGATATTGTGAAGTAATTTGATGTACAAAAGAAACTTTGGAGATTTGTAATCTTAAGCAGCTGCTGTTGTTTTTCCAAAAACCAAATTTCCTTTAAAAATATTCTGATTGCAAAATTGCTTATTATCATATTCCACAGCACTTTGTCTTGTACATTAAAATTTGGACATTGTAATGCAGTTTGTGTTAACTGAATCGCAAAGTTTTTAATTTTAGTGTTAGGTAACATAAGAGTTGTTACATAAATTTTTGGAGACAAAAGCTACTAATAGTATTAAGTAACGTTTTGAAATCTCAAAAATAACTAATTTGAGTGTGAGGCAGTTTATTTTGTACACCAAATTTTGCAAATAGTGAACTTTATGTGCTTATTGGTAGCATTTTCTTAAGATTGTAAAGCAGCTTGCATAAAACATTTTTGAGATGGTAATTATACTTTGTATTAGAAATAATAGAGGTTGTGTAAAGCACTTATTCTGTATACTAATTAACTTTTAGAGATTCGAAAGCAGCTTACTCAAATTTTACAAAATTCAAATGTGAATTAAATTTTAAAGATTCCAAAGCAGTTTATTTTGTAAACATAACCAAAATGTGATTATCAAGTAAAAGTTATGAACCATCATTTATTTAATTTTACATACACGTGTGCCAAATTGCATCATAACAGATTTGTTGACAAATTTCCAAGGCCTTTCACCTTTGTTTGAGTGTCTCACATATCTCATACCACAGACCTGGTATATGAAAATATTCACAAAGTTAATCCGAGTATCCTGCTTTCCAAGCCACATGTGCACTGTTGCAGGAGCATTGAATCACTAGATATATGGTATCAACAGTGTTAAATGACTAGATACATGTATATGGTATCCATAGCATTGAATGACAAGATACATGGTATCAATATCACTGAATGACAAGATACATGGTATCAAAAGCATTGAATGACTTGACACATGGTATCAATAGCATTGAATGACTTGACACATGGTATCAATTGCATTGAATGACTAGACACATGGTATAGCATTGAATCACCAGATACATGTTATCAATACCATCAAAATTATACATATGGTATCAATAGCATTGACTGACCAGACACATGTTATAGCATTGAATGACTAGATACAAGGTATCAATGTCAACATACTTCCCATCTCAATGTTAACCATGAAATGTGGTGAGCCATGTGCAGACTAAGAGGTTTTGGTATCAGTATTAATACAGGAAAGGAATACAAAGCAGTCAGTATGAAATGATTCTAGTACTAGAACTCAAATGCAAAGCAAAAGGTAGAGAGAAAGAACAGTAGGGTGTGATTTAATCTAGAGGAACCTCTTCTGACATTAGGGAAAGCTAAACAGAGGTCAACATATATGAAGTGGATACCTTCATTGGTTTCCGACATTCCATCTGGATTAGTTCGAGGGAGAAAAAGAATACAAAGAAGAATGAGGAGAACAGAAAGACTGATGGAATAGACTTTAACAGGGGGAGCTCTATGAGGACCCTGTTAACAGGATAAACCAGTCAACATACAAAATTAATTATATGTTATCACTGAGTTTTGTTGAGGACAGGTGCAGATACAACATCCTAAGAATTCTTTGGCTCCAGTTCAAGTTACAAAATGTACTTTTCAAAAATGTTCATTGCCTAGATAAAACCAAAAATGAAAATATTAAAAAAGAATTAATGTACATTGTCTATATGGTCATACAAATGTATAACTCAATCAACCAATCTGGATTGCAGTTCAGCCTTGTAACCTTTCAGGCAGAAGTTTATGTAGTCATGCACTTTCATGATATCTAATTTCTCTTTAAATATTTACAGCATGAACAGATGATACATGTTTACATAGTTTTAAGGTATACAAAGTACAATATGACTACTTAAGGACGAAAGGCTCAAGGACAGTGTCAGGTTTTGTGGCTGACTGTTTGACCATTGTCCTTTTCTCTTTGACAGTCAAACTTGATCTGCCTATATTGCATCTTGCACACTTAAACATGCTAGCTTGAATCTGTGGTAACAAAATAAAATTTAAAAAAAAAAAAAAACACACACACACACACACATTGGCTTTGGCAAAGTTTATTTCAAGCAATGTGGGCCTATTGTCTTACCAGATGCAAGTACCCCTCCACCAGTGGTGTCTGCCTTACTTATTTTATATGCATAGTGGTGGTGCCATATCTGAATAACCTTTCAAAATGGTAGAACACATGCCAAACAAGCATTTCCCAAGGCTATTAATTACAGTTAATTTTCAGGTTGCAACAGGTTGTGTTACATGCTGTAAAAGGAACAAATCCAGTGTGTTTGCCACCTGGGCCTCAGCCTGTGATTGGGTGCATCCTGGCCCTCAGTGCTTAGCCTGTAATTGGGCAGACCCTGGCCTGTAGCCTGTGGTTGGGTGCATCCTGGCCCTCAGAGCTTAGCCTGTAATTGGGCAGACCCTGGCCTGTAGCCTGTGATTGGGTGCATCCTGGCCCTCAGTGCTTAGCCTGTAATTGGGCAGATCCTGGCCTGTAGCCTGTGATTGGGTGCATCCTGGCACTTACCCTATGATTAGTTGGATCCTGGCCCTTTGCACTGCACAATACAAGTTAGGATTCACCCAATCAGAGGCTGGCTGTAGGTCCTGGTATAGCCACACAGCAAGGACACAGCAATTGATTCCTATATATTTATTCTTTTTCAAGGTTAATTTTATGTCTTTAATGTTGTTATGGCTACATGTACTTACTGATATACAGCAATATCATAATGTTAAACCTGATCAAATTATGAAGAACACGAGGGCTGTGTGAACAGCCTATCCTCAGCTGACCTTGACATTCGACCTAATTCCCAACTGGGCTTAGGGTACCCAGAAGTGTTTCTGTGTAATTTTGAAGTAATTGGTTGAACTGTTTTAGTGAAAAACAGATTTCAAGATTTTGCCAAAAAATAAAAAAATAAATAAAAAATCATAAAAAACCCCCAAACTCACTGGAGCATGAATATTTGAACACACTAAGTACAGGACCAACCCAGTGAATCTGACTGACGGTTTTTGAGCAGAAGATAATTAAATTATTATTAATTGCAATCCCCATTGACTTATATGTACATTATAAGCTTGAAAAACTGTATGCATTAACCAGCAAGTACCAGGACTGAAAATTTGTTGAAAATCATGGGGGTCCTTAGTAGCACCACTTGCTCAACATTTCTTTCTTTTTTTTTTTTTGCTATCCTTCTGCTATGTACATTTACACCAAGTTTCAGTACAATTTGAGAGATGGTTTGGTGCGAGTCAAAAATAGTGAAAACACACCCACATTTGCAAAAAAATATATTTTTTGAAAAAAATGCAGCACTACCTGTTGAACAAAGTAAGGTCTGGAGTCCCCAGAAGTGTTCCTATGTCATTTCAGAGCTTCTGGCCAGGCACTGCTGGAGATTTTCAGATTTCACCCAAAGTGAATTTTTTTTAAGTAAAAAATCACTGAAGCATGACCATTTGAACAACCTTAACAGAAACTCAAGGTATATCTCCTCTAAGTTTGAACAGAATATGGCTGATGGCTTAGAGAAGAAGTCTACCATGTAAATTACCATATTGTAATCTCTATTAATTTGCATGTAATCAAAAAGAATACATGCATATATGCATTAAGCGACATGTATATCCAAGTTGAAAATGTTAAAAATTGGATCCACAGTACATCACCACCTTGTCAACAACCTTGTTGGATCCTACATGTATCTAAAGGTATATTTCAGCCAAGTTTTAAACATGGAGAGTGACAGTTTTGGAGAAGTAAAAAAAAGGTGAACATACACATCAATTTGTAAAAAAAAAAAAAAAATGAATGCATGAATGAATGAATGAATGAAGGAAGGAAGGAAGGAAGGAAGGAAGGAAGGAAGAAAGAAAGAAAGAAAGAAAGAAAGAAAGAAAGAAAGAAAGAAAGAAAGAAAGAAAGAAAGAAAGAAAGAAAGAAAGAAAGAAAGAAAGAAAGAAAGAAAGAAAGAAAGAAAGAAAGAAAGAAAGAAAGAAAGAAAGAAAGAAAGAAAGAAAGAAAGAAAGAAAGAAAGAAAGAAAGAAAGAAAGAAAATAAATCACAACACCACCTGCCAAAAAAATGAACAAAAAATACATAAAAAGTATACAAATCTCTGGAGCATGACCATTTGCACAAAGTTTGTACAGACCAACCCAGGGTGGGTCCCCAACAAGGTTGAAGAGGATATGGCCAATTGTTTTGGAGAAGTTAAAAATGTCAACTGTGGACAACAGATGGATGGATTGATGGACAGACAGACAGACAGACATCAAATAAAGACCCTTCACATAATTTTTAGCTGACTGACAAGTAAGCTGAGGTAACAATGCTCATACATGTTAAATGCCTCCCATTTGGCAGTAGTTTCTCAGCTTATTGTGTTACTTTTCTACTTTTTGAGAAACAGCCTATTCGGGATTCTCTTTTTTTTAAATCAATTCATTTCTCCTTCATTCTTTGTTGAAATAAACTATAGTATATCCGTCAAGGGTGCATAACATGGCCTATTTCTTGCCAGAGGATGTGAGCAGGTATGGTTATGAATACTGACATGTTTAATATGAGGTTTATATCTTCTTGTACTGTCTTTTATCTGGTAATTTGATTCTTTATCTTGTATTGAGTAATTCCTTCAGCATTAAGACCAAGACTGGTTTTCATATGAAGAAATCTATTATTAATTTCAGATACAATGATGAATGTCATGTGATGAAATTGAACCAAATTTATAAAATCACCCCCCCCCCCCACAATAAAGCACACAACACCCTTTCTAACTTGGCAATTAGCTCAAGATTACCAGGTGATTACTTTAACCCACTCCTGTCAGATTACAATTGAGTCAATAGCTTCCTTTGGATGGGTTGGGTGCAATGCGCCCAACCCCTGGCAAGGAAAGCTATTGACCAGGGACATGTCATCATGAATGGTCACACAGACAAACCTCAGCAAGGAAGTCTTCTAGTAATTTGAAATTCAAGCAAAAACTTAATAACAGATGACAATTTACATCCCAGCACTTTTGGCCGATTTGAGTGGGGAAGGGCTAAACATAATATTGCAGATGTCAGTGACCAGAGAAATTTAATGGATTGGCCACCATGAATACATATGAATCAAAAAACAAGAATTTAATAAACTGTAATGGTATACACAAGGGCCAAAGTGTTAAATGAAAAGTTGTAATTGTTCATGACCATGGTCAATGACCTAGCATTTCCAGCTGGACAGATTACTAGCATATTGATTTACACTCTCACTAATACAAGATGATACCACTTTTCACCTGAGTATGGTCAAACACCTAAATCTGGCTCTCTGTTAGGTGTATTTAGCATTTTGCACAGTGTGCCGTTTCCTTTCAGGAACAACAGGACCAAATGAACTAGCTTTCTTCCTCAGTTCCAGATAATAGTATGTAACCATGAAGATTAGTTACTTTGTCTTCCAGGCTTTCTCTTTGAGTGGAACAAGTCACACTTGATTAGAGCTCCAACCTCAGAAATTCATTATCAAACATGTATCTTGAATTGCCCTTTAATCTTGAATATATATTATATTTCTTGAAGTTGTTGTAGTTAAATGCAGTTTTTCAAAAATGCTTACAGAAGATATGACATATTCTCAAGACACAATATATCCACCATCTTTACATACAATTTGGAGATTGAACTTCTAGCTTCATATTTGTCAGGTAGGTGGCTAAAACATATTGACATATGTCACCTATTAAAAGTATCAATGGGTTAGTTTAACATATGAATGTTAAGGGTTTATTAGTTAAGACCATGCTTGATAACACTGCTTACGTTGAGTCAATGGTGCAACTACGGTCAACAAAAATGTGCATGTAACAATGAAAGAAATTATTTATTTTCTGTTAGGTCATGCCAATATTATGTTCTTAGATAGTTTCTCATTGTCAGCTACCTTGGAAGTCTCAATTTTTTCCTGATTAAATCAAGATTGATTGATTGATTGATTGATTTATATTTTGTTGGGGTGGGGGCGGATTTAAGTTCCACACTCTATGCTGAAGTACAGCTGATGACACAGATGTTAACTTGTGCAACGGCGGATACTTTTCTCAAAGCAATCAATTTCCATACCAAAGTGGTATTAGCTGCAAATTGCACAGTTCAATTTACAGTTACATTGGAGCTTTATAACCTTTTCCTTCTGATTTAAGTTTCAATTTTAATTTTGCAGATGTAAACTTTATATTACTCAAACTACCAATTTTAATAGTCTTATTTAAAATCTGTCAAGCATGGAAAGAAGAGCTGATGATACTGAAACAATATTTTCTGGCACATTTCTTTTTCTTTAAGCTTTGAGCTTATACCGTTTTTTTTGTTTTTTTTTGTTTTTTTTTTTTAAATTATATACTTTTAACTTACACACCATGATATATTTTTACTTGCATGTATGGGACTATATTTTCTGAATGTGCAAAACAAAAAACAATTGCAGAAATTTTAACCAGGCATTTCACAGTTCATTATAGTGTATATGTCTTACATCTTCAGGCAGCCTTAACTTTCAATCAATTCCAAATACATGTAGCATATTTTGAACCGCTGCGGATACTACCAACAACATGCCACTATGATCTCATTATATAGCCTTAACTTTGTTCTCCAATAATTGTGTAAGCTGTACAAAAATTTTCAATGTGACGATCCCCTAAGAATACCTTGCTGGCAACACTGGCAACTTTCATTGCTTTGTCCCAGGTTTTTCCTTGCTGCTTTCCACTGAAATTGCTGTAAAACCTGCTTTAGATAATTCAATGAACTTTTTTTTCACTGGTTTCTGCTGTAGATATCTACAGTCTGTTCACCCCAAGTTGGCAAGGCCATGAATTTGTTCATAGTTCATGCCCCTGGTAGAGAGGCCTGGCAGTGATGCCTGAATGTGATGAATCACACAGCACATTAGTGCTTACACATAACAAAATCCTTCAGTTAAATACAAAATATGCTAATATTTCTCAAGGATATGCACATAGCATCACAAGTTGAAAAAGCAAACATTTATTTTATACAGCTAGCTTCACAGAATAAACAATTTAACATATTCTCCAAATGTCCATTGTTGGGGGGGGGGGGGTATCATGAACATGTACAGTGAGGTTGTATTTTTCACATTCACATATTAAAGCTTGAAGTTACAGTACAAGTGCAGCATGTTCAACTGGGCTTGTGTAAGTTCACTTTATTACCTTTGGAATCCCCCACCTCCCAAGTGGCAGAATGCAGAGGTGTGCAACTGTCAGTTGACCCTGCACGAAAGGACTTCACACTCTGTGGTAGTTTTGTCCAGAGAAATTGGAAAACCAAGTTACATTTAACAAGAGAAAATCACAAAATGTCTCAACAAATTTGCTAAAAAATGACACATGGCAGTCATCATATAATGCAGACTGGATCAAGTTTACCAAGTTTTAATGAAGACAGCATGTGGGGCTATATATTTTGTCATTCCAGGTACCCCTTTCAGCAGTAGTAATCAAGATCAGTCAGAAATGTACTAAACAAACAAAGAGATTTACAGTTGCCTCGTGATTCCATATTCATTGCCCTGCCAACTCGGAGTGAACACCCCATAGGTAAGTGCAGTCCCAATGTAACCTTCATGCAACCTGCCCCATCTTAGTTATTAACCTACATATACATTGTATATTTGATAATTTCTTGCCACTTGTTCCAGTTTATTCATTGTAAATTTGATTCAGGCAGTGCGCTACATGTATCTCAAATGCAGTGTTTCTTCAAAATTAGAACTGTCAGGATGTCTGCAGATCTGGTGGTAAACTTCACAGATACACCCAGCAGTTACCCATGTATCTGTACATGATGCATTCTGGGTTTTGTAGATTAAACCCAGTGGACCCCGCCCTGCCCTATCTTACATGTTAAATTGTGACATGCATACTTAAAGTTAAGTACCCCCATTGACCAGTCTTCTTGATTAAAACGTAAAGTTATACTAGGTGTGCCACCATTCACATTATACATTCTGTAATCTAAAATGGGTAATTATGGACCCTACATGTTAATGAAATTATGCACCTTTTAACAAACTTTATCCTGCCAAATGGCATTTAATTTATTCCAGCACCCCTTCTTCAAGTTGAAATAATCTGTACAGTTAATTGACTGATAAAATCTGCACAATTAGATGTATCTTTGTAACATGATCTTATCAACTTCCTGTTATTTTTTTCCTGGAGGTGAATATTTTCTTTTTATTTAAACTACCAATATACCATAAAAATGAAAAAAAAAAAAAAATGGCAAAAAAATGGTACAGAACTGTATATGCAACAGAGATATTTTTACACAGAAACTCTGTGCCAAGTGTCAGAATAATTGCAATTATTCTTAATTTACTCAACAATGTTTTCAAATGGTCCCTATGGGATTTTTTCTTTTAAATTTGCAGATAGATATTCACACAGATATCCCATAAAGTAAAAATCTCCCCACTCATGGTCCCATGTACGTAAATGCAATGGCTTTCATACAAGGTCAATCACAATTCTTTGAACTAGAGTAAATGTAAATACGGAAACAAACTGTCTTAATGCACAGTCATATGAAACGCAGCTACAAAACAGTCTCATGCACATACACGTATTTATTGTACATACAGAATATCTGTGAGAGCAAATCGCAAAGGAATGTTGTCTATTGTCTACACCCCTTTCACTATTTACTTTGATATTATGTTGAAATGGAAAATGTTATGCACACTCTTACTAATCTCATTGAGCTTATGTCCATCTTTTTTTTTTACTGAGCCCTACCCCAATTCATAAACCATGCATCCACATGCAGGCACTGACAAAATTGTCAACAATATTAATAAATCCCATCACATTAGCATGCCATGAAAGTTTAAAGAAAACAAAGATTTAAAAAAAAAAACTTTCAACAAACACAAATTGAATACTATCATAATATAGGAAGAAACCATCCACCTGGTGTGAACAGATTTACATTATAAAAGGACAAATGAAAAGACCTTTTGGCAAAATTCGCCTCTCTCTGGTGTGAGTACAGGCAATTTCTTTTCAGCATATTTGAATAAATTTTGTAAGTGAACATTATCATACTATCCACACCAGGCTGTGGTGAAGTTTAAACGCTACTTACTACTCCGGCATTTCATGGCTCTTGCTTCGTCCACTGTCAAGAAGTTTTTCTGGCCAGTGGCGTCAGTGTAAGCTACCAGCATGTCACCCCTGGGTGCATCAAAGATGTTGTACCGCATGTCTATTGAAGGTTTTCTGCATGTAGAGTAGGAAAAAAAAGTTACTTAGTCATTCCAGTCTGACCTAGAGCAGAACACCTGGCATTGAAATGACAGCAGAATTAAACATACGAAAATACATGTACTTTTCTGGAGTTCATTTATGTTTGTCCATTGTCCTACATGTAAGTGTATGACTTGTGCATTTATATACATGTAGGTCCGCCATGGAGACCACATTTATTGTACAAACAGTAGAATGTCTAGAACAACTGAACAAGAGACTCCAGACCTTCCTTCATGATCTCCATTATCAAAATTACCATGAATCCTTCACAATGTACCTATAACTAATTATATTCTGGTAATACAGTGTTTTGAGCATCGAGATTGAACAGACAGATAAATCCTCCTCATACTACATACATAAACCATGGACTTCGCTGACAAAACTCTGTGAACTCTTTGGAATACTATAATCTCTCAGGCTCAGTCTTTCATGTTGCCAGAAATCACCCCTCTCTTTGAATTAATATTGAGTCAACAGCTGTCCTTGACATGGCTTGAGTGCTAGGCAATTATCTTCCAAGATGTTCTCTTTAATCACTTTTAAAATTTGTTGAAAACACTGAAACAGACGACATTTAACCAGCAACCGGTTATGGCTGGCTTTTAAGGGAAACGGGTTAAAACTTGCTGATTCAAGGCAAAACTTGCTTCCAAAAATAATTCACCAGGCTTGAATGGGTCAAACATACAAGATAAATGGGAATATTTGTTGGGCAAATGTAAAGTTGGACTGAATGTGCCAAGAATCCCGGTACCAACCATTTTTTTGCAAGAAGATTGCCAGTATCAGATACACAAGCACATTACCAAAAACTTGCTATGTCTTATGTATGAGAATTCACGAAATGTCTATGGAATTTCCCACAAAACCAATTTCGCTTCCAGCTGAATTGGGTTTAATGTTCATGTTTTATGCATCACTTCACCCAAAATAAATTGATAAGGAAAGCAGTCCAGTCTTGAATATTTTTGGCCATGTTATTTTGGTAAATGATGACTCACAGGCATTTATCAACAATGATTATCCTATACAAAAAGTAAGTCTTTTGTGAATGTCTTCAAATGCCACTTGGTATTATGCACGCAACTCTACTAATTCAACATGTCCAATGGCATGAGCACAGATATTGCTATCTTTTGATCCATAGATGCATTATCTCACCTCTATTTATATAATGTGCAAGGTGGTCTTTCTGGCAAAGGGAAGTTGAGAAAGAAGTCGTGTTTTCAGGTAATGCCAGACACCCATACATATTTAATATCAGAATCCAAAATTCTATAAGGGCCATACCAGAATGAGCTCTTTTTATAATGTGGATGACACGCAGAGAGTGATAGACGTCCTGTGTTCAGCTAACCTTGTAGGAAGACACCTAGACCTACATGTATAGAGCTGTATATGTCATGTGAAAAGACTATAGCTTTAATGTTTTTTTAAGTTATCATGCAGAAATATAATACAAAATAACTGTTCTGTGACCTTTGGAATTTTCTGACTTAACCTATAGCTAGACATCATAGCTGACCACCATAATCCAGTGTGATATGAAAGTACTTGCTTTCAAACTATTCGAGTTATGCAGATATGCAATTCACCAAGATGGCTGTGTTAACTTAAGAATCAAATCAAGGTCATCCATCTTTGAAGATAAGCTGCAACTTTTTAAGGAGTGTAATCTTGAGTAATATGAAAGCACTAGCTTTAACACTTTTAAAGTTATCAAGCAGAAATGAAACACCCTATAATTGCTCAGTTACCTTGAAACTCAAGGTCAAGTTGCCCATTTTGAAATTATTTCATACAGGCTAACCCAAACTACATCCTCACCAAGTTCGGATTCAATCTGGCTGATGACTTTAAAACAGAAGATGAAACTTGATTTTTACAGTCATTGATCAATTTGATCTTTGAATGTCACTCAAGGTCAAAAGCAACCTCTAAGAGGCCCCACAGGTACATTAGGGGCCCCATGTGGGTTGAAGGTGAGCAGTGGCGAAGCTCTGCATGGAAGGGCATTGGGATCCAATAGTACCACCCGAGTGCGGGTGGGATGCAGGCTGCCGATGCCCTTCCGTGCCCTTTATCCCTCATGGGATCTCATTCTTTCATAGGAAAAGTTCTTATTTTACACAAACTTTTACCTTTCAAAATTCAAATGTTGTGAAGTTGGTGGAAGATCCTAAGAATGATTTCAAGCATGATATGGCCATGGATAAAGTACTGCAACACAACGGCTGCAGTGCAGGCAATATTAAGTAGTGCCAGTCACTTCTGGTTTGGTCAGTGCTCTCACCATGACAAACCATGGTGAATTGTGAAACTATGCACAGTCTGCAACACTGCCACAACAATGAAATTACCCAACTCCAATGATAGAATTCCTGATAATGCTCAATAGCAACTAAGCACCTAGGATGCACCATTACCCTGATAAAAGACAATATTACTTATTGTATACATTGTTGATTGTGCTTTCCATAAAAGTTTCAAGTCCTGGAACTTCATGAATAATTAAAATATTTCTACCAAATGAACAAAATTGATTAAATTAAGCATATAAATTGAAACATTATTTGAAGAAATCCGAGTGTGCTTTTGTATTTGAGAAGTTAAAAATAGCTTCACTGTGTAAAAATTATCCAAAAAATAGAAACAAATTACAGCTTCATCTGGTGAACAAATAAGGTATAAGGGTACCCAAAAGTGTCTATTTGTAGTTTCAAAGCAATTGGGAAATCAGCATCCAAGAATATCTTTTTTTTTTTTACAACTACACCCAAAAACAAACTGATTAAGAACCCCAAATGACCAACAATGACCTGTTAAACAAATTTGGTGGAGACCAACCCAAGGCACATCCCCACCAAGTTTGAAGAGCACATGGCATTGGAGACATTGATGATGGATGGAAGAACAAATGCAGAACACTGGACAATGGATGATGATGGACAGATGACCATGAAATACATGTAAGCTCAGATGAGTGACAAGTAAGCTCAGCCAAAAAAAAATGAACTTGATAAATGACTGGGGATGTTATCAATGTTCAGAGAATATCAGTTCAGCCCTTAAATGCACTTAATCAATGTAGGCATGCCCAGCTTAACATAAGCTGTTATCCCAATTTAAGTCTGAGTTATAGTAACATTCATCTTTTATATCCCTACTGGGCCTGAACCAATTTTTCAGCTTTGAGCTACTTTGTGCACATTTATCATCATATACATAAATCACAATTACTCATTAAATATTTAAATCTTGAATGCCGCATTCAAAACACATTAGGCTCTTTCTTGTCTTCCATGTGCTAAACAAACTGCTGATAAATACATTAAAGAATCTGTGTGCAAGTATAAACCATGAAAACCTAATTTTAGCCATTATATGAAAACACAGGAGGATATATAAAATATAAAACTTCAACACGATATATCAAATCTAGAAAATCTAGCAATGAAACATATGATTGTACATATGGGTATAAAATACATGTACATGTACATGTATCAAGTACACCTGATTTGTCCTGCATTTGCACCCAGTCTAACAAGAATATTGAAAATGAAACCTGATGCATTTCCAGACAATTTCAGAAAATTCAAAGCAAGTTTTTTTTTCACATAAAACATGCATATCTTCCACGAAAAACTATTAATACACTTTAGAAAAGGATCCATTTTTAATACATGTATGTGTAGTGCACATCCTATGGTACAATAAAGAGGTTTTACCCTATTGAATACATGTACATGTCTGCTAAAAGCTTAACCATTATAATGCATCAAGCATGATGCTGATGGCTCAATTGTAAACTACAGAGACATGTCAACAATTTAGTTATCCTATGCAACATTACTGAGTGGCTCAATTTTTAGTGAACATTCCGCAGGGAACTGACCATATGGCAATATCATACATGTACATATCCACTGCATTTTTTGGTTATATGCTGAACAAACCTTTTCAAATTACATTGTCATGTTTTTAATTGGAAAAAAAATTGTACTAGTTATACCAGCAATTTTGTGCAGTATTATTAGACTTGACACTATTGTCTGAGCCAATCTTTTGACTGTATCATGCTCAAATTTGATATTTCACAATACTTCTTTGAAAATTAAAAGGCAATCAGAGATTGCTGGATCCTTGCCCTCTCACCTCATTTATAACTCTGCTAATCACAGGTCTCATTTTGGAATAACTGTAGTCAAGAAAAATATGTTATTACCGTGACCTACATACTTGACCTAGTGACCTACTTTTATGCATGACACACTCTTGTGTCAAGATATGGTGTGTTAAGATTCATGATTGTAAGTCAAAAGACACCAGAATTACAGCCTGGGCATGACATGTAATGTAGTTTTATTTAAATGTATCACCGTGACTCAGATACTTGACCTAATGACCTACCTTTGTTTCATGACACACTCTTTGGTCAACACATGTGTCTGTGTGTGAAGTTTCATGAAACTAACTTAAATAGTAAAGAAATAATATCCCAGACACTATTATACGAGGATGTCACTGTGACCCAGATACTTGACCTAGTGACCTACTACTGGTACATGACACACCCTTATGTATGGATGTATCTATGAGTAAAGTTTCATTAATATAAGTTGAATAGCATAGAAATTACAGCCCGGACATGATTTTACAAGAATATGTCACTGTGACCTAGATACTCAACCTAGTGACCTACTTTTGGTACATGCCACACCCTTACGTCCAGAAGCACAGGTGTTAACGTTTTATTAATCTAAGTTGAAGGACATGTGAATTATAGCCCAGACATGAATAGCAGAGACCCAGATACTTGACCCAGTGACTTACTTTCATTTTATGACACATGTTTGGGTCAATATATATATATGTGTGTGTGTGTCACATTTGTGAAACTAAGTTAAATAGTAAAGGAAAAATGGACACCATTTTAAAAGGATATGTCACTGTGACCAAGATAATTGACCTAGTGATCTACTTTTGGCACATGACACACCCTCACCTATACAAGTAGATGCATCTGTGTGTGAAGTTTTATTAATCTAAGTTAAATAGTAAAGGAATCTACTTTTGGCACATGACACACCCTCACCTATACAAGTAGATGCATCTGTGTGTGAAGTTTTATTAATCTAAGTTAAATAGTAAAGGAACTATAGCCTGAATATGATATTAAAAGAATATGTCACTGTCACCCAGCTACTTGACCTTGTGACCTACTTTTGTTTCATGACACACCTTTAGGTCAATACATATATATATATATATATATATATATATATATATATATATATATATATATATATATATATATATATATATATATATATATGCATCTGTGTGTAAACTTTCATTAATCTAAGTAAAATAGTAAAGGATTTACAGCCCAAACATGATTTTACAAGAATATGTCACTGTGACCCATATACTTGACCAAATGACATACTTTTGGCACATGGCACACTCTTATGTCCAGATGCACCTGTGTGTAAAGTTTCATTTATCCAAGTTGAAGGATAAGCAAATTATACCAAGGACATGAAAAGCTGATGTACAAAAAAAAAAAAAAAAACGATTACTATATGCCCCTCCTCTGGTAGGAGGGGCACAAACAATGATTTCCAGCTGAAAGGCCTACATGTACATTTTCTTATGTGGAATACACACATGTACAGAAAACTGGGACTCGTCTCTTTGAGACATTACGTACTTTTGTTAAGGTGCCATGCTTGAATTTTCTGCTTTCGTTGTTTCCTGTTTCTGGTAATACTCTACATGGACAAACAAATTAATTTCCATGAGGCCTTTCCCCAGTGTTCTTATTCACACTCTTAATTTTTTGTTCATGAATGGCTTTGATTTTATTTTCATTCATCAGATTTATATCCTGTTAGTCTATGGGTGTTCATTCTTGCCTTACAAGGCAGTTGTGATAGTTTGTTTCCTTTCTGCATAACCCTTTCTGCCTTGTATCAAAACTGAGTCAACAAATTTCTCTTGGGCAGTTTGGGTATGCAACCAACCTGAAGAAAAGCTGTTGACATAAACCATGTTATCCTGAGAGATTTTGTCAACAATTATCCCTCAAACTCTTTTATCATGCACACTGAAAAAAATTAAAAATCTTTGATGCAGACAACATTCAGTCACTTTAGATTGGTTTAAGGGGAAAAGGGTTAGGTACTGCTTTGGTAAAAGGTTTATTTCTCTGATGGGATGCTACTGTAACATTGACACTGTTGATGAGCTCCTTCTGTTGATCAAAAAGTTTCAACAACCACTTACATTCAATCACTATCTATCCTATTAGCTGTCAATTTCATGGCATGCATTACTTGTGTTTTACATGTACTGGTACCAGTCATTCATTACCTGGTTTTCACATGTACAGGTTCCAGTTATACGTTGGTTTTTACATGTGTAGGTATGAGTCAAACATTATTTATTTTGGCTTTCCAATGTACTTTTCATAAAACAGTCAAGGAGATCTTGTTTTGTCAATTGCAGCTTCTTATTGTTTGTCATATCAGATTCGTCCTTTTTTTTTCACTTTGACACTCCACAGAGTTTGGAATAAATGAATATTGCTTTTCATAGCCTAACATGGGTTGATATTGAGAAGGTAGAGTGTCATACATGTACACGTAGGTTGACATTGGAAAGGTAGTGTGTCATAGGTTGAAAGTCAATTAAAAAGGTGGAAAAAGATTTCCCTTCATTATGTCATACTTGCTGTAGAGGAGATGACCAAAGAGCACACATAAATTTTGGAGCAGAATAAATCATACAGTGTGTCTGTACGACCTTGTTCAAATGGCTTGGCTTTGCAACTCTTCCCCTATGTGTTAGATTCTTGCATATTTGGACGCATACATGGTGCTGTAACTACATGTACATGTATTACTACTAACTGTCTTGCTGTGGGGCATTTATTACTTGTTGCCGTCAGGAGTCACGACTGCTCCTCTGTCAATGAAACAGAGAACACTTTTATGTGTACATATACTGTAGAGGTATTTCACTTTGCAGACATATCTATAACTTAAAGTAATTTAACAAATGCGTCATGCAACATTTTTAGGGTATTTGATTTCACCAATTTATCATTACATGTCGTCAGTCTCTTGATAATATCATGCACCCTCAAATGGAGAGCAAAACAACAAGAAAAGCCTGAAATTGGATCTTGTGGCTATACCCATCAGCAACTTGGCCTAATGTCACACTGTCAACTGTTCTCTGATTAACTTCTGTCATCATGAGCTTCTGGCAATTCTCAGATATGTTTTCCAATATCTAAATACCACTTATCATTCTCACTTCATGATTGGTTGATTTCCCTTTGGCAATGGTTGAAAATGATTATATACATGCATGTACATGTGTGCATGTATGTTGCTCTTTTTTTCACACAGAATTCAGTTTGGTGTCAGGGAGTAGTCAAGAACTTGGACTGTACCAGGCTAATGCCTTGCCATGCTCAGTTCCTTCACTCTTAATTTTAGTAAGTGTCACATTATTGAGACTGAAACTCAGGTAATTCAATATGAGGAATATTTCAGTTTTTAATGGTAGCATTTTATTTTATGTTCGTTACAAGTTCACACATTTGCAAAATTAACTACAATGCAGAATGAATTACTTTTACAGTACATGTAGGCATTGTATACAGCCCCTTACAGATTTTAGCTCAGAATATTCAGCTTAAAATTCCAATAAGCTAACACTGTATGTTTGCTGCAGGATTACCATGGACATCATAAATAAGATTGCAGTAAAGTGACCACAAGCTTGCAATGGAAACAGTGCAACCTTGCGAGGATCGTATCAAGATGGGGCATGCTTGCATCAAGGTTGCAGATGCTTGTAGATTTATATTGCAGTAGCTCGCAGGGTTAGCTTATTGCAAGTTTGCTACATGTAGCTTGCACAATTAGCTTGCAATGCTAGCTTGCACTTGAAACATGGCAACTTTACAATAGTTATCCCCTCTGCTTATGGAAGCATGCCAAAGTGGCAGCTAATCTAACGTCTCTGCATGTGAGTGTGCACAAGCTAGCAGTTCTGCAGCCAAGCTGTGACTGTAAAGTTTCATTGCCTGCCACTAACGTTGCATGGTCCCAAAAGTGATGGTATGATACTTTAGTATCTATGGCTTTAAAATCATTTTTATAAATACTATTTGCATCAGAAAGGTAGAATATTTGTCATCAATGGCTTGTAAAATTGATACGCCATATTCAGCCAGTAGATGCAAGCCTGCAACTAGTGTCTGCAAGCTTGTGGCAATCTTCTGCAAACTTACCGCAAGCTAACATTTTTGTAAGACAGGACTGCAAGCTTGCAGGAAATGATTGGAGGCTTGCAGAAGCTAACTGCATGCTAGCAAAAAATACATGTAAGCTTGCAGGAAATGACTGCAAGCTTCCAGAAAATTGTTACATGCTGCACTAGATGGCAGTATGCTCGCAATGCATGGCTGCAAACTTGCACTAGATGGCAGCAAGCTTATGGAGGGTTTGCAAGCATATTTCAACCATCCTGCAATCATGTGGAAAGCTTAAATTTCTGTCAGGGATGCTTTCAATGATCAACATTTATTGCTTACCTTCCAGTAGAGTTAGTGTTAGCACCCACAGTTTCTGACCTCATTTTATTTCTACGTTGTCTGTCAATTTGTTCCAACATTTCCCGTAAAACCTCCATTAGTGTGCTGAACTGTAATATGTAACAGAAAGTCAGAATAATCCACAGGAGTAATATCATGGTCACTACATGTTGGTTAGAGCATGACATCACACACACATTTATCATATTAGTAATTATTATGTTGTGTACAATAAAACAAACACATTCAGTGTATAAATGTGCAGCACACTGTATGTCATCACAGTAATGTAAATAAGAAAAAACACATTCACTACTTTAAAGCAACCCAAAATTCAATTACAGAGGCTAAAAGCCAGGAATTCAATCCTGATCTGTCTTCTTCAAAACAATGATTTTTTTAACCAAAAAAAAAAAAAAAAAAAAAAAAATGATCCAAACATGATGGAATCATTATTTCTATGCATACAATAGCATGTTTCATGACATGTACTTACATCTGTATGTACTCATTCAGAACCATTCTCTTGTGTGCTTAGGACATGACCCATTTTATTTTGGGTGAAAGCATTAATCAGATCAGGTTTGTCAGATTTAAGAATAGAGTTTGCAACTTCTTAAAGTATGAAATGCAGATAAGCTGAAACATGTCCAAATTGATACATGTGTATGTGTATGCGTATGGACACAGTCCAGGCAATGGGCAGAGCAGATTGGGTAGAAGGAAGTGGGCAGTATGGCCATGGTATACGACAAAACTGTGGCAAATAGCCTAAAATTGGAACAGGTGAAACAATTTTTGGTAAAAGCTTGTCACTTCAATTCTTAACAGTGTCACATTTCCGGCTACACCAACTGAACAAATGCCAGCCTCAAAATGCTGATAACATACAACTTAGGACTACAGAGAGGAAGAACTGGTACTCTTATATGTTGGTTATTAAATGGAACTTGTACTAACACTGAGGAAGATAGCATTCTCCTATTTACCAAATGTCCCCACTGTTTTAATTGGGTACAAGTACATTTTAGTTTAAAAAGAAGAATCTTCCTCCAAAGATGTGAGCACTGGCAGGTCTGCAATTTATTTATGACACCTGCATGAACGTCACCATCTGACCCACTGCCGGGACTGTCCAACAAATTGCTACAGTCAGTCCTGATAAATCATAAGCATTCAAAAACCAATTGGTTTACAGTAACTGTTGCATTTGCCTCTGCCAAGCAAATTTGCCATTCAACAGACTTTGCAACCATGCTGTGTATTATAAGTAAAACTTGTTGTTAGTGTGTTAGGTACCTGCTCTAACGTGAAGCCTGGACTAACAGTGTGCGGGATGAGCACTGGCATCACCTTGGTTGCTATTAGGTTGTGAGTCAAGCCAAACTTGCGGTCACTCAACATGTGTTTATAGATACCTGCAATTGAGAAATGCTGTTTGTTTCAGAACATTCCATTTAAATTTGTGATTTTATAATTATTAACACAACTTGCCACTATGATGGACAACTTCACTTCTACGTCTAAAATGTGAATGTTGAACAGATACAATGAAAAAAAAATGTCTCTAACAATGCAAGTAGTATTAGTCCAAAGATATCAAAACCTTTGTATCTCATATTCTGACATTGATGAGACCAATATGTTTCACATATCTACTGATTTTTATATTCAATGACTAAAATCATTGTGAGAATAGCATATCGTGCACCACATGCCTAATATTAATTTCTGCAAAAATTTCCATAATCCCATTAATGTAAAAAAAAATGTATGGCTCAAGCCTATATTCCCTAATGCCAAAGCATTACATGTTAAATGACACCAGTTCGTGTGAAATTCTACATGGTGGAGCATATAGCTAGAGACTGGACAGCAGGATAAATCAACACACTACCACTAGGCATAAAATACAGAGCAATTTTCCCGATCAATACAAAGTGGAAGCAATAGACGGCAAGAATTTTTATGACCACTTCACTTTACATAATATTGCCAAGGAGTGTCTGGACTCCTTGATGTTAGCGTGGATCTCTGTATCCCAAAAGCTCAAGATGACAGCCACTTGCACTATCATCACAAATCACCTGCCTAGCTGCTACAAAAAAATGGAAGGGATTCTATATGCCTAATAAATTCTTTTACCCCAGGATGGGAGCTATCTCAGGCAGACTCCATAGCAGACAGAGTTCCCCTATATCACCATTAAAAATCCCTTTCGAGCCATTTGGTCCTCAGAGAAGGAATAAGCTTCCCTTCAAGGCAAGGCCTTGGTCTTCAACAAGCTTAATAATGTGACTGATGGTATCATTTCATAAGGGTATATGATAATCCTGCCATTTTTTAGAAATCAGGAGGTGCCCTTTCATCCATTTATTGTCTTCCTTCAAGTTGGTAGTTCATGAACGTGTAAGGTAAGTGTGCTTGAATTAGGAGACTCTGTACTGTATACACACAAATGTACATTTAATTGAAAGTCTGGGATTAATGGATGGCACCTGAGCACATTTTGTATTGGCCCTGTGGTCACAATATTGACACAAGCAAGTCTGTGCACGTAGACAGGTTACACTGACAGCTGTCTCCAAGACGCTACAGGGAATCTATGCAGCGACTCACACTGTCCTTTTGACACCATTACTTTGTGGTAAACAGTTTGCTTCAAACAATTTCACCAGCCAAGGTTTGAAATATATACAGTGGTACCTGTTTTTTTAAGACTGCCTCCATTTCCAGTAGAAAATGGTAAAGTGGTCTTCAAAACAGGCCATTTTATTGAAAAAATAGAGTTCAGAGTCATGAACAAGGTAGCTCATAACAATACATACTCTGTAACAAGAGGTGGTCTGCAGAGCAGGTACATGTGCAATTGTAGTAGCATGTGATAATGCTGCACAAACAAAATTAAAGCAGTGGATTTACTAACTTTTGATAGACTACGTTCCACAAAGGTCCAGAAATAAATATCAACAAAATCAATGATAAAACTGTGGTCAAGACTATCTGGAAGCCTGAAGCAATGTGCCACTTAAATAACCCCCCACCCCACCCCACCCCCACCCCCCACCCCCAAAAAACACACAAAAAATGAAAAACAAAAACAAAACCAGACCAAAAAAAAACTAATATGCGTTTTGTCATTTTTTACTCCTTCCTGGTCAGAACAAGATTGAAGGTACAGTGTATAGCTTAAATTTCCTTGGCACAGATAGGGCACAGTATGCCCAACAACTGCCAATAAAAGCCATGAACCAAGGGTGTGCATTCCTGATGGATCTTACCTACATTTCTCAGAAAAAAAATCTGCTATGAGATATAAATAGAAAAGAGTAAAGCTGGTGAAAAGTAACATTAAGGCACTTTTTGGACAATTTCAGTGGAAAAGGGGCTTTGAACTGCCCTTAAAGATATGTAACACTGGCAGAGGCATAAAACTTTGCTAAAAGATAAACTAGATCCCATTTGTCATTCTTTGAAGGAAAATAAAAAATGGCATAAAGTGATCAAGACCCAGAGCTTCAAGACAATCATACAAATGCTACTACACACTTTTTTCTTTATAACCTCAAAACATTGGTAGTTTTTCCATCTGTCAAGAATAACTCTGGATCTATCGGTCACTATATATGTAATTTACTCATTCTCTCCAAGTTACCACAACGTAAAAAGTGCCAAATCATTACCTATCACAGACATAACTATGTCAACGTCTTGACATGCTCCAGTGATCTCCGTGAGGAATGGCAGAACTTCATCTAGGATGATCATCTTGTCTATACTATCCAGTAGCTTGTCCACACAGGCCAGCGCATTCATACGTATCTGGGGTACATAAAAAGAGACATATCTCGCCATAAATGGTAGCCTGACCCCTTTTTTCCAAAAATTTTCTGAACTGTTTAATACAGATGAGCAATTCTGCATATAATCTGTAAATTAAACCATCCACATAACTGGCATTGATTAAATATCTGGTGAATATAATTCTGTCCTAACATGTGAATTCCATCACATGCCCTGAGAAAACACTGCTGGTCAGTCATTTTTGAAGACCAGCCATGCATGGTAACAGTATACGGTGCTATATTTCATTTTGGATTTCACATAAAGTCCATGATGTAATATTCCATTTCTTAGGATGTTCTTTGCGGCAAGGAGACTGTGTGGAAGGAGAAAGAACTATAGGTTCCAAGTTATTTTCTCCCAATTCAGGAGATGTTCCTGATTCATCAGTTGGAATACAGGAGATTAATTGCGCAGTTGAGGGGGGGGGGAGGAGGTTCAGAAGGGGGGCGTGCAAGACGTTTTTGTAAATGTACAGTTAAAATGGTCCATTCTGGTGGTTTAACTCATTCCACCCTAATGACGCTTTTCCCGCTAATAACTTAATGTCGTCAGCTATTTGTACTAATTTAGGAATTATTTTTCAAAATTTTTGGATGAAACTTGCATGAAGATCATTCCAAACTATATGCCCATGGTCAACAGCTTTCCTTGGCGTGCTCTGGGTGCATTGTGTCCAGAGAGCGCCAAGGAAAGCTGTTGACTTAGTCTTCTATCAGGGTGGAATGAGTTAAAAAAAAATTTAATCAGCTGGAAGAAAGGGATAGGAAAAAGCATTGAAAATGCTGTTAACCAGTCAGTTAGCAGTAAATACACAAAAACACTGTCACAACACAAACATTTTATGCAAACTGTGAACTTTTTTTTGCTGAGAAAAATAATAATTTGGGAGTTTTTTTCAAAATTTGAGAGAGACCAGGAGACTTTAAAGAAATGGAGTAAATTTTGAGAGATCTCCTGAAATTTGGGAGTTTTGGAACCTCTGAGCAACTCACTGGTCAATGATGTCTGCAGGTTCAAAATTGTTCATCAACACTGCCCATGGGTATTATCACAATAAGGTCATTAGCACACCTGTGGTCACGAAGTGACCATATTCCCCTGAAAGCTTGCCATCACAGTGATCTTAAACTGATAAAAAACATGCCAATCAAAAAGAAATACAAAGCTTGCACTGCAATTAAAATTCATGATTGACAGAAAAGAAAAAATTAGTCAATATTACATTTTTCTAAGAGCTGCATACATTGTACTTCCAACAAACATGCACAGGAACTGAAAGAATCACAAAAATCAAAATCATGCTCTGTTTGCAAATGAAAAAATTCATGCATATGTAGCAGAAATAAGTTTTCAATAATAAAGTTCTTAATTAAACCAATAAAAACAATATTCTTCTTCAATCAGAGTGAATGTGTTACAATGTACCAGTCTGTAATTATACACATATACCCTGATAAAACACTGTCATCCTGAAGCATCAGCAATTGTGTCTCTAAAACAAGTATCCCTGAACCATGAACATCAGAACATAGGGATCATCTACCAAACAGGGAGTTTATAATTTGTTAACAGTTTCAAATTCCAGAGAAAGAACAACTGACATGAATAGAGACATGCTGCCTTGAACACAGATCTCTGAAGTACTTTCTCCTGCAGTAGAGCCTCCTTGCTTATGGAAATGGGATGTTTTTCTGACTACCGTTTTTCAGTTCCTGATGAGCTTGCCTTGTATTTACAAAACATAATATAAAAAAGTCCCAAACCTTATGAACTGTGACACTGTTTGAATATTACCATATAGTTATGTACATGTAAACATTCTGTGTTACATCACCAGTCCTGTCTTCAAGGGGAAATACAGATAAAACAATTATTTCTTTACGCTTACAGACACATAAGTTCCCCGCCCATAGCTTCTTCAACATAACATTAAGTCAACTTTATTCACACCTTTAAATGTAAGCTACAGAAAATGCATTCACCTCTTACATTTGTATCACAAAAAAAACATTTTTATGTCATGCAAAGCCATGCTTTAACTGGGACAAGTTGTTTATATAATAGAATCCTACTGAAAAAAAATACTATCTCATCCTTACACTGTTCTAAATGTAGGTACCCACATACAGTGTTTGGTACCTTCAGGTTACACTTCTTCAGAGCCTAGTTAATGCTGAGGTCAGCTTACAAACTGTCACAAATATGTAACAATGGTGTTGCAAATTGGAAAAGACCTCCCATCCCCCCTTTTTTTTTCTTTTAGGTGCAGCTTTGGAAAAACTAGACCCCAGTGCCATATTTTGGTCTACATATGCGTCTTTGTCAACTAAACTTCAGACCAATAATACCACATGACGCTATGAACAATATGGATGTGACACTTTAAGTATTAATGCCACATTCTGTTTTTGTACTGCAAGGAACCAATTCTTCCTTTTCCATATGGCTCAGCTATAAACTTTTATGGCAAGGTAACTGAAAGTGAAGTTTGTAAGGGGATGATCTTTATCAACGTGTCTTTAAGAGTGTTAATGTAAATAAGTGCGTTTACAAGAAAAGAGCCTCCAGGGTTTAGTCAGCACTAAGTCTCCGCTATGCAGTTTCAATAGGGTTTCAGCAAAACTACCTTTTCAAATCAGCTTCAGACTATGTAATTTGTGTGACATCCAGCATACATGTATTAAATTAAGTTCACTCTATTTGGGATTCAACACCCGAGACAAGAAAGCAAAGACACACTTAACCTAGCAAAAGAGATGGAGGGTGGTACTCAGTACCATAGCTGGTATGGGTCTGTCTCTAACAAAAACTCTTGTCAAATTTCCCAATCAAGGTTCAACATTTTGCTAAAAATTCCTTAAAAGGGTGAATTTTGGTTCAGCTGCCTGAAGATTGCAACCATTTCCAAATCAAAGCTCACATTGTTTTACAGGAGCACTGTTCATGATAAATTTCAGCCATATTTTTTTCACCATGTCAACTAGAAGCGAGTTTTTCTTGCGAAAAACATTTATGCATCCCCTTGCATGACATCAGTGATCAGTGTAACTTTTGCCAATGCATGTCAATATAAACCAAGAAAAATGTAAATTCTTGCAGCATTTTTATAAGACCTGTCCATTGGGTTTGCAATACAAGCACCAATGCATGATTACCTGACTTATATCTATGAATTTATATACATGTAGTTACAGTTAACCAATGAACTTTTGGGGGACCGTGTGACCTTCACCTACAGCCTGAAGATCATCCACATTCATGTGAAAAAAAATCTCCAAATCCGGGGATCATCTGCACTAAAACAGAAGATAAGGAGTCATTAGGGGACAGAGGTAGAATATAATTCAGGAATACCCGATAAAAATAAGAATCATCTTGTGACCTTGACCTTTGGCTTCAAGGTCATCCATTAACATATGATTAAAAACTCTGCAGACCCATAGAACATCTGTATTAAATCAGGAGGGAATGGGTCAATAGCGACCACAGATACAATAAAAATAAAGATTACCCTATAAAATTAAGAATTGCTCTGTGACCTTGACCACTGGACCATGACCATTTGAACAAACTTGGTAGAGACTGACCCAAGGTACATCCCCACCAAGTTTGAAGTGAATCTGGCTGCCGGTTTTGAAGATAAAGTCGAAAACGAGATCCACAGCAATCCCTATTCACTTACATTGTAGTCAACAGGAATGAATGCAGTTTGACCTTTCAAGGTCACTCAGGTTTAAAATAAACCATACATACTGAAAGCCCATAAGCACTTTCCTATTAACCATTAATAGTAACGTTGGGCCTACAATGCACCATTAAGAAGGTATAAGCCAATATGTGAAAATTGCTGAGTTAGCAGAAAATGCAACTAGGATTTGACCTTGACCTTTGGCCTCAAGGTTATATATTATTATATGGGACATTTTTCTTAGACCCATAGATTACCTGTACCAAATAAAGAGGCAATAGGTCAAGAGGGGACAGAAACATAAAGAAAATAAGATACGTGGCGGCAGACGACAGGACTAAACACTATATGCATCCCCCTACGAGGGATGCATAATTACAAATTCCCAAACTGAAGTACATATAGTAGGACCATATTTGCATATGATCATGCTTTCTCTATGAAGTGCCCTAATGAAGAGTAGATTTCAGAGGGTTTGAGCTGCATACCCCAAACAATAACGTGGAGAAGTACTTCCCCATCCAGCAAGTCTAGCTACTCTTTCCAATGGTCCCTCCACTGAACTACCTGTATTACAGTAATAATGAACATAATGAAGACCATATGTCAGAATCATTATTCTGGCTCCTGAGTGGGTTAAGCCCATTTGTCTCAACTGTTTGATTTTTCCACCATTTAGCAAGAAGCTTCCTCCCAATTTGTCTTTAGAGAAGGTCTCCATCAATTTGACTTGCACACAATCACTAAATCTTGCCCAGTATGAATGTGGACAAGTTGCACATGTTGCTGAAAAATGCCCAGCATGGCAGTTGAGCGCTGATGCAGCTGACATTACTGCGCCATTCTGAGCTAAGACCAAAAGGCAAAGTACATGTACAGTGAAACCTCATTACAATAACACCAGCTGGTCACTGCAAAATGTGTCAGATATCTGAGCATGTGAGATAAATGAGTCAAACAGCAAAGAAATTTGACTTAAATCCCTTTAAATTGGTATAATTCAGTGAATATGTCAGATGTCTGAGTCAGAATATTATAATGAGGTTTCACTGTAGTAGTTCCCTGCTCAACCTAAGGAAGTCCTGACCAACACTTTTTTGGAGTCACTGGAATGATCTGACATTTTTTCCAACTTAATCCTCTGGTAAAAAGTCTTCCTAAGAAAATCTTCATGGGTATAACTGTGTGCTTGTGATATGTAGAGACAGCTTGATGTGCAGATTGTACATGTATCTGGAAAAACTACAATGCACAGTGACAAGGCCTAAGGCACCCTAATGTCTTTACCAACCCACTTTCCTCATGAAAAATTAAAGCACCATGCTACATCTCTACTAATTCCGAGTTTGTGTGGTCCACCATGATATTTTTCCCTGGCTAGCCACTGGCTTTGGTCTGGCCTGTCAAAGGAAGGACTGGGATTTGTACCTTGAGAATGAACCAATGTTTAGGCTTGAAGTGTGATCTGCTGGGTGACTTTGATGTAATAACCTGCCTCACCCAACTTCAATCTGGGAATATCTTGGGAAGCTATTGAGCCACACTGAAACATCCATTAGTGAGCCAATCTGAAGTCGACTCACAAATCCCCTGATCTCAGTGACAGGCTCGTCCGCTGGTGACGGACAAAAAGCAATTTCATTAAATATTCCAGGTTGCATCAAATCCTGCTGGCTGTTTGTGCAAACTGCACATGTACAGTTATTGCCTGTGTAGTTGTTTGTTCACCTTGTCTAAATCACAAAAATACAAAACAAAACAAAACAAACAAAAAACCAAAAAGACAAAACAACACCAATTCTATTGCCGGGCAACATTTTTACCCACTAACTGTAATATGGAAACTGAATTAAAGGACACCCTCCTGCCTGAAGCAGGTTTTATACCACAGTGAACGAGACAATTCACTTATGGATTTAATCAGTTGTTGAAAACCAGAATCTAATAAATAGAATTATGACACTAGATCAGTCATTGGTCACCAGTACATGTATTAAGCTTAGGAGAGCACAAGCATGTATGTAAGGACTCCTTTGGGTTCGTTACGTCTGAGCTGGAAAAAGTGCATCCATCGTGCAGATTACTACAGCGGCACTGGACTAACACATATATTAAATTAAAGTGAAAATGTTCCCAAACTAGCAGCCTGTTTCAGTGTGGTGTTATTGCTTTTAGTGCATAAAACAGACAGTATTACACCACTGATACAGTTTGCACGCTCATCCAATAAAAGTTAACTTCCCAAAAACAACCGACAGCCGACATGCCACTCTCACCCTGACATTGGTGGACTTGTGATACAAGCCTTTGGCCTTGGGTAGAACCAGCTTCCTCATGGCCTGGTCATCTAGATACTCCTGGATAACTCCAAACGTCTTTATTGCTGCTTCCTGTTGAACATGAATAAATGGCACCCACATTTCAGTATACCTGTACATCTACAGTGTGTACATACTTGTATCATAAATCTTCATTTCAATTTGCTGCATTTTAGTTAGTCAACTTATTGGAATTGTCTGTATGTGAACCGAATGAACACTTTTCTTTATTACAAAAAAAAAAAAAATAATAAAAGATGCTATATCAACAGGTGCATATACTTTATCATATCCATGATTTTGAAGTAAGTTTCAAAATGCGCTAAGAACAAAGAAACAATTAAGAAATTAGCAAGATTTTCTTGTGCTAATTAAGAATGTTCCACAGTCTCATTTCAGGGGTAATTCTGGCTGAAAACCAAACAGTTCCGCTTTTCCTTGTTTCCTTATGTACACTGATGAATCACTTTTGTATAATTGCTGTATCTGCACCTGCACTACACAATTCTTTATCCCCCACACCTTTTTATCTGCACTTGTACTTCAAAATAACTTTGACAGTGTTGAAGATTGATGATTGTCAAGACTCCTCACCTGCCCTTGGATGGAATTTGATTCCAGAGTGCTGAAGATTAAAGGCAGTACATCTGTGTGTATCTCCTCTTTTGTCACTTTGTTTAAGATTATATCCAGTTTCTCAAGAAGGTACACAGTAGCCTGCAACAAAGATTGATGAACATGTATAATTGGTCGAGCCTACATTCTTTACACCTCCACTTACCAAACATTCTCAAGATCATTCCCAAATGCCTCTACAATTTTGTTGTAGATCTATATGGAAACAATTCATGTATCTTCCAAGAATTACAGTTGTGATCTAAACCAGCTGGCTATATTTTTGCAGTTTGAGAGGCTTTGAGGCATTCGTAATAGTTAAATTACTATTGCATGGACTTTTTAAAAATATTACTTATGCTCATGGTGTTTGTAGACCTTAAATATATGACCTTGTATACGCATACCTAGATCAATGCATTAGAACTGTCAACAAAATACGCTTACTTCAAGGAAAAATAGTGCTCAGTGAACGTATTACCCTGGGCACCTAAAATCTTTTTTTCCTCAATTCTACCATGTTTTTGGAGACTTTTCAGTAGAACAATTTACATAAAATTTCCATATTGCTGTCTGTGAAATGAAAGAGCAATTTTGGATGTGTTCTTGGGGTAAGTTCTAGTGACAGAGACCACTGTACTGTGCATCACTCAAATGGCCTTGAAATAAATACTTTCAAATTTCATAAAGAAAGTTATAAATACAAAGAGGAAGCTGGTTTTCAGTAGGAACCTGGTCCATCATAAGATTAATCTCTGACAAAAATTTGGTAAAGCTGCGGTCAATACTTTTTGAGATATCGCGGTAACATCACCAGGGTTGACGCCAATTGGATGGCCTTCAAATAAATACATTACAAGTTTCATAAAAAGTTTAAAAATAATCAGAAGAAACAGGTTTTGAATAGGAACCTGGTCCATCATAAGATACATCACTGACAAAAATTGGTAAAGCTGCCATCAATATTTTTTCAGATATCGCAGTAATGTCATCAGGGTTGATGCCACTCAGATGGCTTTCAAATAAATAGATTAAAAGTTTCATAGAAAGTTTAAAATAATCAGAGGAAGCTGGTTTTCAATAGAAACCTGGTCCACTACAAGATTCTTCCACGACAAAAACTTGGCCAAGCTATGATGAATATTTTTAGAGATACTATGGTAACATCGTCCCCTTGCATGCCACTCAGATGACCTTAAAATAAATACTTTAAGTTTCATAAAAAGTTTTAAAAATAATAAGAGAAAGCTAGTTTTTGATAGGAACCTGGTCCACTGTAAGGTGCATCTCTGATAAAAATTGGGTACAGCTACAGTGAACATTTTTTGAGATATTGCAGTAACTTTGACAAGATGGACAGATGACGCAAGGGACGACAATACCCTCCGGCACTTTATGTGCTGAGGGTAAAAACTTAATTAAATTTTTTAAAAGAACAGCTTACTTGAACTGGTCTTGACATTGTGAATACCTTCCTGAATTCTGGTTGTATAATATTTCGGTAGTCTTCATCGGAGGCATGGTCAATCATGGACATAAAGGGAGGAAGCACCAGCACCAACATGTCTGGCGAGTTGAGCTCATCCCGCAGACATGGGAAGACAAATTGATATAGGACTTTCTGTGTTGGCACGAAATACAAACAAGAGAAACAGTCATACATGTTAAGAAAAGCGCAAAGATTTACATATGTTAGAAAAGGTTTATCAATTGCAATTATTAAGAAAAAAAAGGGGGGAACAGGGAAGTTTAAACACAAGTCTTCTACCATGGGGATCGAAATTATTGTGAATCAGCAAATTCATTCCTAGGCTCTCATTCCTTCACATGAAATAGTCAAAGATGCATTACATATTAAATTGTATAACAAAATGTCAAGGCACAAATTGAAAGACAATGGTAAATAGCAATATTTATTTCAGTAATAGCCCTTTGAGATTGCTATTTCAACCACCTCAGTATTATTCTATTATTCACACAGTGTTTAACTATCTTATGTTGACTTTCAATATTAAATTTGCCAACCAAATGTACAACAGTGATAAGGAATATTTATTTCAGTATATAGCACCTTGAGATTGCTATTTGAACCAGCTCAGTATTATACACGCACTAGTTGTTCTACTTGTATAACTTTCTGTTTGATGTTGATGTTCAGAATCAGATTTCTCATCAATGTTGGATGTCTTTGAGTTTGATTGGCTACCACCAGTTGATATAATCACTTACCCTGGGAAAGAGGGGTATAGTTTGAGCCAGCTTGGTGAAGAGCTCACATTTCTGTGATAGGTCCATATGGTCCATCATATCTATTGCCTGCATACACTGCACCACAGGGTCATCAAAATACTTTAACTGAAAAATGGCAAGCCCAAACTCTCATGAAATATTCCTGTTTCCAAGACACGTAGTCTTTCAAAAACTTGACACATACATCAATACTTGATACTCTTGTGATTCAACAGTACTTTGTACCATTCTTCGTATCAGGGATTGCATGCATATTGTAAGAGTGGCATCAGATGGTCAACAAAATATCAAAGGCTCTGAATATTATAAATCTGTTTATTCCATCACACTACTAAACGCTGTTTTATGAATATATAACAAATGAATAAACAAGTATGTACCTTCAATTTGATGAATATGTATTTAAGTCTCAGCAAAAAAGAAATTATTGATACATGCAAATTTTTACTGTTAGTTTTTCCATGTTCAATTATTCACATATAGTAATGCATGACAATCAATCAATAAATTGCCTGTTTCAGTGCAATGATCAATGCCACGGGTGTTAACTCACCAAACCAAAGAGTTGAGCTGTTGGTCTATATCTGACATCTCTGTTGATCATTTTCTCCACTGGCTCTACCAGTGCCAGTGGCATTCGATGAGCTACATCCCCAAACAACTCTGTCATCTACGGCACATGGAAGAGTAATAACAACTAGATGAACATACATGCATGCATTATCATTCCTCTTAATGTTAAAGGGTACGGCTTAAGTGGAAAACAAATTTGTCGACTCAGATACATGTGGGGCATCTTCTGACTACCATCAGCAAAATAAAATGTTTCTACACTCTGTTGCTACTTGGCATTTATTTGAAGAATTACAACTGCTGCACTTACATGTACATGCAGCTCAGCTGTAGCAGACAGACCACTGCAAAATCTCTTACTCACGGCAGACATTGATGGAGACTAACACATACAATACAGCTGTATCTATGGTTTTATTTGATTAGCTTACCCAGTTCTTTGGTTTCTTTGCACGCATCATGCAATTTCTAATGCAATATCCAGACTTCATATTCTACTACATACTTCTTGCAGGCGCACAATTTTCTGACATAATAGATACTATTTACATTGTTAGTAACAGAAGGCTTTTATTGAAAGTTGCTGCTTCGCCAGCTGCATCCTGATTTTTCAAAAAGCCTTAAACGTACTCTCACCTGCTCTATACGACGTGCATACACAGCAGTATTATGGTTGGCCTGGATGATCGAGCGTCCGTTATTAAAGATGGCAATTATGACCATGCCTAGTGAGTACATATCGCACAGCAATGTACATCGCTTTTCCATCTGCATCTCTGCAGCAATATAGTCCAAGTCTGGCTGTGCCATCTTGGAGTTCTTTGAGGTCCATGGAGCACATGGAATTGTGTCCTGGAACACAATGTGAACTTTACACATCAACCCTTTCCTACTTAAGTTCCCCCCCCCCCAAAAAAAAAGTACCTGAGTGTATAATATCATCCACTAAATATGTTCTTCTTAAATGTCATGTTCATAGAAAATACTTTGGCAGCCTTTCACGATGGCATGCCCCAAGTCGAAGGCTTTCCTTGGCATGGACTGGGTACATTGCTCCAAACCCACACTGAGGAAAGCTACTGACTCCATCTTATTCTGGCCGGTAAAAGGATAAAAACATGATATAAAATGAATATAATATGAAGAGGGTTAAGTGCATCAATCTTCATTTGACAGACTCAGGCTCCAAAGATACCATTTTATATAGATCAGTTCTATTGCACTTCTTGTATTCCAGACTTCCACATTAACAATCAAAAATGCAAATGAATTTATTGTTAATGTTATATGTTTATATGACAATGATAATGGAGGCATTTAACAATCAATGTTTGGCAGAATGAAGGAATGCATGAAGAAATAGTCATTCGATACGACTTGAACATGAGGTGAAAAGCCAGTTGAGCAGGTTTTCCCAAATGTGGCAATATGCTAAGTATAATTCTATCTACCTGGTACAAGTTCTTAAAAGACCAGTCCCTAGAATGTGGCCAAAGGTCTGGCCATATTTGGCACAAATAAAATGTTTTGCCCAGTGATGGAAGCAATGTCATCTTCATGTTTTTAATTTCATGTATCATTGCATCTGCCTGGTTCTGTTAGATCCACAAAAATCCTAAATGGTAATTGTGTTAGGAAAAATTATACTGAATATCACATTTAGTTTATTATCATGTGTTATTGTAGACCGTGCTTCATAAAATTTTGTTAACTTGTTTTGTGACCCGATTCACGTTTATGTTGGAAACAACTGTGCCAATGCAGAAGATCTCCATGCCTCTATGAGAGTACTTGGGTACAATTGCGGAGGGGGGTGGGGTGGGGGGGAGGGTGAAAGAGGAGGAGGGGAGGTCCAGATTAAGTTTTTATTCTGTTCCATGGTATGTGCATTATTCTCTTGTGCTGTTAAGAACAGCAGGGTGCCCACTTTACCCATATGATAGACAAAAGAAAATACACAGCCACTGTTAGCTGGTACTCTCTTCACTAGATTGAATACCTCAGACTCCATTTGACAGTTTATCAGTGATAGAGGGGACTGCATGCTGTGCATAAATATACAGCTACTTGCTCCCAGTTTAAAAAGACCATTTGCAGCATATTCAAAATTCTCTTTGCTTATGTCAGTGCATGTATAGATATTAACCCTTCATTCTCGAGTTAAGATGATGGGTGGCGTAAGCAACTCTCATTCAAATTGTTGTTCATTACTTTGCAATTAGGCAAAAACAATAAAGCAGAAAATATTTGAATGCCAGCCAGTTTTTGGTTGGATTAAGGCAGGCAGAGCTCATGTACTATGGCTTGTTTCTTATGAATGATTACTTTACAGATTAAAATTGTTTCTGCATGGTTTAATTGCTTTTGTACCCTTTTTTCTCTTTCAGCTAATATGTTTGGTAAAATGACCATCGTGGGACCAACTTTTTTCTTGGCAAGTAAAATTTTCTTTACTTTTCCTTTTTTTTGTTATGTGGATAAGAAAACATGCACAACTAGACACAGCTTCAAAGCAAAGCACTGACTGAAGGGTCCGCCCTAGCAAGCATGTAATTAGGCTGCCATTTGCTCAAATTAGGTCATGGCGACACCAAAATCTAACCAGTTCATTTTGCCAGGTAAGATAAGCTTATTGTCAAAATACATGAAGGCATTCTGTAGAAATTGCCGTAACGAGAATGTGCTCATCCGGACTGACATCCGGATGGACGACCGCGGGAAAACAAACGGTCCCCACATGGGGTGGACCCTTGAAAATAAATGTGCACCAAAAAGTGTCTCCAGAGGCTTCTGCATATTTAAAAATTTCAAATGTCATAATGGATACATGGGACATGTACATTCTACTTCTAGTGATATTTTCTTTGTGATATTTTTTCAGTCTAGCTCTGCAGTTTCATTATTGATGAAATAACATTGGAGTTGACAGAATTTATTATATAGATAGCAGCGGTTTTGTTAAGCCTAATTAATTATAATTTTTGTCTCCACACGTAGTCTTGTGGACTGTATAGTCAATGCTTATATAAATATTAGAGCTTGAGTGAGCCCTTCTTTCCACACCAGGACTAGTATACATATAGGTACCTTTACTGGAATGGGAAACGGATTACATTGGACTTTGGTAAAACATCCTTATTTATAATGACAACCATCATTCTTCTACTCAAATCAGCCATAATCATATTGTTTAACTCTTTGCTCTGTCTGTGCCAATGTCAGGCCTGGCTATCAATAACACGCACGAGTCATTACACTTTGTGAAGTCAATCTTGTAAGGGGATGCATCAATATCAGGCATGTTTAACCATTTATTCATGTACATGTGCACTGAAAATAAATCTAAAACAATTTTTTTAAAATCAAAATTCAGTGTGGTCAATTATCAAAAGATATTTTACACCAATGTATATCTGCCCAGATACATAAGTTATTTGTACCACTTGTTACGTGCACAGTATACATCCAAGAGACACTTCATAAAATAGCTAAGTGTGATGTCTTACTCCCAATACTGGTCTCAGTCATGGTTCAGAAATATGTTGGCGTAAAGTAAGCTTTATTCTATGAGTATCGTCATTGTGTCCACATAGCTATATGCATGGATCTGTAACAAAATGTCCAAAACACCAAAGGTCATCATAGGTTTAGTCAGTCACACCAATGCCTCCTGAGGCTCCCAATGAATACTAGATCTTAAGCAACATGCATCTTGTGGTTTGACAACATAACCTGCCTGACGCAGTTCATCTTCATGTAGTCATATTTAACTGAATCTGAACACCTGAGGCTGGAGTTAACTAGATGCTGAACCCAGCCCAAATGCTGAGGACTTTTAATGAAAATAAACGTCTCAAATGTTAGATATTAACACTTTTTGGCCTTGTGTGCTGTACCTTTCCGTCTTTCAATTTTTCTGCAAAGCCCATTCCTGCCAATTTCCAGGTTCCCCGCTTGGTAATGATAATACTCTGTGGACAAACATTGCCATGCAGCATCTGTTCTGACCCATGGAGATATGATAATGCTTCTGTAATCTGAAATACATGTCAGGAAAAAATGTACAGTACAATGCATGCAATTCAAAGATTATCATCTCTCTTGCCATTATTTTCTTGCTAACAATACACGGTGTTCAGCTGAAGCCACAACTGTCACCATTGTAATCAAGACATGAAAAGTATGCAATACAATAATTCACACCCATTTGTTACTACAAGTTTAAAACTATTTTTTTTTTTTAAAGACCTCAGCCTTTCCCATGCACGTATTTTCATGCACTAACAGCATGACAGTTGTACATTTTCAGGTTTGTCTCTTTGTGACCAAAAACTTTGTGTCATATTCCATGTACATGTAACGAGTCTATTACAGGCCCACTGCAATCTTCATATATTGTCCCACTTCAGGAAACCCGACCCATTAGCGAATCTCTTAATCTTGGGAATCTGAAGGGGCATTCCACACCTTGCAGGCAGAACATGTGCACCTTTGGTATTTAAAGAGCTTGTTGCCGAACATGAAGGCAGCAGTGGAGGTACATGTACATGGTACAGTCATACTACACTGTTTATGAGTGGCACATTAAGCGGCCACTCCAAGCAGACCACTAGCATGCAGACTCACAGACAAGGCACCCACTTACCTGCCTAATCCCATATTTTATTTCCACTTCTAGAAAGCTGTTCTCCTGTCAATCAAATTAAACACCATCATTATAAAGGAGCTCCACATCAGTGCAAAAGATAGGGCCATTACCAGTTATATTGTCATACTGGGTGCTTTATTGGAACATAAAGCACTGTGCCACTGATGAGGTCTGGATTAGCCTGCGCCCAAATCTCTTATCTTTGTATCACACAGCACATGATATAAATGACCAAAAGTCTAAGGTAAGTAGAAGGATTAATTAGACATGCTGCTCTAAATCATCCCAATTTGTGTCAAGACTTTGCATGTTAAGTTGTAATGCACCGTTCTTGCTTCACCCTGATGGAGATTTACAACAAATTAATTGGTCTGTGAATCATGCCAATGACTTGCATTAAGCATCAATTACCTGCTATTTGTGCTCAGTAAGGCTGTTGTTTCACTATGAAATCAGCCTGTTGGACTTATCAAGCAGGCCCCTATGCTAAAAATAAAAACCACATGCTTGGTTGCCACCCATCAGCTGGGTATTAAAATCTCATGATGTGTACTGGAAAACCTGGCAGATATTTACAAATTGCACCTTCTGGCAGTTGTTTACTTGAAAATACAAAGTGATTATCTTAATGAAGTAAATGTGAGTTGATGTACTATTGTACCATTATAGTACTATATGTAAAAAAAAATCCTAAAGGTTAACCATACATGTACATCTCAGATATTTATCAAGTTATACTAGTACCATAACATCAAGATGAATAAACATGAAAATTAAAAAAACAAAACAAAACAAAAAAAAAAAGCAGTGGACTATGTGAACAGCCTGGCCTGAGCTGATGACAACACTTTCAACCAAAAATAAGTCCCAGGCCAAGTGGTTTTATAGACAATTTGTTAAAGTTTCGCCATAAATGAAAAAAAATCATCAATTTTTAAATCAATGGAGCATGACCATTTGCAGAAACTTGATCAAGACCCACCTAAAGTTTGAAGTGGATCCAGTTGACAGATCTGGATAAAATTACAAACACAGTGTATGCACAACATGTGCCTTGGTGGCAGTAGCAGGAGGGGGGGGGGGGTTGTGGGTGTGGGCAGGGGAGAGAGAGTGGGTTTCAGATGATTTTTAAAGATTATGCCAAAAAAATGGAAAAAACATGCAATTAAAAAACCCTGGTGCATAATTATTTAAACAAATTTGGTAGATCTGACCAACAATTTTGCAGAAGCCACAATGTGACTTGTTGATGCCCAGACAGATGGACAGGCAAAGGTCCATCCTATAAACAGAGCTGACTTTAACTCAGGTGAAGTAAAAAAATAAATAAATAAAAAATACTATGTTCTGAACGACTTATACTACCCTGTGTCTCTATCAATTACTATTCCTATTAATATTTCATACTTGTACCATTTCTATTCATCCCCTGTATGTAAACTGCCACAGGCTATGTTCATGATCAGCTGCTGTATATAACTTACACAGTTTTCTTTCTTTCTTTTTTTAATATTGGAACCATATGCCAGGTAACAGAAGATAAATCGGTGTATCCAGTGCATATACATTTATTTCTCAAAGTATAAATCAACCGTGTTTACTGGGCAAGGGCAAAAATGGCTGTGAATCCTAATTAAAAACAAGTAGCTGCTGATCGACGCTAGACATATCCCCCACCCACACAATAATTATGGTGGTAAATATACATGATCTACCTTGAAACATGTTCTGACCATGGGATAATGAACTTCCATTAAATCCTTCTGTAGATATTGCATAGAACAGAATTCTATTCGAAAGGTCCTGTGATCTTGAAGCTTATTGATCTTTGTTAATTAATTAATTAATCATGGAGGATAATTAGCCATGTAAGACTATCCTTATTTACTTCTTCAATATAAGAAGTACCCGCATTGCAAGCTTTGAAGGGTCATTTGTTATATTTTCCAAGAAAATGTGTGGACAAACTATGCAGGTGATTTTGAGCTGCTTAACGATCTCTGTTAATTAATTAATTAGTACAAGAAAGTAATCAGGCAAACAAATTCATCCTATGCACACCTTCTACCTGAAATCTACCAACCAAGAAAATTTCAAAGGGCTAGCATTTATAGTTCCAAAGATATGGCCTGGACAAAATTGTTTCAGATCTGGAGGTTGCTTAATGAACTTTGCTGATTAATTAATTAATGAAAATAATTTGGCACACAAAACAATGTCTATGCACACCAACTACCTTAGATGTACCATCCCTATAAATTTCTATTTATAGTTTAGAAGATATCACATGGACAAAATCATGCAGATGATTTTGAGGTGCTTAACGATCTTCGTTAGTTGAATTAATAAAAGAAAGTAATCAGCCAAAATAAATTTAATCCTATGCACACTTGCTGCCTAAGATCTACCAACCATGAAAATTTGAAAGGGCTAGCATTTAGAGTTCTCAAGATATGGCCCAAACAAAATCATTTCTGATCTTTAGGTTGCTGATGAACTTTTGTTAATTAATTATATTAATATAAGCAATAAGGCACACAAAACAGTTCCTATGAACACCTACTACCTATGATCTACCAACTCTATAAATTTCAAAGGACTAGCATTTATAGTTTAGAAGATATGGCCTGGAAAATTTGTTTTGGACGGACAGAAGGACACATGGACGGTGCCCATTCCCATATACATGTACATGTTTATCAAATCACATCAACCCATCCACCCCCACCATACTAAGAATACATCTGGTCTGTATATATAATTGGTTTTCACTTGGTTTTGGATATTGAACTCTTAACCTTTGCATGAGCTAAATTAGCTCAGAGTAATCCAGTTAATTTTACCTTTTCAAACTTACATGTATTTGACTACAGTGTGTGCACCCTCTGCAACATATATATATATATATTGTCTTCAAGTTTCTTGTGCATAAATAGGTAACAAGGTGACTGTAAGAAAATACATGTACTTGTCAAACCAAGTTATATACTGAAGCACATAAAGCATGAATCTTGCCTAAATCATTATCCATCCTCTGGAAAATAAGTATTAATTTATTCTCACATCCTCAGTCGGATTTTTAAAAAATCATTTATCATCATCATCATCATCATCATCATCATCATCATCATTGTAAATATTATTTAGGGCTGCTGCAAAGGGATAGATCAATTTAAATCATGTAGTGGTGTATTCAAGACACTGGATACTGCTTTGCAAAACATTTTCACATGTAACGATTGATCACCTAAGCCTAATCTGGATTATATGTACAGGTACATGTATATGTTGCACTGAGGAAAAATACAGGAGCCCATCCTTTGACCATCTTACTTCACTGTAAAAGTTCATTCAGAATTATTACATGGGTGTTGGTTCTGCGGACAATTCCCCTTTTACCCAGACAAACACATATACTGCTTCCCCAAGAATACATGTAATATGGTTATTATGCTAGTACAGGTATACTGACAATGATATGAAACTGGTACAATGTAGAGGGATACAATCAGACAAATGTACATATAGGCAGCACAGTAACCAGGGCTTATTCCTTGTCTGGTAACAGTGAACATAATAAGCTTTAAATGAACAACACAACAGCAGGGGATCAGATGGACTGATGGTGAAGACTGGCTTTGTTGGGCATGTTTGCTTGGTTCTCTAACCTGCATGTGGACTTTGAACACATAAAACTGCAGTATTAAAATTATATGGGTCGGTCTCGCTCAACATGGACTCTGCCATGGAGCCACTCTATGAACCAGGGGTGACAGACATTATCTAACACCATACTAAATCTAGTAAACACAGGTGTAACTTGAACTTTTAAAATGCAAAAGCTCAAGGGCATATTGGCCTTTGTTTTTTTGTTTGTTTTTTTTTTTTTTTAAATAGCATCTCCTTCATTTAAAATCCTGTCTAGCTGGGGTGTAGTATTTTTAATCTTCTAGCATTTTTGCAAAAAGGCTCTCCATCTGCAAATAATGAGAACTCTATACACACAGAGCCATCTGTACTGCGAATTCTAAAACTTTTTTCCTGATTCCAGACCCATCCCTGTGCTGATTGCACTCCACAAGTACAGAAAACAACACAAATTCAGGTTTGCTAATAGAGGCAACAATTGTTCAAGTTCATGGAATATTTTGAAATTGTGAATCAACTAATTTGGAAGCATAACTCTATTCCAGTTCCTTCCTCATCTTTAGTAAGAAGTTTATTCCATTCCAGATCATTCCACATTTTTGCCATGATTATGAACCACCCTAGCGCAAATCCAAGCGTAGGATAACTTTTGTACAAAAATGTGCTTGAGAACCACAAGTATGGGTTTGCTAATAAGTGCAGTGACAGCTCTCTGCCATTCCCATATATTTCGAGACATCATGGTCGCTTCGCGCATCTTGCGGGAACCGGCAATGGCAGGAAACTGCAAATGTGCCAGAGTTTTCCATTCCTATCTATTCTATATTTTAGTGAAAATATCAAGATATGCATGTGCAAAAGGTTTTCAATTCCACCCTATTCCACATTTTAAAATAAAATTTAAAATAGCAAATTACGTATGTGCAAAGGTAATTATCACGGGATTCTGGAGGCACCATTTTGAACCTCATTGGCCAGGATTGAGAGGTAGGATAACTCTTGTGTCAGAATGTGCTGGGGAACAATGTAATGATTTATTTTCATTGAGGTAGTGGGAAACTTAAATGTGTTTTTGGGCTCATTTTTGGATTTTTGTCGTAGTAATTAATTTGGTTAATTTGACTTATTAACTATCCATTGTTAAAGGGAATGAAAAGTGCTGTTTCCACCAGGTGGATAATTGTATGATATTTATATGCAAAGGGCAGGCTAGTGCATAATTTCTTGTCAGCTTTAAGAACCAGGTAACACCTCAACCAATGATACCTTGGCCAGCAGGCTGGCTCACACAGTTCAACGAAAAGCTAACTATCATATGACCATTGTAGAATGACGTCACAGCTAAAAAGCCCACCCAGGAAGTAAAAAGTGACCCTCTTTCCTGCCCAGTTCTTATTATTTTTAAAGTGTGCATGGAACCACTATCTAAGCTATAAAGTACTAAAAAAGAAAAAAATGTAAGTGGGATTTACAATCCATGCAGTCAGCATGTATTTATTTACAAAAGGTGGTGTGGAAACTGAAGCTAACATGGTAAATGATTTGGATGGTTATGCTGCATTTTGGTGGCACACAGCCGTTTTCAACAGCAGCCAGTAGTTCTCCATGGTATCCAGCAGTGCACCCACTGTCCATGGCTCAGTACTGCAGAATTCTGCCTTCAAGAAGGCCAATTCAGCTAGGCCTTTGCAGCACAACAGTGGCCAGTAGTGGCCTGCAGTACACAGCAGCAGATCCTCACTAACCATGCTAACTGCCTTCTACCACTGACTTCCACTGTCCACTCCTGGCGACTGCTCACTCTTTCTGACTGCTTTGTAAAATATGAATGCAGATCATATTTGGAAAAGCAGACACACAATTTGGGCATCAAGTAAAAGTAGAAGAAATGGAACCCAAAGCAATGCTTCGATTGTAGGTTTATCCCAAAGCTGAGGGGGAGGACAGGATATTTTAGAAAACTGGCGACTTTTCACCCAAAAATAGATAATTCCAATAAAATATGCTTTTCGTGCTTTAACCCTTTCCCCCTTGAATTAAGACTGAGTCAACAGCTTTCCTTGGCATGGGTTGGGCACTAAGTGCCCAACCCATGCCAAGGAAAGCTGTTGACCTGGGGCATGTGATCTTGATAAGTCTCATGTACATTTCTCAGTCAAATTGTTTTTCATAACTGTTGAAATTAGTAGAATACACGGAAGCAGACGACATTTGACCACCAGCCGGTTTTGGCCAGTTTGAGGGGGAAAGGGTTAATAATTGCAAAAGAAAATGGAAATACGGTACCTGGTCTTTGAATACACATCTGTATGGAATCCAGTTATTAGACATGAGCATTTTGAAATAGGATGTACATGTAAAGTCACTACTCGGACAGTTGATACTGACATAACATGACTACAGGATATGGATAGGGACACGATATGACATGAATAGATAAAATTACAAAGAAATCAGATATAATCGTACATGTGATACTGAATGGAGAAGTGACACTCTAACTAGTTTTTCTAAATGATGATCTCTTATTGTATATCCTGATTTAAGCTGTTGTTTGCCTCGATCACTTTAATTTCTACATGTACATGTATATGAAAGCTTGATTTTTAACATTAAATGTGGCACAGCATTGGCACAAGTACGTGTATACTGGCTCAGCATTGTTCCCGAAGTCTTTGATATATCTTATTCTCACCACAATACTTTTAAAAATGCCGTAAAGCTTTTAAAATGACCAAGAAGCTTCAAAAGCTTCCCATAAAACTATAGTTTACCAGAAGTGAGGTAAAGATCAAGTTTTAGGCTCAAATTGCCTTGATAGAGGACAGGGCACAGGTCAACCTCCAATTTGGGTACCAAGGCAAAGGCTTTATTTTTCCCTGCGGGCAACCCTGCTGGCTCATAAACCTAATTATGTATAAGCACTTGAATACAGGTGCATGTACATGTAGCATAGAATGCCTTGAGTTTTTTTTTTCTCCAAATAAACTGCATCTGAAGTCTAAATGAACATTAAATATTTTAAAAAAAACCCACATTATTTCAATTTATATGTCAACATGACTGGCTTTTGTTGACAAGCTTGTACAAGTAATGAAGCCCCATTATTCCTACTTGTATTGATAATTGCTTGGCCTGACACTTTTGAAAGACTATATTTATGGGAGAATGAACAATTCTGGTAGGCCAATATGTCATTCCATGAGAATTTGTATTTTACACATTCTACAAAGCAATCAGAAAAGCTGGGTGGTAGCCAGTAGCCGAGAGTGGAAATCAGCGGCAGAGAGTGGTAGTGGACAGAAGACAGCAGTTAATGGGGACCTACCACTGTCTACCACCAGGCACCACTGGTTGCCAACCAGCTACAAAAGTTTCAATTGGCCTTCGGCTGAATTTGGCGGTACTCAGCTGTGCACAGTGAGTATACTGCCAGCTTCTGCAGAGAACTGCTGGCTGCTGCTGTATGCTGCCAAAATGCAGCAAAACTGCCCAAATCAAAATCTGGTGTTCATGAAATTACAGCACTGTATAAGGGCCAGGAGCACAGTCAATGGGACATCATACATGTATAAACAACCTTCAGAATTCTTCAAAAGATTCAGGCTTCAGTACAGTGGATTTTATTTTCATAAAACTTAGCTGGCATTGATTGTTTCAGGTAAGACTAATGATTTCATATAATTATGACAGGCATTGACTTCATGTGCAGTGTACATATACAATGTACATGTATACAGGTGAGAGTTGTCCAGTAGTCATATGGACAGGACCAGCACTCAGAAGCTCTTTTATATTGTATGTATATGCACATACTTCACATCACTTACCATGCATTTGCTCATACATGGCAAATCTGTTATAATATTTTGGAGCCTTGAATTTATCCAAGTAAATAATGCATATATATGATTCCTAAATCACTCCTTTAAAACCTTTTGCTTTGCAAGCATGTCAAATGGTGTTATGTATCCCATCCGTACAAAGATTTGAGGTCACAAAGAGTATTATAAATATTGCATATGGTCAGTCAAACGCTTCTTGCACAAAGTCAGTAACTGCATACCATCACCATTTTCCGACTGAGAGTGAAACCATATAGTGTTACTCGTGTGTTTTTTTTACCTTGCAGACACATATCACCTCAAAAACCTGACACAAACTTGCTTTGCTGACATGAACAGCAATGTTTCAGCAGAGGTGAGGTGCAGAATCAATATTGTTACAGTAGTTACCACATTAAGGGAAGGAAGGACCCGCCTGCTACCTGCTGCCTTGATAACATCTTATTCCTGCATGTGCATTGTGAATCATGACTTACCACACACCGAGCTTCCTTTACAGCTCCAAAGGGACAAGTAAATCACAGTCTGACAACAGATTAACATGCTCTGCAGTTTCATGTCCCACTGTCTGAAGAATATGAAGTTTATGATTCAAATGGCCACCAGCTATGGTCAATAGGCGGCAGTCAGGAGAGGAAATCATGTTTGCATTGGCAGCTAGTCCAGTATTGACCGGATGCTCTTTTGTGTATCACCACTCTGCTGTTATTACTCAAAGAACCATGAAAAGACTGGAGTGCTCAAGGGCAGTGCAGAAAAGTTGCCCTGAGAGACCATACATGTACCTATATATCAAAGCCCTCTCACAGTCTGTTCTGTCATACCTGCTGGAAGACCACCTATCTTCAGAGACTACTTTCAAAAAAAAAAAAAAAAATCTGTAATATTTCTGGTTTCAGATAAAATATCAATCTGTCAACCTTTACTCTGCTGTGGGGCCACCATTCAGTCATTTTGAATTACACCGCGTCATGTACCTGCTATTCCTACCACAGAGACAGCTCACTGATTTCAGACCTATCACTTCAACAGGCTATTTCCCCACTCAAAATAGGGAATTTGTAGCACCATGCATTCAAGCAAATCTCCATCCTATGCAGTGATTTAATGGGAGAAATAAAGAGGTATACCTTGATGCATTAATTTCTCATAATTTTAGTACAATATACATCATGTGTATGCACCATGTACATCATGTGTATGCACCATGTACATCATGTGTATGCACCATGTACATCGTGTACTGATTGACAGTGTGTCAGAAACAGGGTCTTAAATGCCACTAGCCTTATGGAGAGATGTTTGCCATTCTCATTGTGAAATGAGCACGCTTTTATGAAGCTTATATTTTATAGCATGCATTTAGCAATGCATAAAACATTTCTGAAGCTACTAGCTGAAAATGGAAAAACAGCATAACCAGTCATGCATGCAGCACACCCAGAGACATGCCAATGTACATGTATATTTGGCCCTTTCCAAAATAGGAATCTGCCACAAATGACCAATCACTACAAGACAGAATTTTGACAATTCTGACCTGTAAAAACCTCAAGATACAAAATGTCAATTATTCTTAAGAAATATGGAATGGCTTGGCATGCTGATTTGCTGCTGGGGGCTTCGTTTTTACGTCACAACCTAAAACCCAAACCACAGTCAAGTGATCTGACATGTTACCCGTGTGCAGTGATAAGAATGCCCTGTCTATATACTGTAACTAAAATGAGTTATAGGCAGGAATATTTGAGCAAGCATGACTCATTTAGTTCTGGGTTTGGGGTTATCAATTAAAAGACATCAATTCCTTTGGAAATTTCAGATTTCCAATTATATTTATTTTCTATTTTCAATCCACACTGTAATGAAAAATAAGCATATACATGTATGACAGGCCTCACCACACCCCAAATATAACAATGTCTTTAAGCTTTCTGAGAGCACAGCAGATTTTGATCATATCTTGACAGTTTACCTTAATTAAGCTCCAGGATAAACAGAAATGTGCAATTTAGAAGCAGTCTGCTAATTGCTTTCACAAAAGAATTTAAAGGATTTTCTCACCAATTTATTTCAAAAATTAAGAAAAAATCTAAAACAGCTGCAGCATGACCATTTGGCAAAGACTCACCCAAGGTACATCCCCAACCAAATTTGACAGCTGAACATAAATGCCTCAAAGTGATGCACAGTTTATGTGCGATAGGGCTATATAACTGGTCCCTACAATTTCCAAGCATTTTCTTGGAACTCTCAAAAACATCTGAGTCACAAAACCTTGCAATATTGGTATTCTGTCTATGGATGTCCATGGAGAGTGCTAAGAAGTCTGCCTTTGCAGTCTTGTTTCACCTACATGTATGGTTAAGGTAAAACTACATGAATGTCTAGGGTTTTAAGTAGGCCCTATTACACATACAAATGAGTCCAATTTATGTGCAGCTGGGTGTGTTTCTGCGCATTCAAATGTGATAAGACCAGAGTGTGCGGGACATTTGTTTCATTTTCTTCCAGACCTTGACCCAGCAGACTGCAAATGTCAGGATCTTGCTGGATTCCACTAGGCCTCGATCTACACGGTAAACACTCCAATGTAAACCAGCCTCCCTTTCCACTATCCCAAGCCTGCTGCTTTCTACCATGCAAAAATTTACTTGCAATCAGAGATGGCTGGATCCATGCCCCCCTTGCCTCATTTAAAACCTTACTAATCACAGGTCTCATTTTGGAATGACTGTAGTCAATAAAAATAGGCTATCACTGTGACCCAGATACTTGATCCAGTGACCTAGCTGTGTTTCATGACACACCTTTAGGTTAACATAAACTGTGATCACATATCACAGCTTCACTTGTTGCAATATGGCTGCTTTAAAATTTAAAATTCAAAGCATTATGGAAACGACTGCAAAGCGTCATGGGCTAAATGCCTGACATTTTCCAGCATTAAGTTTGTCTCATTGTTGAAAACCTATCATTCTCTTGCAAATGAGAGATTGTCGTCTCCATGCCCAGCATCAACTTATCTTTTTTTCCCCCAGCAAAAACCAGCGTGATCCCAACATGATCATGCATATACAACGAAAACCTGATTTGCTTATCCAGCAAAATCCAGTGTACCCAGCAAAAACCAGCAAGGTCCTGACATGATCCCAACATATGCGACAGAAATATGGCAAAAACCAGCATATATAATCTCAGTATTTCTATTTGTAAGGGTATCTGCATTTTTATTATGAAACTGTTGGCACATATTTTTGTACATTTTTTCATAGATTGTACATATAAAGGTACATGTACATGATGATTATGAAAATTTTCCCATGTGTTACACATTGAAGGTCGACAGATGGAGAAATACTATACCTTGACTTGTGGTGGTACCGGATTGGGCATACGGTCATAATTCCCCAGAAAATTGGCTAGGCTTCCCATAACTGGCTCTGAGGCAAAGGCTAGACTGTCACTGGTAAACAAAATAAAACAAAAGAATCAATTGTACATGAGAGTGGTATTCATGGTATTGTATACAAAAGGTATCTTCTTTTAGTCCCCATTTCTGTGCCTGACAAACACATGTATAGAACACAAGGTGACAAATGCCGCATTCAATTCGAGACCCAAAAGAAAAAAAAAGATTGAGGAGTGCATGTAAATACACCACATTGGTATATTTTCAGGTACATACAGCAAATCTTAATTCACACTTCTACCATAAGTGAAAGCTGTGACTTGACACAACAGTCAGCACCAATGAGGAATTATGGATCACAAACATGTGTGCTGGTAAGACAACTGAAATGATATAGAGGACTGTGACAATTGGGTCAAGATCAACCATGTGTATCTTACTTCAGCCCTTATAGACAGGACCATCACTATGTGTAACATTAAGTTGCAGCTGAAATAATTCCCCTAACACCAAGAGAACAGTACAAGTAGCTACAGTGTCCTGCAACCTGGAATATCTGTGTATATATCAATGTCACTACTGTGTAAGCTGTCACATTGTCATTATTGAAGAACCATCAGTGTTTGCAATATTGTAGTCTCCACTCATGCAATTATGTAGTCATAATTTTCAAATGAAGAGTGATAGCATCCATTAGAACCAAATCATAAGCCAATAATATTGTCAGTTTCACCTTTCAAGGTCACTTACAGTCAAAATTTACAACACAAGGCAGCATGCATGCCTACATTCAGGACGATGAAAAAACCTTTTGCCTGCATGTACCACATACATAACTTGAAACTCCCCAATAAAATAGTGATGTGAGGGGCTTAAATTTTGTACAGAACATTCAGGCCTGTAGGCCTAGTTCTCCTTGCCCTTGATCCAGGCAGGATGTTGACTTCTTGTTCCAATTGTAAAGCAATACTATAGGTCTAGGCCTACTAATTTGCTTTGAACAGAATCCTCTAGCCCCCGCCCCCCCCCCCCCAACAATCCCAGATTTTTTCACATGGCATGGAATCACAGATTCTTTGAAACAAAAACCTTGTAAACTGTCCCAAATTTCTCAATCATGAGAGCCCATGTCTCAAATATTGTTTCTGCTTCACAGCAGAAAAAAAAATTATTTAAACTTGCCTGGAAGATTAACTTGGGCCAGGGAAACAGCATAGCAGTGGTTGTTTGGTGATTCTTATTGTAATATTTGATTATTTTGCTAGGTTCCAGGTGTTCGTTCTCCGAGTTACCTGGGGAAAAAGTCCTTAAAGAACTTTTAAAAAAGGACTTACTATCTTAACTTTAATCTGCATGCTCAGCTGTGTCTGAAGCATTTATCATGGTCATTCCAAATGTGACACGATGCCCTGGCAATACAAATCATGCACATTGGCACCACTTATGGTGAACACCATTTTAAATATGGCACAGTGCAATAAATAAGATAAAATGCAGTGCCTAACCACCAAAGACAGAAAGAGGGAGGGAGGCAGAGAGAGAGAGAGAAAGAAATGCTGACATCCATCTCGAAAGCATGAGCCTAAGATTATGGAACCAGCATCCAAATTTACATTTAATCATGTATTTAAATGATAAATAATAAAGATGTACTGTGCATGGGCGGGCTTCACCCACTTTAATCTTGAAACCAAAGCCTGAAAATATCCATGTTACAAATATCTACAACACAGACATCGTAGACATTTCATGATTGTACCTTTTGCGCAGTGGGACAGTCGCACAAAAATACATTTGATTTGGTTATCAAAGTGAATTGCGGCCACAGAATATATCATTCCATTATTGATGCTGTGAAATATTTGTAAAATATATACTGTTGGTTTCACATATTATAACCCCCCCAAGATCGATTACAAACCATTGGGTGCGGAATCCACAATTTTCAAAATGGCAGCCATTATGTGCTAGTCCCGATTTGATATTTTGACGACGTAGTATCCAAAATATATGATTGTGTGATTAGTGTTAAGGGAAGGTTAATTTGTCAAATGAATGTAATGTGCAATAGATAATGGGACTTTTCCAGAGTGAACATTACCTGCAAATGTAAATACAATGCCGTACAAATAGCAGTTGTAGGCAGCTGTGGGCCCCAGAATAGGGATTTTTCATCAGACACTGAAGTCGCCCCCAGGCTATGAATTAAGCAGCACTGCTTGTCGGACCTGCCACACCCCCCTGTTGAGTGTATAAGATGGAGCTCAGGGGAGACAGTTGCCCTGAAAGTGGATACAGGTCCAAAAGTACCAGTGGGTTTTTATATAGGTGGTAATAAAGACTTTTAGAACTTCTTTCTTCTTCTCATCATGGTCTTCCATTTCCTCATCATTATGTGTCTGTGCCCAAATGGTAAAGAACCGTGTGAAGTATATCAAGTGGCTCGAGTTTCTGCATGTGTTGCTTTCTTTTCTGTCAGGTCCTTTATTTTCCTCTTGTCCATAAAGAGTTTGGGCTTAATAATGGTAGGTATATGTATAAGTCTAAAAATTGAAGTCTTGGTTTTCTGTATGCTGTGTACTTTTCCTGTGGTTTCCTGGTTTCTTTCTTGACCCAGTGTTCTCATTCTATGCTTCAAGGGTTAAAGGGGGCTGGTTCATTGTTCTCATTAGGGTGCTTTATTTTCCCATGTCTGACAATATTGTTTCCTATGCAAAAGTTGACAAGGTAGACTGGACAGGTACAATGTAGGTCACAGTCTCTTGCAAATGATAACTTAACTGTCCTTGTAAAGACTGCAGGTGTTTGCCGTATCTCCATCAATGTATACATGCCATCATGATGTTGTCAGCTGATAATGTTTAGTTCACGTGGTTGTTTCATTTGTAATTCGAAGATCCAAATGCATTTTCTTGCTTACCTCGTTGCTGTATTGTGATGATGTAATTTTTCACTACCTGTACATAAGTAACTATCACTGTGGTTTGTGCTCTTGAAGTGTAGAGCTACGAATGTATCCCTATTCAAGTGTAATTGTCTGATTTATACCTCTGTAATCTGGTGTTCAAGCTCTGCAAAAATTTGCCAGATATATGTACATGTATATTGGAATTTGTACTTTCAGCATTCAATAAATAAATGCTGTTCTTTGTTTGACGTGTGCTTTCTTGTATGTCATAGCCAATCCTGGTGTAGTAAAGCCCTGGAAACAGTCCAAGTTTTGTGTGCATGTGACACCGTACAAGTGTTACATGGTCAGCATCCTGATGTGGGACTGTGGAGGATAATCCTTGCTGTTGTAACTGGGTCTTGGATCTTCTGTATACATCTCTGATGGCTTCATCCTGAATGGGATATGTAGATAAATGTCTTGATAATACATTCCAGGTTTTTAGACCATTGCTTTTGTTGATGGGGCAGGCTGGGTTGAATGCCAGGATTGCATCCATTGAAGAAATATATTTTGTAAGGACCGAGCAAGGGTGACAATAGCTAGAAGTAGAAGAAGTTTGAATGGTTTTGTTGTGTTTCACAACTCATCAGGAACTGTGGGCTAACCGACGTAACGTCTGATATATATGCCGAGGGGTAACTTTCTGTTGCCACGTAAAACACGTTATCGTGATTGCGTCACACAGAATCTCGGTTCTACCAAGACGTTATTGTCTAGGTGAATTAGATTCAAAAGAATTTGAATCCCGGCAGGCCAGTAAAATAAAGACTGCCGTAGAAACAATGCTGGGGGTCAGCAAGTGTCATTAATCATACTTCTGGGTGGTGGTACTACTGTACCACAAAGCCCTGAACACAGGAGCTTAGGACTGTGTGTAAAAACACAGTGTGGGTACATGTGTGCGGTTTCCCAATGGGTTGCATAGGTAATATGCTACCCAAAGCAGAACCTCATGGAGGGATGAACTTTGAACATAAAATTTTAGCATTAGACCGAGCAAGAGAGCTCATCTCCCCATGACGTTGAGACCGAAAGGTTCAATGGAGCGCAATTGGTGCATCCAATGTCTTTCCCTGTCTAGACGCAACTGTCTGGTGCGTTCTAGACAGGGGGGGAGTGCGGATATACTCTAAAATGTGCACTTTTAGAGCAAGACCATGGTGGTCATTTTGGACAAAATGTCTTCTTCTCATTGAAGAAATATGTTCTGTATCTCCTGTTTAATAATGAGAAGTTCTTTGCATGTCCATGTTTCTTGGTCTCGTGATGGCTGACTGGACCAGGTCAGAGGAGCAGCCTTTGAATATTAAGCTAGTAAGCAGACTTTCTGATTGAGTGTCGAAGTTTGCAAGACTTCAGCATACTCTGAAGATTCCTGGCTTGACTGTTTGACATTGATCAAGCAAGGTTTTGTCTGGGATGACAGGAATGAAAAGGTAGAAATGTGTTCTGTTCATTGCTATTCTGTATACTGTGATTTTGATACTTGTTCCATTTTGCTTCAAGTATTCCAGCAGCCATATAGTCATTCTCAGGAAAAGATTTAATTACATTTGGTATAAATTTACCATGTACCATGTGGTATGATTATATGCAATATAGAAAGCATGTAAAGCTATCAAAGACTGAAGCAGGACAAGTAATGAAAAAAAAAAGCCCCGAGGGCTGTGACAGCTCTATGCCCAGATGACCTTGCACTCACAACCTTTATTTTGTGCTGTATGCTACTGCAACCAAAGGGTTTCTCTGATGCACATACATGTACATATATAAGATATGGCCATGTAGTTGGACACTGCAGCCAGTTGATTCACACTCAGTGCAGTTGCCTCATGACCTTAGGAATAAAGTCAATATCACTTGTATGCAATCATAGCATAATTTTACAGCAGACCATCATATACAATATCAAAGTCCTAGCCCAAAAGTGCTTATTTAATTAACTATTATGTTGAAAGAAAATTCAGTAAAGTTGAAAAACACATCCGATGAATTCAGTCAGTCATCCTTCCGTATTCTTTACATTAGCATAATCTGAATTAAATTCCCCATTGAACTAGTTATTAAGTTTATTACATGTAAGTAAACAGTCACATCCATTTAAATATACCTTGTCCTCTTACCTTGGGATTTTGCTCAGGGTAACCCACTGGCAGTTTAATCCGGCCCCCCTCCCCTCCCCACCCCCCCAAAAAAAAATTAAATAACCATCATCATGTGCAAGGCCATTTTCCTAGTTGAAATCGTTCTCCACAAAACAAAACAAAAACAATTTAAACTAACTGCAATGCTGCTTTGACCTTGAGAATCAAAACAAGGTCACCCATATACAATCTCAGCCTACCCCATACCAAAGACCATCACCACCAGTATCAAAGCCTCAGTTCAAACAGTTCCAGAGTTGTTATCCTGAAAGAGTATTAGATAACTTTGTTACTTTAGAAACACATCAAGGTCACTGAACTGCAATCCTGACTTATATGTAGCCCCCACAGAGAACCATAATCATGCCCATTTTCAAAGTTTGAGCATAAATTGTTCTAAAGTTATCATCCAAAACTAATGCCACTTATATTATTATGACCTTAGGAATTAATACACATTGGTCAAGTTACGGTTACCAATATTCACATATGAAGAACTAGGGTCTCCAAATAACATGTGTGTCCCAGTGTAATTTTGAAGCAATTGGCCAAACAGTCTATGGAAAGCAACCTTCAAGAATTCCCAGAAATTAACACAAAGAAATTCATAAACTAGACCAGTCATTGCTGACAGACTGGATCACTTTGTGTACACATGGTTCCATGCTCTTGAAAATGAGGTCAAGGTCACTAAAACTGAGTCAGGTCAAGAAATAGTGTCAGGGTACAGTTAAGATAAATTTGAGTTTGATGTGCCCTGTGAATCAAGATATTTTGCTTGTACGGATTCTGTAATGGACAGTCAGTCCCATAGTTGGATCAACTGAAAACAGTACACCCAGACTTCATGGGGGAGGGGGTTAATAAAAATGAAGAATGACTAAAGTCAGACTAATGTTGAATAGGCTTACGAAAGACCCATTACAGATACATCCCATCATGTCTTTGTTAAAGTTTGATAGGGATCTGGGCAATGGTTTCAGAGAAGACTACATACACGTGGTACAAGCATGCATTTGCATTATTATCCCTAAACCAACCATGCTGTCATATACTTCTTGCGAAATGACAGCAGCAGCATCTAGTACAACTTTGACAGTGACCAAATAAATGTGCATTCCTGTCACATTTGAACAGGATTTTTGCAGTGGTTTGGAGAGGTTAAAATTGCAAACATACACAAATTCATGAAAAAAGAAAAAAGACACAGCCACTATTTGAACTAGATGTAATAGTGGTGCTAGCACCACTGAGGGGACTGCAATATACAAACATGGTACAGTTTAGGGCAGCAACTATTGCTGCATGCCCCCTCTAATAAGGTCACATTGCTAGTGGGGTGGCCTCAGTGGAAAGAGAATCACTTAAAATCCAGCATCCAGAAGCAAATAAGGTTAAAAAATTCAGTGATTGTGTAAAAGTGGCTGTGTCATCTTGAGAAATAGGTCAAGGTCACTCATGTTCAAACTTAACCTTGGCCCCATAGAGGACTAAAATCATGTACAATATAAAATCCTTAAATGAAAAGGTTTATAAATTATTGTGTGGACACTGAATTTCATAAAAGTGGCTGTGTGACATTGGGAATTGGGTCAAGGTCACTCATGTTTGAACTTCACCTTGGTCCAATAGAAAACTATAATGATGTGCAATATGAAAGCCCTAGCTCAAAAACTTCTCAAGTTATCATGCCGAAATCACGCCAACACCATATTCACCAATGTGGCTCTGTGCCCTTCAGAATTGGGTCAATGACACCCATCTTCAAACTGCACTTAGCCCTTACAAGGGGCTATAATTTTGTGCAATACCAAAGCCCTACCTCAGAAGCTTCTCAAGTTATCATGCTGACACTACATGTAATTTATTAATAAGGCTCTGTGACCCTAGAAATTAGGTCAAGGTCACCCAACTTTCTTGACCTAGCCCTTAAAGAGGACAATACTCCTGTGCAATATGAAAGCCCTAGCTCAGAAACTTCTTAAGTTATTATGCAGACACCAAATTCACTAATGTAGCTCTGTGACCTTGGGAATTGGGTCAAGGTCACCAACCTGTATACTTGTCCTAGCCCTTATAGAGAACTTAATTCCTGTGCAATATGACAGCCCTAGCTTAAAGACTTCTCAAGTTATAATGCAGAAACAATCTGGAAGGACACACGGAACCTGTGATCACTATAGGTGATCCGCCTTGGGCGGTCTCTATTCCCTAGAAATTTTCCTACGTAATTTTAAACCAATTTTCCAGAAATATATTTTTTGAGAATTCACAACAAATAGCATGACCCATTGAACAAAGACCCACACAGAAGCTATAATCTCATGACATTTGAAGGTAATGTAACCAACACTTTTTTGCAGAAGTCCAAAATGGAAGTTTTGAATGATGAAAATGGATGGTTATGCAAAGTGATGAAAGCTGAGCTAAAAACCCTAAAATGACACCTAATTTATCCAATTTATGTTGTGGCTGAAAAGTATTGATTTTAGTGGAGTCACTTCAACTTTTTTTTCATGTGCAAAATTCAATGTTCATTTGCTAAATGGTTTGAAAAAGACTGCACAGGTAAATAAGGTACACACGTAACTCGATGACAATGATTGAAAAATTGTCTTCTGCCACACATGACAAATTTTATATGCTTGAAACATTGACTGGGCTCCAACCCGGGATTTGAGGGAAAATCCTGGTTGGGGATAATCTTAGATGTATCCCTAAGTGTTTGTTCATGCTAATTTATCTGATAATGTAAGTAATTAGCCCCGGATGTGCTTGCTGGTACTTTGATTTTATCTTGAAGAGAAAGTAGTTTCCTTTGTTTTCACTGGGGGGGGGGGGCGCTAAAATCAATCAGTGTTTACAATTACTATTAATATGAGATAACAGGTTCACAAAAGAAATGTTTACTAGCTTACTTCAAGGTAGCTGTTTTAAGCATGCAGTATTTTGTTACCCTCACATCATTCTGATTGATTAAATGACACACCCTATTAATATCTGAAATCAGTTCCTGTGGTGTTTTCAGTAACAATATATCAAGGCAGGTCTATGATAGCTGGTGTCTGATAGTGACTGAGTTCAGTTCATTTTCATGGCTTACACTTGGCAACAATTTGACGGAGAATTAAATACGGATCAGATGTTACAGTCAGGGTTTTCCCTGTAAATAAGATAAAATTTCAAAATGATGGACTTTTTTTAAAACTAAACATGCCCATTTACATCTTCTACTTCATTGGAATAACTTTACTGTGATAATAATTGATATTATGACTTTCTGCATATAAAAGGCGCATTTACCATGCCTTTGCTGGTGAACCTTTTGATCTGCGACTAGGTATCACAATATATATATATTCTCACAGGTGTACATGTACACATTGTTACATTTGCTGCTAATAGATGTATATGCTATTTTAAAGTTTCACATGGGTTTCAGTCATGTATATGTATGTCCATGAACAGTTCATACCAAAATCTGAACCAGGGTGACTCACATTGTACACAGCAAAAACTGAAAGAAATAAACTTTGTGCCACATGAATGTCATTGTGGTGATCATGTTCATTGTCAGAAATAGCAATATGTATCATAAGGTGTTCGGAATTTTTTACCACTTGCATTATAACATAAAGCAGTATGTTGTATGGTTAGAATCAAGGTGAGTCAGTTAACAGATGCACCAATAAGCTAGGAAATCATTTGCAAGCTTCAAACCCCCCCCCCCCCTAGATTTTAGGTGCTTTCCTGACATACAAGCATGATTCTATTTATTCAATCACACATGTGCACGTACATGTATACAGTAAACCATGAATGCCACTGGACACTTGGACTCAGTGGCAACCACAGGAATTTGTTGGCAGCCAGTGATGACCAGCAGCAGCCTGTGGTACTACTACTGGCACCTGCTGTCTAATGCTGTCTGCCACAGAGGTATGAAGCAGCCTCTAAGGGATTGGCAGTGGTCAGCATTAGATAGCGTTTGTTGGCTGTGGTCAGCGGCACTCTGAGCTGCTTTTCATCGTTCTCTGCCACATGCCGCCAATGTCTCACCTACACTGCCATTGCTGCCCAATGCCAACCACCACCTTATGCTGACAGTTTGTTTCAGCAGCATCTAAAATACAAAATCCCCTGGAACAAGATATGTTTGTAAAACATAGATGCCCCCCGCCCTCATTACTCTTGCCCTCGCTACCCTATTGATAGTGGTAGATGGGGCACTCATGACCTTACAAAATTAGTGAAGGTTGATCATACATCAATGTCACATATCTTTAAACTGTAAAGTAGCCCTTAAAAACGACTAAAAACCTGGACAATATACAAGTTAGAGCCAAAAATTTAGTCATCATTTAGAAACCATATTCAGCAAAGTGGCTTTATGACCTTGGAAATTAGGACATGCTCACTCATTTTCACTTGACCTTCTTCAGTTGCTGTGCAAAAACCACAGGAAGTCTACTGTCTGTGTGACCTTCAAAACTGGGTCAAGGTCACCCATCTACAAACTCAAACTAGCCCTTATAGGCAACCATAAAGCTGTGCAATATAAAAGTGCTACCTCTAAAATGCAAGTTATCATGCAGAAACAGTATTCAACCAAATGGCTCTGTGACCTTTGAAATTAAGTCCAGGTCACCCACCTTCAAACTTGACTTAGCCCCGAATACGGACAATTATCCAGTGCAATATTAAAGTCCTAGTTTAAAAACCTCTTCAGTTATCATGTGAAAACCAAAATTAACTCAGGTACCAACGTGACCTTGGAAATTAAATCAAGGTCACCAAACTTTAAACTTCTTCTAGCCCTTAGCAAGAACTATATACCTGTATAGTATCCCAGTCGTAACTTAAAAACTTCTTGAGTTACTGTGTGGAAACCACAGAAATTCTACAATCTCTTTCTGACCCTGAAAATTGGGTCAAGGTCACCCATCTTCAAACTCAACCTAGCCCTTACAGAGAATCATAAAGCTGTACAATATAAAAGTTCTAGCTCAAAGGTATAAGTTATCATGCAGAAAGCATGAAACCATATTCAGTAAAGTGGCTCTGTGACCTTTAAAATGAGGTCAAGGACATCCATCTTCAAACTTCGCCTAGCCCCAAATATGGACTATAATCCTGTGCAATATAAAAGTCCTACCTTAAAAACCTCTTCAGTTATTGTGCAGAAACCAAAGTTGACTCATGTACCATCGTGACTTTGGAAATTAGGTCAAGGTCACCCATCTTTAAACTTTACCTAGCTTTTGATTAGAATGATGCACTTGTACAGTATCAAAGTCCTAGCTAAAAAACTTCTTGAGTTATTGTGCGGAAACCACAGTCTACCGACATTTCCCTGTTATATTAATTATGCCCCCCTTCTTCGAGGGGGGCATAATAAATATAACAGGGAAATGCCAAGCCAGGGCCCAGATGCATGAACATTTTTCACTTCCAAAGTGCTATACTTATCACATTCACTTATGCTCATAGACAATCTGTAACCATTGAGTAATTAATATCTATGGATTTTTTTACAGAAAACATGGAATGCAGTAAAAAAAAACAAACAAACAAAAAAAAGAAAAAGAAATGACGATGCACAATTCATTTTTAATTGGTCCTAACTTGTACATTCTAAACCATTTGGAGTCAAAAGTAGATAAAAACTCTAAGGAAAGTCTGAGTTATCAGCCTAAAATATTTACAAAAGTGACATGATTAAGTCAAATTGAACCAAATGTAGTTCCAAACTAGCTCTATTAAAAGCCATCATTCATAATGCTCAAATACCTAGCTATTTCATATAGGGGTAGTGAACAGTACCCTTATGCAATTTTGCAGGATTCAATTGGCTAAGTGGTTACAGAGAATTAGATATGTTAAAATTCTGCCTGAAAATGAAGAAAGAATTATCATAAAATATAAAGGAGTGTGGGCAATTAACAAACTTGGAACACTCACACAAAGTCTACACCCCATGAAGTTTGAAGAATAAATTATATTGGCCAGCGGTCTTGGGAAAAGTTGGAAATGTAACTGGGGACAGATGATGGACATCTCCCACAAACTTAAGTTCCATGTAGTATTTCAAAAATCTCGGTTTGGTTTTCAGTAATGGGTTCAGTGTGTTGGAGGTATTGAGCCCCTATGGCACCTTCTTACGCTTAACAGAAGACAACCCATTCGAGTGTACAGACAATATTGAACCAGAAAAACAGTCTTCCTCTCACAAATACATCAGATCAAAATGTAATACATCATGAATAATGATATGAAATCAATAGCCTACCACTTAAGACACAGGTGATCTGTATCAAACTGCGGTGGGACCGCAGTTTGCCACAGATTGCCACCAACTGCCGCCGATTACTTTGGCCTGCTTCCAGGCCTGACTAGAAAGTGTAGTGAAGTGAGACAAACTGCAGTCAGCCCACAAAATGCCACAGTATGCCTCCAATACTCACCATCATGGATGTTTCCCTATAACAGATGCTCCCTGGACCTACTTTGTAGCATCTGTGGCATTTGGATGTGATCTGCGGGCTCATCGCAGTTTGCTGCAGATTGCCGCACTTCGCCGCACTTTCTAGTCAGGCCTGGTAGCAGGCCAAAGTAATTGGCAGCGGTTCACAGAAATCTGCTGAAAACTGTGGTCCCACCTCAGTTCACCGTGGAATGCAGCATTTTGCTGCTAAAATGTGCCAAATGCCAGAGAACAGTGTTTCTACTGATATGTATCAACAAGCCTCCCTATATCATACATTGTACTTGCACCCAGTGAGGTTATTTTTAACTTATTCATTGTAAAATCATTTGTTTTGAAACATTTCAACACAGTATCACAAATACATGAGGTAAAAATGCAAACATTTATGAGTAATGGCATGAAATCAATGGCTATGACTAAAGACACACTCAGTTTCTTCATACTGTTTACATATATTCTATAGGCCTTACTCTTTCCCCTTATTCTACTTCTCGGACCCAACTATTCTGTATATCAAAACACTCTTCTATATTATCCATGTACATTGTACCTGGAGGAATTGTATGTCCCAGTACGTTTTTTTTTTATACTTAATTCTACAGTCATATCTTTCGAACCATTTCAACACAGTTAACCTACTATCATAAGATTTTAATTCATAAGAAGGAGATATTCCTCAATGTTTTGACATGATCAACAAAATCTTGTAGTGGGTGCTGTTTGTTTACAAATCCTAAATATTTAAATACCTGTCCCATGCTTGGAAGAACAACAGTCGAAAAGCAATGACAAAAGCTCAGCTAACTGCAGGTACCGATTCAGTTCAAGTGATAAAAATAGTCTGGGCGGTCATGTGGCAACCTTGGGTCCACTAACAACCACCCCCTTAACTTTGCCCATACCAGTTTGGTACAACCTGGACAACAACGGACTTGCAAAGCTTGTAACTAAACTTTCCATTTTTACAACCTCTGTGACTTTGGGAATATTCCACTGACACCAACTGAGGACTCAGGATTACACTTACAGTAGATGAGCCACGTGTGGCACAAGCAAGAGGTATGCATTCAAATGCCCCTGGCAGACAGAGTATATAGCAACACACTGTGCAGACGGTGGATATTGCTCATTGCCTGATCCAGGGTCTCAGACAGTAGATCAAGCCACTGCACGCAACTGCACAAAACTATTATCACTAAATGATGATCCTCTGCATATACACCATTGTGGGGTGAAAAATGGCAACTAAAGCACACAAACAATTCTCCAATATTACGTACATCTACATTTCATATACTGGTGAGACCTACAGTATCAACAGGTCACACAATCATGCAGATCCAGTACAGCTGATCATCAGTTCATCCTTTAACTCTGAGCAGCTATGAAATCATATACTTGTGAAATAATGGTGAACTGATGTACATGTATAGCTGAGGGGTCATACATGTATGGGCCTAAATACTTGTTAGCCATGCATGCAAACTGTTTCCCATAGCAGCTACCGTCAAAGAAAGTTGAAGAAGGACAGGTTTTTTTAGGGTTAAATTCCCTTTTAGATATCACAATTTTCAAGCGGAACTATAACTATATAAGTATATGGTTAATCAATGTTATCAAACTTGGTGTACAAGAACTGGTCCGTCGCCTGCAAGTCTCTCCTCCCAAACCATGTACGTGATTAACTGATCAACAAACCATGTCATTATTTTTGACAAGCTTGCTCAAACAAATATGAATACAATGACAGGTGGCATTCAATATTTCAACAGGTATACGGAGAAATCTACCACGTCAATGAACAGTAATGCTTTGACAATGAAGACCTCACAGTAGATTTTTTCCCCCTTCCAGTATATGTTTTAATTACATTGCTTAATCCCATCAATTTTTAAACTGATATTTCATTATGCCTTCCGTTCTCCTGGCAATACAAGTTGGCACAAACAAGTGTCAACACATGTGTTGACTGATGGAGCTCTTCATGGTCGCAGTGAAGCTTCCGTGACTCCGAAATCTAATCTGAGCCTGTGAGTTCACTGTTGTCCTGAGGGCTACCTAAATTGTGCCAAATATGACAAAAACCTGTCCCCACAATTTAACAAAATTGACAGGACGGATATTTGCAGATACTCTCGTGGAAAAAAATGAGGCATGTGTAAAGTCACCCTTCCAGGCAATTACAGAACATTACAGAACCTCCACCAACAGGGACTGCAAGCTTTTGTACACCAACATATTGAATGAAGCCACTTCATGCATACACCTTTTGATCACCAACCCCATTTTCTGATCAGTTCCTCTTTGAATCATTGGGGGACTGGCCCCGAATTTTTTGAAACTTGGAAGAAAAGCTGTACATCTTCTAAGCATTATTTAATTTCCTGTGGGCTCCTCATATAACTGATAACCAGTTTAGGTAATGAGATATATTATGACCAGAATCTAACTGAATAAGGTACATTGTATTTAACTCTTTCAGTGCCACATTTTGAACTAAGTCAACAGCTTTCCTTGGCATGCCTTGAGCGCATAGCACTGAAGCGTGCTGAGGAAAGCTGTTGACTTGGAGAGTTATATTCTGTGTAACTACATGCATGTTGGTACTTTAATAAAAGGTCTTTTTGCAAGGAACATGAATCTACCACATTTATTATAATTCAGAGCAGTTCATTTCAAGTAGTTTGACTCTGGTTGCAGTTGGCACTGAAAGAGTCAAATTGTGTATCACACTTCACAGCAGCTAAGAGGCCCCCAACTGACCCACTTTATCATATTATTTAGCAAAGGTAAACATATGGGAATGTAACAAATTATTTACCTACAGTGTCGGCCTTTGAAATATTTGGAATCAAAACTGACGTCTGACCTATGATTTGTAAGGACATGTATATCCACCACAACCTGCCCAAATATACAAGGCAGACTACTATCCCTATATAAATATAATATAATGCATACATACATACATACATACATACATACATACATACATACATACATACATACATACATACATACATACATACATACATACATACATACATACACATGTATATATGTATACGTACTATCAAAATGTCACAAAGGTAGGGTTAATCGTTGATGTTTCTTTTATTGATTTTCCTTTTTCTGGCATAGAAATGTAGTGGCATTTCTCAAAATAAGTTATTTTCTCTAACTGTGACTGAAACCATCATCTGTGTAGCGGATGTATTCTAGCTCTTTGATGTGGCACAATGTGAAAGACATCTCTTGGATCTCCTACACAGCAATGCTACAGTGTTGTCAATCAATGCGTTGCTATACACATTTTGACAGATTTGATAAAACACCTGCACTGCTGATGGCCTCAAACATTCTTTATATAATAACTGAGAGTGAATAATTTAAACCAAACACAAGCCAGTTTGAGCAATGAATTTGATTTGTTATCACTAATAATTCTGTGTCATGCTCATCCCAAGAAGGAGTGAATCCTTTGATGAATTTTCCCCAATAGAATGCACATAATACAGAAGCCATTCAAGGAAAGTACAGTCAAACCTGTCTTACCTCACCACCCAAGGCAAGTATCTAGGAGGCCTCTCAGTAGTTGCGTCACTTAATGGAGGTAAATTTTTATTCTACTTTCCCTTAATTTTTTAAAGGGAAATATTTGAGTGACCCTGTAATACAGGTACAAGATCATACATGTGTACAACACAGGTGTCTGTTTATGCTGGTTGAACTGTTCTCTGATATTATTCTGTGACCACAATAACAATATCAATGTATCCATACACTGACAGCCATAACAACTGCATCCTTTATACTGGCATGACAGCTGTCAAGCCATTGACAGGTGCATGTACTGCAATCATGATTATCCAGTAAGGCAAATTTTAAAGCTTTCTTTGTCAGTTGTGCATAAATGTAGTCTGCAGATGATGCTGATTTTCTTGGGGTTTTCTTCACCTGACACATAACAAATGCAGAACAAGAGGGCAATGATGGTCCTGTGCCCTACTAACCTTGCATGCACAGACTTGTGTGGCCATACAACCTTGAGATTTCAATCAAGGTCCCCAAAATTCAGTACCAACTCAAACCTAATAAAACACAATCTTCATGTGTGATATCACATTATCATATTGGCTCAGTGATTTCTGAGAATAAGGTTTTAATGATTTGTTCAAAAATGAACTCTAAATTATTGAAAACTTAAAAAATCATAGACGATGGATGACCACTATCCATCTCATAAGCTCACATGACTGACAAGTCAGCTGAGCTAAAAATAAGAATATTGAAGCATTGGAATTGATGCGTTACATTGGATAATAATTCATTTAACTCATTCCATACTATGGTCACAGGCCTTGGTCAGTGGTTCTGGCACTGCCTTAAGACTATAGGCATGTTGGTTCTTGAACAAATGCTCTTTTCATGAAGATTTTAATATGCAATTGTCGTCTTATATCTAGGTAAACATATGTAAATATCGGGGACTGGTATGGAATGAGTTAATGTTTTCCTCTATGGAAGACGAGTGACTCAGCTGCTTCCTGGACAGCAATTGGCTGTGGTCTCCAGCATGCTCCATTTGGTCTCCTGCGATGCTCATGTCACCCTTTTGAGAGGTTGAGATGGGAACAGGTTAAACCTTGGGAGGGAGGGAGGGATTTAGGGAGGGAGAGGGAGAGAGAGGGAGGGAGAATATTTTAAAAATTCAAGTGATAATAAGTTGCTACACCCGTAATCCAACCATTATTCATGTATTTCCTGACAGGATGTGGTTAGTTGTCATCAGCGACATGCATCAGATACACAGTACATGTAGTTTTTCCTACAAGTCTGTCTCTGATCTTAATCCTATATGCATGGCTCTTTTCCGTCTCATCATACTAAGCAAGTCATAGAAAATGCACATGTCAGTGTTTCAAGTATGGCATTATTTTGGTTAGTCAAACCTGAAAACAAGGGATGTGAAAAGCCCAAAGGTACACATGTAACATATATGCACTTTGAACGCCCTGCAAGCTCATATAGTAATACCATTACAACAAAAGGTATAAGTACATTGCACATTTTTTCTCATTTGTATGATCTGAGAAAATAAACATGCAACATTTTCATCAATAGAGTACCAGAAATTTGTATCTGGAATTTACAATAAGACAATACAAAGGACAATCAGAATCCTACAAACACATTGGTTGATCTTAAAGGATCAATGACCAAGATAATGTTTGTGTGCCTACTTCATCCATCAAATACATGTATAACCAATGAGCAACTATATCTCCCAGATATATACTGTTTATGTGCTAACTTCATCCATCAGATATAACCACTGAACAATTGTAACTCCCAGATATTTCTATGTGCTTCCTTCATCACATTCATCCATCAGATATCCAATCTTCACAAAAATATGGGTACTATGCATTTTTGTACATATTTAATCTCATATAAAATAGGACTTTCCCACAACAAAAATAAGCTCCCAGAGTGAGCTTTAATGTTTTTCATGTCATGCCTCGAACCCAAAGGAGCTAAAATTTCTTCTAATAATCTCAAGCTTAAAATACAATCAGCTGATATATAACATGGTCCCACCCGGAGGGATAACACAAGTCCAAATAGGAATCTGTTTCGAGTCAATCATTACAAAGTAACTGAACATGACATTTTACTCCACTTTGATGCTACATGTGTATTGAAACAAAGAAAGGTGTATGACAGAGTCCATCTGCTACCAAAGTATACCAGTGGCTTCAATAAGTTTTCTTCTGTAAATATAAGTTGCTTCATTTTATAGTATCTTGGCAGTTGATCTTTATGCCTACATTATATGATTATTTTCAATCAACTGTGTTCAGAAAACTAAATATTTCATAAACCCATGGCTGAAGTTTTATTTTCTCTCAACCTGTTCCCATTCAAATTGCCTAAAAGTGTCCAGATGTAAATTGTTGCCCTTCTTTAATGATTTGACTTTAAGTTCATCTCAATCAGAAACATTTTTCGTTGAGTGCATAAGATCCATCAGGATGGCATGCCCCAGGTCTACAACTTTCCTTGGTGTGGGTGAGCCACTATTTTGACCATGAAAGGGTGACAGATTTTTTTTCTTTGTGGGGGGGGGGGGGTGTTACTGATGGCCCAGTTATGTACATGTATTCATAATATTTGGTCTAATGTGACTTAGGTGAAATTATGTACATTTCTACTGTATACATACATGTCATTCTACATGTACATAGGACTCCTTCTCTTCTTATTGGGCAGTGGCAAATGCCCTAATTTGGTTATCAGATAGTAATTTATTTTTTTAGATAAAATTTCATATATTTATTAAGTCATTAGAAAGCGAGTATTTCATTGGTAAAAGTATATCCCCACTGATGTCAACAAGAGAGAAGCACTGCTTATAACCACACCTTAAAGCTTAACATATCAGTCAGAGTTACATTTATATGGGAATTTTACAGCAAAAGAATCTCTTATGGAAGTATATTCAATGTAAAATACACTTACTGGCTTTCTTCTACTCCATGCAGCACGTTTAATATTTTTGGATGCTTTATCTTACATAAATTTCTAATTTCTTTGCGCAAAAGTTCTGCTACAGTTTCTCGTCGCCTTGGTTTATGTAGTTTGTCCGCTATCCTCTTCTCAAACATGAAGATAGAGGCTGCCTGCAACAAGTAAACAAACAAAACAAATCAAATTCTTCTCAGTGCATGCAGTCAAGAAATAATTTCCTGTTTGTTTGGTAAGATGATATATACAAACATACAACCTCTGCTGTGACACTAGTAATATGACACTTACATTTAAAACAACTGATTAAATACCTCATAAAGCTACGTTTTCCAGTTATCATCAAATTATACACTGTAGCTACTGAATAATGTTCCCTAAGTAAAAAGAGAGCTATGGAGCATAGAGAGATTGGATTTGATTTCGGGAGGGTTCAGAACTACACAGAAAATGTGACACTACTGCTCCTGTTTGTTTATGTCACATAGTGTCTAAGAATCCATGTGAGAGTTAATCTCCATGGAGCCAAATGTACAAAAAATAAGACTTCTCACCTATGTCTCAGAGTCTATTTTTCACACAATTGGTTTGAAGCAGATTCAGATCTGAGTCTTTTTTTTTTTTTTTGTACACTTAGTTCCAATGAGATTATCAAACATCATCAAAAACAATAAAATGTTTAAACAACTGAATGTGGGTGAAAAAAGAAAAAGGAATCCCAGACAATGTTCATGTAATGACCCTGATACTTGACCCTTTTATTATGCTCATTGCCCCCATTCAATCTTGGTCAACATTAGACATGCTGTAATAACAAAAAATTAAAACAGCACCTCACATGTCAGACCTGGTGGTGTAATGTATAGCATGCTGGACTCCAGTACCCACCATTCTGGATTTAAACCCTGCCCATCTCCACTTCTTTTTTTTTTTTGGGAGGGGGGGGGGGGTCATTAAAAAGTGTATACAAAATTGCCTAAGTTCCACTCCAAAGTGCCAAGGTTACAGGCACTTCAAAGATGTTGGGCAAATATATTTAAAATAGCTCCACTCTCTATTTCAAATACAGTAACTCCAGACCAGGCAAGCTGTATGAAAAATAGACTCTACCAAAACAAAAGAAATCTGGGATTCTGAGCAGTATAAAGTATAGAAACCTTTATGAATGGGACATGTAACATGAATTTTAGTATGAGAGTATGCCACCAGTTGTATTATGGTGCTATATACCTGCATATACATGTATGTATGTATGCCTTCACCATGTTACAAAGGATACTTTTAGTAGTGGCCTGCAGGCAGCTTCAGAATACTGTAAATGTACCTATTTTCGTGTGTACAGATGTTCACCGTTTTTGCATTTCACACATTTCATTGAATTTTTTAATCCTTTCCCCCTTGAATTAAGACTGAGTCAGCAGCTTTCCTCGCCATGGGTTGGGCACAAAGTGCCAAACCCATGCTAAGGAAAGCTGCTGTCCTTGGTCATGTTGTCTTAACAGGTCTCATCTTAGTTCTCACATTGTTTTTCATTACTGTTGAAATTAGTTGAAAACACTGAAGCGGACGACATTTGATCACCAGCCGCTTTTGGCCGGTTTGAGGGGGAAAGGGTTAATTTCACTACTTTTGACATGTTTCCTATTGAATCAATGTTAAACTGCTATTTCACTATTTTTATTTTCAAAGTCTTGTCCCATCAGCAAAATAAGCAAAAGTAAAAATACAGCGAAATAAAAGCAATTTGCAGTATACATGTACATGCATTTAGTAGCAAATATGAATTTGTTTTACATACATATATGTATATTATTACTCGTGTGCACATTAGCATATGTTATTTATGAAACATGCCTAAAATCATATCTTTTATCATTTGTGTGTAATTTAAGACTTTATTTGAAGGGAAACTATGGCTGCATACCCATATATTTACTGTGAAGAAAAAAATATATAAATTTCTCAAGTGATTGAAACTGCAGTTCTTGCATTCATTCATTTAGTTTGGCAGTACATGACAACTGATTTGGTCATGGATAGTCACATATGCAATATCGAAAAGCAAAAACTACCAAACACATTCTGGTAACTGTTGTTTTAACCAAGAACTCTCCAGAATGATGGCACATCTATATCATAGTATAAATTTTGAATATTTTAATAGCATAGACACATTCAAAAAGCACCCTGTAAAAACTTTGCAATGTTACACAGCACAGGCCTGGAGGTAATTTTTGAAAGGTTACCTTATTAGGTTGACAATACACAAGCAAAGATAACATATGAAATACATGTACAGGCAACGACCTACAAGTGCCAACATGCTGGTGACATCCCTAAAAAACCTTCCAACAAGAACTGTGTAATTGTATAATATTTAACTCTATGTGTGTCCCTCTTTTCAAAGGATAGCCATACAAACTAATGAGTCACATAATGATCAGAATCTCACTAAAAATGCATTTCAGTAGTTCACCAGATGTAATGCCCCAAACAGGGAGAATGACTTTCCCCATTGACTAAATACATGTAGCACCAGTAAACATGAGACATAACAGCAAAAGCTGTTATCTACACCCTAGTGGGCTTTATATAGGTTACAGACTACAGTTGTGATTGGCTGGTTGCGCATCCCAACGGAGATAGTCCGTAATTGTGAAAATACTGTGTTTTCAGCATGCTGTAGCTTCTGTTTAAATAAAGTTAGCTAAGTCAGGTTTGCTGCATCGCAGAGTTGCTTCATTGGTGATCATATAGGTGCACTTTCTTCCAGGCCAGGTGGGAACTTTATGGTGGGGAAGGACAATGATGTGACCCTGGCAAGAGCACAGTTCATACACCTGTATAAAGCTGACATCCAGGTGTTGTTTCGTATTTCAATTATCACAAATTAACGAGCTGGGAATTGTATGACAAAAATCCGTCCATATTTATCTGACATTTTTATCTGTTAAATGCCGTTCACGGAATTTCAAAATACCAAAATGCTAATTTTTTAGACTGAAAAATGCTAATATGAAATATAGAAGGATTTATAACTGTAGTCTGTGGCCTATACCAAAGCTAAGACTTGTACAATGTAAACACAAGCTGTAATCATAATGAAAGACATAAAAATATTACTTTCCCAGCACAAAAGTTAACTTTAACTATTTTGCAATTGTCTGAAACTGTTGTTGATATATATGGCCTATATACGATGTATTTGGTGTGGTCCATCTTATCACGCCAAATGTGATAAAATTAGGCACTTTCATAGAAGTTGTATAATTTTATGAGGGAAATATATTGGAAATTCCAATCTTTCTGCAAAATGAAAGCAGGTATTTCAGCAGGGTGGTCTCTGGCTACAGGATCTTTTTTGAAGGGAATTTGAAAGCTGTAGATTACCCTTTACATGTGTTCCAAAAGGCTTTATATTGCCTTTTACTATTTGATGTAACCAGAAAATCCTTTCAGCAAATAACACACTTTATTTTAAAAAGGAACTTTGTCACTTTCCACTTTTTAGCTAGAATTATCATTTTTGCAGACATTTTAACTAGGATATGAAAACTTTAGGAGAAATATTGGACAAGAATATGAATATATATGTTAGAATGAGTGAACCCACTCATCTTGGCTGGCACTGGGAGATCCTATATTGAAGCCAAGTTGAGTGAACTCACTCATCACATCACTGGAATATAGCAATTAAGAAGGAACGAGTGAACCCACTCATCTTGGCTGGCACTGGGAGATCCTATATTGAAGCCAAGTTGAGTGAACTCACTCATCACATCACTGGAATATAGCAATTAAGAAGGAACGAGTGAACCCACTCATCTTGGCTGGCACTGGGAGATCCTATATTGAAGTCAAGTTGAGTGAACTCACTCATCACATCACTCAAATGTAGTAATTAAGAAGGAACGAGTGAACCCACTCATCTTGACAGACACTGGGAGATATTATATTGAAGTCAAGTTGAGTGAACTCACTCATCACATCACTGGAATGTAGTAATTAAGAAGGAATGAGTGAACCCACTCATCTTGGCTGGCACTAGGAGATCCTATATTGAAGTCAAGTTGAGTGAACTCACTCATCACATCACTCAAATGTAGTAATTAAGAAGGAACGAGTGAACCCACTCATCTTGACAGACACTGGGAGATATTATATTGAAGTCAAGTTGAGTGAACTCACTCATCACATCACTGGAATATAGCAATTAAGAAGGAACGAGTGAACCCACTCATCTTGGCTGGCACTGGGAGATGCTATATGGAAGTCAAGTTGAGTGAACTCACTCATCCCATCACTGAAACGTGAAGCAATGGAGTGCACGATTGGGTGAACTAACTTGCCTTCCTTGCCAATGCAAGTCCTAAACAAATGAGTCTTTTAACTCCTTTTTACAAGCGAGTTCCCTAGTATTGTCTGGATGAGTCCACCCATCTTCATAAAATCATGCACTCTGGTCATAATAGTTATGTAACTTAGATACTGGATGGTCCTTTAATCACATTTTGGTGAGAGAACTTATGTATCGTCTGTTGTACAATTAGTAACCTTAACCAAATGTCTCCCAACTACTTGTTTTTTAAGTGGAGAATACCTAATCTTCACTGGGTCATCTTCTGTTGTAAAAGTGGTGACCATACACATACATGTACTTGACAGTTTTATCATTCTTGAATCTTGCTATTGCTTTAAAAGAACACAATTTAAGCCTAATGGAGCTTCAATACTATGAAATTAAGAGACTAAACAAGAAACATTAAAATTCATACTCAGATTTTATTTGAGAAGTTCATAGTAACTTGTATATAATCGCTGGACTTGTTAATTTGAATACTCTCAAAAGGTATCAACAGAAAAGGTCACATGAGAGATTAACCACATATTATTTGGAAATGTAAACTGCCCTGTTACTTCTAATATTAGGCTCTTTCATAAAATCTGTATCTTTCTTTCGGCTTTGAAACAGATTATTTAACACAAGTTCAAGTTCAAGTTAAGCTTTATTTCATGTTGGTTTCTGGGACAATAAACATTAGCTCGTTATGGCTATTTTCTGACATGGTATAAAACATAGAAAAAATCTAATTTAAAACACAGGGAGTACCACATAGTTTATAAAATACAAGATATATCAGCAACAATGAAGTAAGTCGGCCATGTAGCGGCCAAGTAGACCAGCAGGGACCTGCCGCCATCCTCACTGGGCACCTGCTGGGCAACTCGGCCACCAAACAGCATATACATAGCACCCATTACTAAATTAAATATAAGGAGGTTTATTTGCATGCTCTACATTTGCATTTGATTCCTTTCCAGTTTTCGAGCAGACATGTATTTGCACAGGACTTCAGACATTGTTATACATGTACAAAATACAATGTATCTGGATAATGGGTAAGAAAAGTGACGAAATAATACAATCCCAATTACAGATTAGAAATATCAAATGTCAAAACTGGAACATACACATTCATAAATAATGATCCATTCCCAATACATATCATCACATTAAATCACAATTCAAACTTAATCAGAGAGCTGTGAAAAACAGTCTGTGCTCAGCTAACCTTACCTTGGGAAAGAGGTCAAGGTGGCCCACTAAGACTGCACCTAACCCTCAGAGTAGACCACAACCATGTACAGCCTCCAAGTTCTGGCTAAAATGGTTTTCACGTTATCCAGTGATTACATGTTTCAAGTAAGTGATTCTCTGACATGGGGAATGACCTTCTGCTCAAGTCTGGCCCTTAAAGAAGTGAACAGTACAGTTCACATTGATGGCTCTGTGACCTTGGGAATGAGGTCATGGTCAAGATGCACTGCCTAAGACTGTATATGAAGAACCACCATCATTTGCAGTTTAAAGGTCCAGGCTCATATAGTTATCAAATCACATGTATCAAGTGAACAGCAAAGTTCCAGACAGTGGCCCTGTGACTTTGGTATGAGGTCATGGTAACCAATGTATTGTCTTAACCCTCCCCCCCCCCCCCTTTGGACTGAATTAATAGCCAACATGCACCAAGAAAAAGCTGTTGACCTGGGGCATGTTATTTTGTTAAGTTTTATCTAGTATTTTCATTCATTAACAACTGAAGTAAATACAAATTCATGAAAGCAGGCTGTATGTGCACCATCTACTAGGTGTACTGTAATTACACTGATCGTGTACAAGTCTATGTTGACCTGCTTTATGTTCACACATTTTGGTAACTAAAGTTGATTGCATGAGCCAGGTTAAAAAATATACACTACAGTTATGTGTGAGGGTTCATGTATGAAGTCAGTAATGCAGTAGTCAGGGAAACACTTGCAACATGTTATGTAGCTAGGTGCACACAAAAAATAAAGTTTGTTTTCTACTTATCTACATAAGCCCTGTCCTTTTAATTTCATCTGAAACTTGGAGAGTATCTGCTGGCAATTTGGGTAAATTAGTTAAAACATTTGAAAAAATACAGAGCCACATAGTGACCAAAATAAGGGTCAAGAGGACTATGTGGACAGCCCATGCTCCGCTGACTTAGAAATCCATCACACTGGTGGCCTTGTGACCTTGAACATGAGATAAAGGTCACCCATGTACTGTTTTAAGTATGGCCTTCACCTGGAAACACCACCATTTGGAACGTGAATGTCATGTCTTAAATTATTTGCAAATTATTAAGTGTGAACAGTAAAATTCATGAGTGACCCTGTGGCCTTAGAAATGAGGTCAAGGCCACTTGAGCACTGTTTAAGTCTGTTGCAAAGAATGAACACCATGGACAACACAAAATCCCCATTTCAAATAATTCTTAAGTTATTACTTGTACAGTAAATTTGTGTAAGTGGCCCTATGATCTTGGGTGTGAGGTCAAGGTCGTTCACATACTAAGTAATTCTCACCCTTATATCAGTTAGTGTCCATATGCAATTTCAAAGCAATGGGCAAAGTGGTACTAACAATTTCTTCAATTTAAAAAAAAAAAAAAGAACAAAGAAACTTCATAAAAGTCCCAAAATCACTGGAGTATGACCATGAGGACAAACTCAGTAAAGGCACTCAAAAGAAAGGTACATCCCCACCAAGATTGAATTGAATCTGGCTGGCAGTTTTGGAGTAGAACTTGCAAGCAGAACTACACTTTTTGCATATTTTTTAAATTGCAGTGCCTCGCGTTGAACAAATAAGGTCCCCAGAGGTGCATCTATCCAACTTCAAAGTAATTTACTCCTTTCACAGAACCAGCAAAGCATAGAACTTTCCTACCTCCAGCTGACTGGAGAGGGCATCACGGGGGTGGACACTTGTGGGTATTGGATAATGCATGTAAAAAGTACCAATCTTAAAATTTGAAGTAAATTATAGCAACACGAACATTAATTGTAAAAAATTTTTATTAGTATGCCTGTCAATATTGGAAATGCCCTTGGTATTTTTAATTTTGAAGATGTTAGAAACCTTCTACAGGCAAAATTAAAGAGGCCTTCATACAGTATCTGTGCACTGACAGCCACACAGTCATAGGTGTCAGGTGAAGTGGTTTCAGAAAAGATGGTATTTAAAAGATTGTCCTAAAAATTGGACCCCCCCCCCCCATCCTGAAAAATCCAAAAATCACTCGAATGTGACCATTTGAATCGACTTGATAGAGATAATGTCAGGATGTTGTGGAAAATGTGACGGACATGTTCTAGTTTTCACCAATGCATTGCAGAATTCCACAGTGCATTGTTGCCCTATAATAGTACAGCAATTCGGACTTCCCATTGGTTGCTCATTGGTTATGGAGTGACATCATGACAGAATATTTGACAATAAAACCACCCATGTGCTAATGTGCTAGATCATAGCATAGTGTCCATTAAGGATGTGCTTTCATCATGTTCAACAATATTACATCAGACCTTTATTTAATAGCCAAGTAAGACAATATACTCTGGCTAAAGATTTCACACAACACACTGTTTGTGCCTGTTGTATGAAATACCCCATTTAAAAATGTGCCATGTTCAGACACAGAACAAATGAGGTATTCCTCTTCCAGGTCTTGTATATCCTTAGCCTCCAAGCACAAAGCATTCTTTGTAATGCACAAATGTGGCGATGGTGGACTCCCACGGATTTTCCCAAGTGGCTTCTTGCAGTAATTAATTTGCCTTGTTGTTTGGTCGAGCATGCCCAGATACACTGTTCTGTTGTTGTACTCGACCAGGACAGCTTCTTGTGGAGAGTCAATTCTTGACTCTGTACATGTGGCAGACTGTATAGGCTGCTCTTCTAATTCATGTGTAACTCTGTATCCCTAGAACACATTCAAATTATAAATGCTCAGTGGGTATTTGGACAGTAATTGTAGGTCTGATAGGGCCAACATTTGATTGCATGTAAATTGCTGTCAAAACCTAAAGATTTATAAACATATTCCACATGGAATAAAAAAAGAAATGTCCACCAAAAAGTAATAATATATCCACAATCTTCAATCTTTTGAGTATGTACTTCATCAAGAAGTCTGTTCAGCTAACTGTACAATTATGATGCTGATTAACATTTTGGCATGAAATATTGTGTTGTATTTAATTCTGTACTGTTACCATTTGCAAAATTCAGTCACTGTTGTTATTCCCAGTAACAACTTACAGCCTCTGAGGAAAGTCATCATCACTACAACTCTTGCATACAGCTTGTGACACCTTTATCCAAGTACAATGTTGCATGCCTACCTCTTTATTCATTATATATCCATGCAGGTCCTCCTTCTGCTGGCTTAAAATTTGCAGAAGATAAACCTCACGTTCCTTAAGCTGCTCAATTTCTTTCTTCAAACTTGCCACATGCTGCATGAACTTGAGAAGAAAATGAAAAAAACACAGGCACAAAATATTTACTTTGTATTTACTCAACATTATAAGCACATAGTTGAGGAGTATCATTCTTTTTCAGCCCTGTCAACCAAGGGTTGCAAAGTTAATATATGATCACTAATGCCCATACATGTATGTCTGCCATGCCATCCATCTATGAATTTTTGCTTGTGAGCATATTTTACTGCAGCCCACCCTTTTACATGTTAACCCAGAGGATACAGAACTTATCAACTGTATCAGAAAATCTAGGTTCACTATTGGTGACACCATTATTAAAATACAGAATTTCAAGCCAAAAAAATTTTTAAAACAACTAAAAAACCCTAAAAATCAATAAACCATGACCAAAAAAAAAAAAAAAATTCCCGAAACCTGTAGATGTGCCAAAAATTAAAACTGTATGTGGGTAGGTAGCCGAGCTAGAGTGAAAAAATGAAAGTCACAGCAGCAGTGGCAGTGGAGTTTTAATTCTACTAAACACTATATGCATCCCCTTATGGCAGATGCATAATAAAAAAGATGATTTTCTGCATAGCAAATCAGCGTGCGTGTCTTCAAAGCATATTGGTATGGCAATGTACAACTCTTCCATAACACAGGAGTAGAAGTTGGAATGATATCTCTATCTATTATAGTGTTGAAAATATTCAAGATTGAAAATTTTGAATACTGCCAATTAGCATAATTTAAATTGCTACAACTTTCGTTTCAGATTCATCACATGCGCTATGGTCAACAACCCCCTAGTTGAACTTGAAATGACATCTCTATCTGTAATAGTTTTGAAGATATTCAAGTTTTAAAATTTCAAATGCTGCTAATTAGCATTGCTACCATTTTTGTTTAGATTCATTACATGTGCAATGGTCAATAACCCCCTAGTACAAGTTGGAATGACATGGCTATATATCATACTTTTGAAGATATTCAAGATTTAACATTTTAAATGCCCCTAATTTGCATAATTTTAAACATCTTCATTTTTCTGCTTCATCTGATGCACCTGTGAGACAGTCCTTTGTATTGAAGTTGGAATGGCATCTCTGTCTATAATAATGTTGCAGATATTCAAGACTGAAATTTTGTTAATAGTTTTGAAAATATTCAAGATTGAAATTCTGTGTATTCTCCTAATTCGCATAAATTTAAATGTTACAACTTTGGCTCATGGTTCATTGGATGTGTCTATAGCACAAACCTATGTATTGAAGTTGGAATGGCATCTCTGTCTATAATAATTTTGAAGATATTCAAGATTTAAATTTTGTGTATTCACCTTATTTGCATAAATTAAAATCCTATCATTTTAGTTCACTGGATGCGCCTATAGCAGAAACCTATATGTGGAAGTTAAAATAGCATCTCTATCTATGTTTTTGAAGATATTCAAGATTTAAATTTTAGGTAATCATCTAATTTGCATAAATTCAAATCATGCAAGTTTTGTTCATGGTTCATTGGATGCACCTCTATCACAAACTTATATATTGAATTTGGAATGGCATCTCTATCTATTGTTCTGTTCCACCACTTAGGTATTTCTTGTCAGGTAGCAGGCCAAAATATGACGAGTAGTAGAACAGAAATGATGAGAAATTTAGTTTATTACTGTAGCCCTACTGCATGTGCTGGTCTCCTGTCTGCTGGCTGAGATCCCCATTTCCAACTAACCCTAAGTTGGGAGCCCCCCCCCCCCCCCCCCCCCCATTTATACTATGCTAGGCCGTTTACGCAGTGGTCCCGTGGACCACTGCGCAAGACAGAAGTTGCGCGGTCCTGCACAGGGTAGGGTTGGTGTGTTGCCTCCTCCAACTTGCACGGTCAGTGTGGCATCCAACCACCTGTAAATCAGCCGGGATAGACCCTTGGCCCTTATCCATGCTGACCTTACTGGTATCAGGTTGCCTGCATGTGGACCTCTGAATCACCACATCTGTTGGATCCATTAGCAGGGAAGGGAGTGCCGGCTGCATGGCCCGCCTGTACTGCCGGTGCAGTGAGGCCTATCAGCCCGGGCAGACAACATGTCAACACTGCCTGAGCACCTCAGGAACTCCCCGCTACTCCACTGCTGTACTGACCACATGCAGCTGTGCAAGCATCAACACACACCCCATGGAGAAACTTCTTGTGTTGGTAGAGTGGTTAGCAGGCCTCCATGGCTGTGTGCCTTACCAGGCAGACTGCCTCCACGGACCGACACCACAGTGCCAGGACAGTACCTTCTTCTGCCCCTGGACTCTTACTTTTTACACATATTAGAAGGGGTAAACTTGTATCCTCAGGGCAGGAACCCAACACTATTATAGTTTTGAAGATATTCAAGATTTATATTTTCGAAGTGCCTTAATTAGCACAATTTAAAATGTTACAACTTTTGTTTACTGTCCATTAGATTGGCAAATGTCACAAACCTATATGCTGAACTTTGAATTTTGTATGTATCTATAATAGTTTTGAAGATATGGAGCTTTTAAAATATTAATTACCCCTAATTAGCATAATTTTGAACATCATGACTATTCCAAATCAGAGAGACAACTTCCCTACTAGGTGTATTACCATGCCTAGTTGAAACAGTGTAGCATGCACGGTGTCAGAGAAAAGCTCTGGACAAGGAAGGACAATATGTTTGGGTTGGCACCCAGACATAAAAAGTGTGTGTTTATCACTTTTGTCTATCAAGAATGCAAAGTGACTGATTATAGAGTAGCAGTATATGGATACCTTACTGTCTGTCTGTTCTGCATGTTTCTCTGTGGTCAATTTAATCTTTTCATTGAGGTGGTTTATGATTGCCTGTTTAGCATGACATTCTTGACATGCCACATTGGTTATTTCCTTGTCAACTTCCATAGTCCCTGCTTCTGGTTCACATTCTTGACATGCCATATTGGTTGTTTCCTGGTCTTCTTCCATAGTCCCTGCTTCTGCATCAGTCCTCCTGAATTATAATATTCTAGCTGTGTTAATTCTGTTCATGAATATTGTATGAATCGCTCATGGTGTATACCTAACAAATAGTACCTTATGTGTGACTTGCCTTTATGCTGTATTTATGACCATTAATTTAAATTTTTTGTGTTTTTCATATGTAACTTGCACACAAACGGGAAAAAAGTAACAGATTAACACTGAGTGAGTTTCTAAGATGGTAAATTATAATATCAATATGATGCAAAACTGAATAATTTTGATGAAGTTTCACCTCTCTATTTAAAATTATGTAGGATTCAGAGATATATAGGTGCATGACTGCCATCATAAAGTACATTTTACATCATAATACACAGACATACATGTACAGGAACACCTAACTTTGCAGATGAAAAACCCCTTCTACCAACTGAATTACACTTTGACTCCCACCCAAAAGAATCTCTCCCCCCCCCCATCACTAATCTATTTGTGTGTGGAGAGTATACAGGGATACTGTCCATTAAACTAGTTGATAGGTGAATATTGAAGCATGACACAGCAATAGCCTTTCCCACACACAAAAGGCATCAGAATGTATATCAATACACCCTGAAAGGAGCTACATATACATTTACTACTTAATATATATATATATATATATATATATATATATATATATATATATATATAAACTTGCAGAAAAGCCTGATTCTGTACCTTTTCTTTTTGCCCATGGATGTCCCAGTTTTGTCTGAAGCAGCCTTTTCTCTAAAGCTCCTCTGTAACTGCTGCCAAGTCATGCAACCTTTTGTTACCTTGTCCATGGCCAACATTGCTTCCTCTATGTTAACACCATATAAGCAGGCTAAATGATATGCTCTCAGTTCTCTTTTACCAGAGGTTTTGGCTCTTCCAAAAGGCTGTCCATTTATCTTGCCCTCGGACCATACTTGCGCAAATTTATGAAAAATCTGCCATCCATGACAACTAAGAAGTGCCAGCTTTATATGGAAGCTGTATTTGTTGTTCAACGATTTCCGCTGAAAGGAAAAATGGATTGAAGTCACAGTCATTTGTATATAGTTCAGTTATTTCAACACATAAAGACTAGATTTATAAAGACAGTTTCTAGGACTTAGCTATGACCTGATCAGAGATGCCAAATGAAACCTGCAGCGTGCACATACTGCCATGTGATTATCATATGTTTAAATATCGGACCCAGTGTAAAAGTTATACTTTTCTGGGCGCAATGATATTGAGTTTGCCAATTCATTGAAACATGAAAAATGTAAAATGTCTGCTTTTGTTGAAAAGAAATTTCAATTTAATGTTTCATCAGAAATATGAAATGTTTCAATTTAGTCTTTTACTTCTCATTCTGAAATATTTTGTACTTTACTTTATTTGCCTCATTTAAGTTATCTCTCTTACAAAATTACAAAAAGGCACTTCACCTGCCTAATCAAGATTTTGTTGTTAACAAAGGTGTCAAAAACTCAGGGGTCCAATCCGTTTGACCAGACAATAGGTTGTGGCATCAGACCATCCACATTAGTCTTAATTCTGTGTAGAAACAGACCTGCTCAACACTTAAATTTTACATATATGGTACAGCTATAACTGCAAGCTCTACATATATTGGTTTAGAGGTTCAGTCCAGAATGTAAGACATCTCTTTGTGCAGGTGCACCAGCTACATGTATTTAACGGTTATAACAATGCATTAGAAATCACAGTTGTGGTTTAAGGTGAGTGTCCAATGCAGGAACAACACAGATCAGTCTAATGTATACCTGTCAAACCTAAATGATAAAAACACTGAGCAACCATAAACATGTGGTACTTATTTCATTTTGTACTAAAATTACCGATTTTGCATTATGTTTTTGGGAAATAATTTATTTTTGAGTACATGTCAGATTATATTTTACATGATTTTCAAAAATTCAGTACGTTTAATCAATTTAATCTACATAATGTTTATTTAGAGAATGTTTATATTTTTGTTTTCATTTTGGTACTTTTTCTTTAAAGTATGGTGGATGTAATTTGAACTTAGGACTAAGTAATTAATTAGACAATAAGTTGATATTTTTACCATCACCAGATCACCACTTCATATACATTGTAAATAATACCAAAGCCAAAGAAGTGTAACAACTTACGTCCTCTTTTCCTGTTATTACTGCCAATTTATCTTTCCAGTGTCCAATCTTTTTTTTGTCTTGGGTTGGCTCTAATCCTTGTATATCTTTTTCACATGTTGCTCCCATCTCCACAAAGAGTAGTGTTCTGAAGTTCTGCACCACGTCCATGAATGTATCATCCCTACCAAAGGCATGGATGGTATTGTGGTCCCTTGCCAGACGCCGGGCTTCTTCTGTAGTGAGGCCACAATACAATTTAACTGTGCGGGTCATGTATTTCTGTGCCATTTGAGGAGGTAATTCCTGTATGAGCTCTTGAAGGGCCACCCTAGAATGGTTTCCTCCAAGCACCTCCAGGGAATATGTCTGCAGCTTGGCTACATCAAAATTTTTGACAGCTGTATTTATATGGACTACCATCAAGGTAAAATAGTTTCCAGGTGCCTTCAAAAACTGAGCCTTGAGTGTGTTGACATGGTCCCTGTCAACTTGTCTGTACAGCCTTACCCAGTCTGGCTCTACAAGCTGTTTCACTTTGACCTCATGAAGTCCTGTGAATAGTAAAGATAAGTGCATGAGCATAAAATATTTATAAACTATATAAATTAGTCCTGTGTATATGTTGCCTATACCTGTAGAATTTTTGCACTAAAATTATTTCAGCACAAGGTACGATCCTCCAATTTTCATCGAGTTTAAAAATACTAAATAGGCCTATATAATATGAAATATAATTACAACATACATTGTACTTATTTATGCATAAGCTGATAATATCTGTAAAAACTATAATTATAACAACACAGTGAAATTAAATGAATTCACAGTACATCACATATACAATGACATCTCTGCTCAAAAATCTATGAACTAATACATGAGGAATGTTTTGTATTTTCCTGTCATTCATTGCTTTGATTTTCCTATTAATTATGATATCTCATGAGTCAAGAAGTTTATTATTGTAGTGCACATGTGGACTCCCCAGTAATTTATCTCTTCCAATTTAATTGCAATAGCATTTATCAAAGTCCCCTCAATGGGTCCATTCCCTGTACTTGGTTTGTAATTGACACAAGGCATATGGCACCAGGTTCCGCAGTTTTGGAGGGTGAGGAAGGAGCATTGATACAAATGTGGGCAATTAACTGCAGACATATTACAGATACACAGATGTCTTTTCATATGAAAGACAGGTAAACAATAATAGTTTACGCTGGGTAATCAGCAGTGGGCAGTTCAATGTATATATATTTTTAGATGGTAGCTCAGGTAGTATGTAGGGTATACTAATCTTCCCTGAGGCCCTCTCAAATTCGCATACAGGGAAATATGCAGAATACAATGTATGTGAGCAAAATCAAGCTGATACATCAAGATAATTATGTCTTATATCCCCTTGACTTGTGTTTTGTACACTTTGTTATAAATGATGCTAGAGTTGCACATACTTTCACATCATGTGGCAGCTGGTTCCAAATCACAGCTCCATCATAGCTTAAACTTCTTTTCAAGTCTTCTGACCTAGAGAATGGTAGGTGTAGCATACCATGACTAGCTGACTGAAGGTTTCTACAGTGGATATCTTTAACCTGCAAACACATATTACTTATATACTGGAGTCCCAGGCCATTTAAGGCCTTGCACACAAGGAACTGCCTTATATTCATTTCCTGTCACCCAGTTGATTTTTTATCATGTTCACATAGCTAGTTTAAGACCATATATACAGCCACTTTATGAAGACATTGAACTTGAAATACATGGAAGTATGCATTCACAAACATTTTCCTAACATGGAATGACAGATAGTGCCTAATCTTTTTTAATATAATGTATAGCCATTTTTCGCCAAATTTTGGAGATTTGAGTATCCCATGGCAAATTCTTATCAATGTAGACTCCCAACATTCTTAGTTGGTTTGCAGTTTCCAGCCTTTCACTGCCCATGTGAATCTTTAATCCTTCATTTCCTCATAAACTTTCCTTTCTCTTGGAGATTAAAGGTGCAGCTGCCCTGCAAAAAGGGACCTCCAAGTGAGGCTCAGCATAATGGCCAGGACATTTACATGCTCAGTAATCCAACAATATTTGAATGTTTATCATGGTTCCCTAATGATCAAAGTCATCAATCCACCCAGTTTTTTGCAGTAAGTTAAATGAAGGTTTTGAGAATAAATATGTATTCACAAAATAGAAGGTACAATGGATCTTCACTACTTTTAATCCAAAACTTTTCCAGTTGCTGTGTATATTCAAACAGTCAGTTGTGTTTTGAGTGACAGGTCAGAGATCATGTGTACAGTGATAAGGCTATTTTTACACACAAGCTCATGGACCCTTTATGGCCGAGGAATGGCCTGTGTTTGTTACTTTTTGAAAGTAAATAACAAGCAAGCTTGATGTGAGTGTTCAATTTTTGTTATAATTATGTAATTACTTGCATGCAAATGCAACAATCACTTTGCTGGATATTCTTGTGTTTTTGATGGTCTTGTACATCCATCCACTTCCTCTACTAATTGGGGTAATTGAGAAACAAAATAGGTCTACAATGTTTGTAAGTGAAAGTGATGCTGTTTACCATATGTGTATGTGTCAAAGAATGGCAAAACAACAGTAGTGGCAAGGCACCTTAACAACATTTAAACTTGCAGAGTATACTATTATCATATCACTGATACTGTTGATAGCATTCCCAACAGGCAGAACAAATTAAAATTCTTGGGTCTGGACTTATCACAAATGTTTTAAGTGAGCGGAGCCATTGAAGCCACATATTTTAGTTGTGCAGTAAAACAAAACAGACAGGCTAATTCATGTGGGCTCAAGAATTGTATCAAGATCCTTCCTGTTTGGAATTTACTTCCCTCACCATTGTATGACCAGAGATTGGATTTTCTTGGATGCAAATGTGTCAATCACTTTGCCACATATTCTTGTGTTTTTGATGGTCTTATACATCCATCCACTTCCTGCACTAACTGGGGTAATTGAGAAACAAAATAGGTCTATTATGTTTTTAAGTGCTATTGAAGCTGCTTCCCATATGTGTTTATGTCAAAGAATGGCAAAAACCACAACAGTGGCAAGGCACAAGTTTACTGGTTTGAAGTGGAGAAGTGAAGATGGGCCATGTGCTTTTGATCCTAATGTTTTTGTTTACAGCCTATGCTATATATGGCATGTGGCTCTGACCGCTACTGCTAAGCTCAACCCCCTTCTCTAGGCTGGTTCTGGGTATCGGTATACCAGGATAACTTTCACCCTGGATAACCCCCCACCCCACCCCCATAAGTTCTCCTGGGGGGATGTTATACTGTTACACCGGGAGTTGCACCTTTAACATGGCCTTTGATTTCTTTTGACTTGCAAGAAGTCGATTTTGGATGCACCATGATTCTGCTTCTTGTGCTTTGAGAGTCAGATTCATCTGAATTGGTTTGATACAGGTTCCAGTGGTATAAATGGTTGTGTCATCTGCATACATATTAACTTGAGCAATGTATGCTTCACAGTGAGTGACCACAACTCCTCATGGAGACCAATTTCGATGACAGACCTGCCTTGTACTAATTGTGCAAAGGAGTGCTCAGATAAAACTGAATTTGTGAGTTTAACTGATATGATCACAGCCATAGTGCATTCATAGCAACTTGACCCACCGATGGCTACCAGATGTACTGCATTATGTTATGTTATTTGCCCGGAAATTTAACAGGCCAAAAGGTAACTTCTACATGCAAGTTAATTCTGGAGTAATTGGGCAGAAGGAGGGGTAAGCTGAACAAGCCACCCTGCATGTTTAACCTGGGGAAATCCACACACACTGTACTGTATGTAGACATATATACACTCTGGCGCTTCACATGGAGAACCATGCATTCCCATGCAAGTATAACATCAAACTGCTAAGCTAAAACTGGTCTCAAATGAACAGTACAGTGCAGGTACTAAAGTGGCCAGATGACAGATCATGGATGGATGGATGACTATAAACTCAAGTCAGCTGAACTATTAATGGGGGAGGGTTTTTTTGAATGGAGATCTAAGTCAAGTAAATAGGATTGCATCAGGCCCACAAAACATGGAGGATTTGCCTCTATATTCAGATCTGCAGACCAATATGTATTACGTCTTTTTAATTGAGTATTAGTGATCCCTTAGAGATTGAAGGACAAACAAGTGTGCCCTGAATAATCAGTGCCATATGTACAGGATTGATCTGCAAAGATGTGTGCACTGTGATAGGTCAGTGTTGTACTAATGAAATGTAAGGTGACCTGGCTATCCTCCAAGCAGTGATAAAATGGGGAAGGGAGAAATAAATGATAACTGAGTTTCGCACACATTTTTCCTGTTTCTTTTACCACATTACAGATGACATAATGTGTATATCATCATTAAATATTTGAATTCATATAAACTCAGCATTTATGCCAGACTTGTCAGGCTTAAACTTGATCTATTTAACAAAAAAAAGTTAAGCAAAGAACAACACCCCAAAATACCCCTACAGAAAGTGACAGTTGACTCTCTCAGTGTGGAAGAAATGTTTTGTTTATGCAGGGGCAGAAAATGGAGAGAAAAAGTGAAGTTGATCAACACCCTAGGACTCTACATTAACATTTTCAACTTGAGAATTAAATATTGAACAATCAGCAATTTAAAACTGTTTATTCTTTTCTCACTGTCACACCAGAAAAGATCAGAGCCTTACCAAGACCCGTTAGGTTTGGGGGTGGGGAGTGGAGTATCATATACAAGTATCTATTTATTTGACTTGGATAAATAGGTCTGACACCTTTAATGTGTATATTATCTGTGTTATGACTGAACCACTGCCATCTCATTCAAGCAAAAGAAAAAAAAGAGATGTACTGCTGTTGCTGCTGATGATGATGATGAATTGTCTTGTGTTGTCTGGACACAGATGCAAGTAAGCTTGTCAGTCCCCTATGCATTGGTGTGAGTGACCTCATGACCAGCTAATGCATGAGTTGAACTGGACAGGGATGGTCAGGCCAAGCCCTGAACATATGGAGCTGATCAAGATTACTAAACTGTGTGGGTGAGGGAGTGGTGTTTGTTTAACAGGCATTTGATTGGTTTAGGGTTACAGTCACAGTCAGTAGGCAGAGACAAGAGTCCCTGGCTGCAATATTTTTTTTCTTTTTCCCTGGGCTTGATGCATGCCTGTAAAGTGAAGTGTCCTATGAATATGGTTTCAAACTACATGTATATGTCTGCAAATCATCATCTGAGATTGAATTTATGTTTAATTCTGCATACCTACCTATGGTGGGCCAGGGCCCTAGTTTTGACACAAATATACCATACATGGTCAACATATCCGAGCAAGTTCATGTGTGATACACATGTATATTCATGTGTACCAAGCAGTGCACTTGAAAATTCATATGGGTCAATCTTGATAACCTTTTTTATCATTATTATTATTTTATATATAACCTTTTTGCCTATGAAGATTTAACCTAATCACTGTGAGATCAGAAACATTATACAAAGTACATGTAATTGTTTAAATAATGAAGAAATTTATGCACTTACCCATAAAATGTTTGTTCAACAAATCATCAAAAGATGCTGTTTCAGAAGTTGGGTTCTTTGCTGGTTGAACATGCATTGTCATCAAGTTCACTGATGAGGAGTCCATTGGCATGTTTTTTTCTGTTAACAACAAAATATAATGGTACAGCTGTTATAATCATACTTGAGCACTTTTATCAATTCCATATTAACAAGCTTCAATAGGGTCATGGTATGGCCACTTTATGTACAGAATCAGCATGAAAATAATGAATATCATTTATATAAGTGGTATGTACTTATGGGGTATTTATATTGAATATCCATGTTTATTGAATCAAATGGTATTACTGCCCAAATATGATTATGATGTCAAGGCTCATGCCTCTTTCATGACTTTCCTGCCTTCTGGTTTAATATGAAGAAAAGCATACATATATGTACCTCTTATTTGGGTTTATGGAAGTTCAATACCATGCCTTAAGTAACTGTTCTATTTTACATTTTACACAGTGTGGGGGTGAGGTTTGCCTCTTATAAGCTAGGCCACCCCAACACCCCAAATGTGGCTGTATAAGAGGGATGGTCTTAAGAAGAAAGGAAAAGAGAGAGAGAGAGAGAGAGAGAGAGAGAGAGAGAGAGAGAGAGAGAGAGAGAGAGAGAGAGAGGGAGGGAGGGAGGGAGGGAGGGAGGGAGGGAGGGAGGGAGGGAGAGAGAGAGAGAGAGAGAGAGAGAAAGAAAGAAAGAAAGAAAGAAAGAAAGAAAGAAAGAAAGAAAGAAAGAAAGAAAGAAAGAAAGAAAGAAAGAAAGAAAGAAAGAAAGAAAGAAAGAAAGAAAGAAAGAAAGAAAGAAAAAGAAAGAAAGACCAAATTAAAGGCAGGGATCTGCTGCCACCAAAAACCCAGGAGTCGAGTCTGGTGGTAGCTGGGCAGACATGCATGTACAGCTGTCCCCCTCTTATAAGGCCACCGTAAATTCACCTGAAAAGTGGCCCTATTAGAGGAGGGGTCTTTCTTGAGGGGTAAAATACAATGAAAATGTCATACTTTCTGCATGGAGAAGTGACCTTTGTAGAGGGGGTGGCCTCTCCCCAGGGGGGCCTCATAAGAAGAGGACCAATGTACCAAGATGTGTTGATAAGCAATATTCACATGGCTACTCAATTGAAGAATGTGAGGGCATATACAATAAATGTGCTGTTGGTTTGTTGTTATCCTTTGAAAACTGGTATTAACATGAGTAATCTGTATGTAAGGCCAACAAACATTGTAATTGTATAGCTAGCCCCCTAAATTTTTTCAACTTGTTGGATTCTTCCAAATTTCCTGACAGGAGTATTTCAAATACAAGATACAATTCAGTTCATGTTATCAGATCTGTAGCATGTTCCTTTCCTCATTGACATGGCTACCAGATGACCCCACCACAGGGACATGCTCATATGGAGGCAAAGGGTGAACTATAGGGGTGTAATGGGGTGGGCAGAAAATGAAGGTTTCAATAATAAATAATTGAATCCACTTTCTCAGGATCAGGCAATTGGTAGTTGCCTTTTTTTCCTATTTAGAATACGTGTTGTGCAGTATTCTAAACCAGAAATTTATTTCTGAACCATGAACATTTTGTTATGATTGCATTATAGATGAATGCGTGTGGTAATATTTCAATAAAATGAGGTTTCCTTTGGCCCACCTTCCACACTTCCTGGTATCGCCCTTCAGGTTAGCACTGACAAAAGATGGCAGCTGTCCTCAATCAGGATGTCAACAGGGGGTATAAAGCATAGGCCAGTAGCGGACCACCCTCCTTGGTCCAACTGAGCAAACCAGACATGACACCAAATTGTGTACTCAAACCAGTGAGAGAGTGGTATCCTGTTACCCAGCAGGCTTACAATATATGGGACATGTTGGGGAGACCTTACTGGACACTGCTAAATAGGCTTGATATCAGACCTGACTAGCATTTTTCTATTACATGCTATTACACGAATGTTCATCAGCACAGCGTGGGTTTCTCTCAGCTGACTTATGCTGTGTTCACACTGCTTTCCTTTTAATTTCTGAATTAACATTCTCATTTTTGCGCAATCGAAAGACCATCCGAAATATGCGTTCAGACTGTTCACCTGACTTCCGAAATAAAAGCAGATGGATAGTTCACACTCTAAGGTTTAACTTTTGGATTCACCTACCGAATTGGCATGCTTTCACATGTTCGATTTTCGGCAAAATGTGCATTTTGCGTTCACACACGCAACAAAACTTGCACAGGTAGACACTACCGGTTAACCTCTGCAAAAATACCACCTCCATCAGTAGGTTTTGCTTTCGGAAGCAGCTTGCGCATTCTCAACGGATTGCGGACAATTTTTAGCTGGTCTGAACGCTACTTTTGAAAGTCTTACAAATAAAATGCGGTAAATTTTAGCAGTGTGAACAGTGCTCAAGAGGGTGTCATGTGCCCTCACAACACACTTCAAATCTGCATGTGGAAAAAGCAAATCCCTTCCCTAATAAAAAAAGAAAGAAAGAAAGCCCCAAAAACACATTTGAATTTGCCTGCTTAATAAACTAATCTCTATTCATATCCTCTACTTTACAAAGCTGGGATGCTCAGGGGGCAAATAAGAATAATCAAGAATGCAAATCTCAGTCACCATTTCACAATAGCTTCCACAATATAAATTATAGGACAATCAGAGATTGCTGGATCCATGCCCCCCCCCCCCCCCCCCCCCGTTATAACTTTGCTTTGCTTATCAAGGTCTCATTTTGAAATGATTGTAGTCAATGGAAATAGGCTATCACTGTGACCCAGATACTAGACCTAGTGACCTATTTTAATGCATGACACACTCTTGTGTCCAGATACACAGGTGTGTAAAGTTTCACAATTCTAAGTGAAAGGACATCAGAATTACAGCCTGGACATGAAGTGCAATACTACGAATTGCAATGTAGTATTCCATGATTGTATCACCGTGACCCAGATACTTGATCTAGTGACCTACTTGTGTTTCATATATGTGTGTGTGAAGTTTCGTGAAACTAAGTTACATAGTAAAGGAATTATAGGGGACACTATTTTATAAGTATATGTCACTGTGATCCAGATACATGACCTAGTGACCTACTTTTGATACATGACACACTTTTATGCATAGGTTACATCTGTGTGCAAAGTTTCATTAATATCAGTAACACAGTAATGAAATTATAGCCCGGACACAAATTTTACAATATGTCACTGTGATCCAGATACATGACCTAGTGACCTACTTTTGATACATGACACACTTTTATGCATAGGTTACATCTGTGTGTAAAGTTTCATTAATATCAGTAACACAGTAATGAAATTATAGCCCGGACACAAATTTTACACGATGTCACTGTGACCCAGATACTTGACCTAGTGACCTACTTTTGGTACATGACACACCCTTATGTCCAGATGCACCTGTGTGTAAAGTTTGATTAATCTAAGTTGAAGGACAACCCAATAATATCCTGGACATGAAGAGCAGATGGACGGACGCACCGAAAAAGCGATTACTATATGCCCATTTCTAGTTGGAAGGGGGCATAACTAAAAGGCAGGCACCTGCCAACAAACAGATTCAGTACAGGCAAACAGGCCAGAACAAGCAGGCCAACACCTGCGTGATGTGCTGCATGTACTATGTCCTTCAATATGAAGAAAAATTATGATGAAACAGGCATATGTCTTTGTGTACAACAATGACAAAAAATTTATTTCACACTGAGATTTGTTTTTGATGGAAGAAAGGGGGATGGATATTGTAGAAAAAATATAAGGAAAACACAGAATAATAATTTTAAAAATAGAAATGTATGAAAATAGTCTTTGTACTCACCCTCTCTGACAGTTTTCCATAATGACACAAAAGACTTCCGTGATCTGGCATCTTGAAATCTCTGTGAGATAGTTGTTTTGTCAGATTGAAACTTGGAAAGGGCCCCATAGCGTTCAGTCCCATCTTCCAAAATCATCTGAAAGGTGGGTATAGTGCATGTTGCAGCATGATACCATAAGACTTTTATTTTAAAGTGCAAAGTAGGTCATGAAAGTAAATTTAATTATTGATCTTTGATAATCAATCACCTATATTCATTACAGAGGGTTGTGGGATCAGCCCATATATGCTCATGCTGCAGACCTACAAATTAATCACACTATATGCTTAATAAATGAGCTAGCCATCACCTTTGGTTAGATACACATATATAGATGTGAATACTAGATGCCATCCGTATATTTTGTAGCATGCACTACTAACATGTACCCTTACTGATAATTAATTTCCAGTTTGTAAGTGAAGTACTTCATCATTCTCAACCAAAAATCTAATAGAGAATGCTGCCCTGTGACCTTGGGGAAATAAAGGTCACCCATATTCATACTTAATGTATAGCTGTAATAGAGGACAGTAACCATAACATATGAAAGTCCATGCTGGCTTTTAAGACATTGACCAGACTGCTTGCCATGCATAAAGACAGTCCACCAATACATATACAGTAGTACCTGCTGTGTGTGACCATCCCTTTGGCCAGCCAGAAGGGGTCACATACAGCAGGTGGTCTTTCATGGAAGGTCAAGTTACAAAGAATATAGACTTCTGTGTCCCACAATATGGTCACAAATGCCAGGTGGTCTCTCACAGCAGTGGTCACATATGGCAGGTACTACTCTACATTCTTGTATGTACAATTCCTATCTAGGTATCACCTAGATTGATGCCTAATCCTGCTAGGTTTGGTCAAGTTTTGTTGAGTCCTTTAAGACTTATAGTTTATAGAATCCAAACATGTTGAAAAAGCTTAATACCAGAAGTTTTTAGCACGAGAAACAGACAGTAATTTTTTAAAAAATCATCTTCACTACATGTATATGGTTCCACCATGAGACATAAAAAGAAAGAAAAACAGTTCAGTACTTACTTTCACAATTCCTTTGTCATTGCACGGATGGATATCTTGGATGGCACCTTTGGCACTTCCATTGGATACGTAGTGCAGCTTTTTGTTTTCCTCCAAGAACCACCATTGTATCTCACTGAGCTCAGCATTCATAGAATGTTGCAGTATGCCAAAACTTTCCATTGTAGTTCAAACCAAAATCAAACAACTGCCTCTGACAACCCTACAACTTTCAACAATAAGTTCCTGCTTCTATCTGTAAGTCAACTCAGAGATGACCATGCAGTGTTCTGACAGCAGTCAGGGACCAAATCTGATATCTGTGGTTTGATGGTGCAACACTGTAATAATAGCTTCTCCTGTGCAGTGTATACACATGCAGTGCTAGCGTGCTGTTTCCAAAGTAGACCCGTTTGTTTTCTTGGTACACAATGACTGCACAGATCTCATTAGGTCTTGTCACTCAAGTGATAACACAGCATTATCAGCTCATGCATATGGTCAAGCCCATCACCTTCCACTAAAATTTTCCTAACATATCAAATTACCCATGATTTCATTTGAGACTGAGTCACTGGTCCATACCCACATGTACTCCCTAACCCTCCCCCCCCCCCCAAGAAAAAAAAAAGAAAAGAAAATTACAGATATACCAACTGTCCCTCATCATCAGGGACAGTACCTCAAATTAGCTGAAACTTGGACCAATTTGTAAACAGTATTTTTCCCCACACTCAAACTAACTATTTTCTTTTGTGTGTGTGTGTGTGTGTGTGTGTGTGTGTGTACACTTTGTTAAATATTTTTAGTCCCAGAAGTTCTCATTTTAATGTACCAGAAATAATATTTTGAATGTTGGCATCTCAGATTCTCTGCAGTTAGTCTGAATGAGTGTGGATTATGGAAAATAAGAAACATGTTTTAACTTTTTTTTATCTGATGTTTTTACATGGATATGAAAAGGCCGATAATTATATAAGGTGAAAACATTTACATGTATTTTCTTTGATTCTAATTTTTGCATGTTAGGCCTTTCATTGAGACTCTAAATTCACTATTTTTGTTACACACATAATTCCTAACCATGCCATGGTCCACTGTCTTGTGAGACCACTCCAATGAGGCAGTATCTGCTTTCAAAGTCCACCTTTGTAAGATACCTTGGTCAGCATTGTGGTCCCTCCTGTCAATGACCACTCCAAGCTGAGGCTGCCTGATCTCTCCTTGTGCTATCTTTTCCATGTCCATATGTGATCTGCATCTAGACACCTTTTGCGTTATCTAACCACTTTCAGATTTGCCAGACAGGTATAGTATATGACAATTAAGTTGTGTTTTTACATCTCCCAAACTATGTTTTGAAAAATAACAAATTTCTCAGGATCCATTTGCATGCATGGACTTCATCAGTAAACAATTTATCTATCTGAGATTTCCATAAACACTTTGCTACCCTCAGTATTCATGGTATCATGTAAGTATTATATGTATGTGCCCACCCCTTTTGCCAAGAAAAAGTGGCCACATACAGCAGGTGACCTATCACCACAGATAAATTATATAAAGATATTGGCTCATATGTCTGTGCCTAGTGACCATGAACAGCAATGTGGCTGCTCATGGCATTGGTTGCATACAGCAGGTACCACTGTAGCACCTGTTGTACCATGCAATGCTTTGCACAAGTGTGAGTCTTGCTTTGACATTTCTCTCAGTATCATTGCTATGTTATATATATGCGTTAAAGTTAGAAAATATATCTGATTTGTTTGTCAAAATTTAAGATGTACAGCATATGAAATAAACTGTAACTGATGTATGCAGGATATCCTGACCAGTCAATCTTTGATGTACACTCCCTATGTTTCTGTTTATGTCATCAAACTGTCTTTCTGTCTGATTTAATTAAACACTGATGGTCTTTTCACTTGATGTGGAGTTGAACACGGTAGTGAAGGTCTCATGTAACAGGACTTGCAGGAAACTGTTTGGTGATTTTGATGCAACTAACTGGAAGACTGTACATGCAGGTAACCACAGGAATGTTGATGCATACAAAATATCTGTACAAACATAAAATAGATTTGTTTCTCACAAAGTTTATTTTGCAAGTAGAACTCAAGCAGCAGTTCTATCATGAGAATTGCGTTCCAGGAAACAGACAGGACAATTAAGGGCGTGTCCCTCTGTTGCCCTGTTCAGCTTTCTCCATGATCTCAAGCACATTAGTGTGGACAGCATTTTGAGCAGGGAAACACACTGGGTTTGCTTAGTTATAAGCAGCTTTTGATTACATGATGCTGACAAATTGGTAAACATTTTAAATGCATTGATCACCCATTTATTGTCTACATTCACCCCATGTTGTCAAGGATGTGGTTTGGGACTGTAATAAGACATCTGGTAGCATGGTGCCTTTAGAATTAAATACATGTTGGATTTGCCCTGATTAGAAAGGGGCCATCTCCACATTTGAACACAAGGAGGATGAAAAATACTGAAACCTTTTCAATATTTTACATAAAGAAATAAAGAGAGCAATATGCCTGGCCACTAGGCCTACAGAGCCCATGTGCTTGTGTTTGTATACCCTAATTATCATATTAATGACCAGTGAAGGGGCAGTGATAGGTTGCCTGGCAGCTGCCTGGGCAGCCTGCCGTTAATGAGACAGCCCCCTGAGCTCATCTCTCCTGGACAGACTGTAGAAGCTTGGTGAGAAACTTTACTTTCTGGGAACTGGTGAATCTTCTGTCAATCATAATTATTGTGCCCTTATATGGTATGAATCCCCTCTTCATTATTGGATGTGTTAAGATTTAATTTGACAATCCATGCTTCCTATTGGTTACTAGCTTGGATGTGGGTTTTGGTCAAGTTTGGCTTTGAAGCAGAGCTGGGCTCTGGCAAATTTCCCCCATTCATCTAACACTTGTTGATAGAGCATAGACCTACATCTGTGATTTGCACCAGTTGCAACTATAGGCTATACGATTGCAGGCTGTACAATGAAACTTCTCTTCACTTTGTCTCTTGTAATACTCTTGTTGTTGCGAGCAATATACCAAGCTCATCATGGAAATATTGCGAACACTCCATCAAACAGCGCCGCCGGAAAGTTTTTACCACAAGAACATTCTACAAACTCACTGGCTCTACTGGGTAAGTACTTGGGAATGCATATCTTACACTTATATACATATATATGTTATATCCATAGTGAATCTTGTTGATATTTAACAGTATTATGGTCAAGGCTGCATGTGTAGCTTTGTGATGTATCAATGTTATTAATTTTTCATGACCAAACTCTGGATATTGTAAGCATATGTGCAGGATTTCAGCTTTGCCCTTGAATCTTTTTTTTTTTTTTTTTTTTTTGCACAGAGGTGGGTCATTATGTACATGCAAGTTTATACTATATTTGTTTTGCATGTATATACATGTATAGACCATCTTGCATTTAGTCACATTTTTTGGCAAATTTTCACAATTATAAAAAAGTCATGATTTTTTTTTGTAATTTTTTACCCTTTAAATTGGCTTGGAGAATTAGGTGAAGATTTTTTAATTTTTTAGAATTTATGTTCAATCCATGTATGCGCGACACTTGAAAAATCTCTATACAAATAATCATTGATGAAATTCTTTAAATTTTTATGATGCCATATTGTTCAACATCTTAAATCTTAATGTTTTGGGTGCATTGTGCCAAAAGCATACTGAGGATTGCTGTTGACTCAGCCAAAACTTGGTACTGAAAGAGTTAATACCCATGCACTATAATTTTTTTTCAGTTCACAGGTTTTGTTGGGATGTCAAATTTTTATTGATCAACTGAATCTCCTCAGTCATGGTTGTCTCACACACTCCATCATGACCAGTATTAATTGATCAGTTTTATGTTGGTCAAGTTATCACTTTTTTAGTTGGGGGTGGGGGGTGGGGGGTGGTGTGTATTACAGTTCAAGGGTATGCAGCATGCTGGTGCCTGATTAATGGCTTCAGGCATCTCCTAACCTTTAAGAAGGGACAGAGCAGTGTGCTATTCCATCAGTGATGACTTGTGACAAGTCTTCAATCATCCACCTTCTATGTCCAGACAAAGCAACTTTTGACAAAACAATGATTGTCAAAAATCTTGTAGTGTGGAGCAGGCATAACACTTTCCGTACACCTGCAATGGTTAAATTTTACTGTTAAGTAATTGTTATGCAACCTTTGAAGCTTTGAAAATCCGCAAGTAGCTTATTTCAGAATTACTATGTGCAATCCCCCCCCCCCTTTATAAAACCTTCCCAAATGCAGCCAAAAAGTGGCCTTATAAGAGGGGTGGCCTCTCTTGAGGGGGAGAATATAATAGAAATACCATACGTTCTGCACAAGAATGCTGGCCTTTCAAGAGTGATGGCCTCTGGTGAGAGGGGCCTTATAAGAGGGGAACCACTGTATAACAAATGTTGTGACTGCATCTCATGATTTATACTTTTCACCAGAATTTATTTTACAATCATCCGAGTTCTTATAAATTTGTTCTTTATAGGAATCATTCAATCAATAAATTAGTCATTCAGTCAATCAAGAAAGAAAGAAACTAACAAGGAAAAAAGAAATGTTTTCCCTCAGGCTCAAATACATACAAGATACACAGTGGGGCCCACTGTATCACATGGCCACCCCATCAGCCAGGAAAATGTGGCCACATATACAGGAGGCCTTCCATCAAAATTACATGTAAATTTGCACTTTGGCACCTACATCCCAGCAATTCGGCCACAAAAAGATATGTGGCTGGTCATGGAACACAATAATACCTGCTATATGTGGTTGCCCCTTCTGTCAAGAAAAAGTGACCACATACAACAGCACCTGTAACTGTGGGTAAATATTACAAAGAAATTGACTTCTATCTGTGTCTCGACAATGTGACCACCAAAAGCAGTGTAGATGCTCACGATAGTGACCACATACAACAGGTACCATTGTACATGTACAACAGCTACTGTATCACTTTTAAATATATACATATATATATGTATAGTGGTGTAAGCTACCATATTTCAATTAATCCTTGGGAAGTGCAGTACATGCTAACATCCCTAAGCTAAAGTTTCACTTGCCTAACTTTTACTTAAAAATCTGGGGCAATAGCAATCCCAGATATTTTCCATCAGCCTGTCATGAATATGCTAAATGTGTAGGCATATATGTTTTGCAATATGTATGCAGTTTTCTGTTGTTCATTTCATTCTTTCTTTTAAGGTTAGTATATACTATATGTATACCATTTGAGCAACAGTGACACAGTGATATGAATAAAAGTATAAATTCAACAAACAGTATTACAATACCCCTCTACCTGGATAAGTCACATTGCCTCACTGAAAGGCTGGAAATTTCTTTTTCATTTTTTCTTCTTTTTTTTTGGGGGGGGGGGGGCGGGGGGAGCAAAGTGGTTGAAAATTACTGGTTCTAATTCAGAACAAGGGCATTGCTCTAGAGGCAGGCCTATTTTTACATGCATATATGTCAAAATTTGTGCTGAAGATCAAGGTTAAATGATGCAGCTAGGCTAGCACTAGCCATTGGCCAGGTAGCCACTGCTAAGAAGTGTGATTTTCCTAACACTTTTTGATATGAGTTCGCCAAACTGGCTAAAACCTTTTTATGTAACCATTCATACCTTTAATACCAGAATGTGAAGAATATCCCAATTTTGATACTTTTGTAAGCAAAAAGTACCTGTCAGTCAGTTTTTACCAATACAAAAATCTCCAGACGAACAGAAAATACAAGCAAGTTACATGTTAAAGTATTGGAATTTTTTAAATTTGATCCATTATATCGAATGTGCAGGTGTGACCCACAGAATGCTACCAATTGAGACATGATTTACCATATATGGACATACGTATTGTATAGATAGATCTGAGACGGGGGGGGGGGGGGCATTTCTCTCTCTCTCTCTATATATATATACATACATACATACATACATACATACATACATACATACATACATACACACACACACACACATCATAAATATAGATTTGCATATACAAGTATGTTTTGGGTCATTTCTAAATGACTTTCCCAACAATATCTATACAAGTTAGTATTCAATATATGCATGGCTCGACACATTAGATATGTACATACATGTATGATACAGGCTTTTTTCATAAAAAATACATGTAAGCCTACAAGAAATGTGTCTGTTGCAGTGTCAGCTTGTGGTGGGTGGCCACCAGGCCCAAGTCCAGGGGAAGGACCACAGTTTCAAACGACAATGCAGCAGCATGAAGATTTCATGTTGATCTTACATGCAACTGTGGACTACATGATGTACATGACCATCCAATTTACTGCGGCAGTGCACATTATATTTTTCAACTGGCTACCATTGAAGTGTTATTTATTTGGTGCAAAGTTTTTGTTGGACTCAGGGGCTACCCTTCAAAATGAAGAAAACAATTTTGAAATCCTGAGGCTTAGGGGTGGACATGACCATGGGGAGGTTGGCACCACTTTAGTTCCTGTTGAAATATATGGTGACGGAAGATGTTTTTTTAGAGCGCTAACAGTAGCAACAAACAGTGAAATAATGCAGCTTGTGTTGAATGGCACATACAGGCCTGGCAATAATACAATGGAGGAACACGAAATAGCTCTGGCTGATAGCCTACGACGACAGTTATGTATTTTCATGTCAGAAAACCACAATACATTATTTCCAGGAGCCATTAATGCACCACATTTTTGGACTGATGAACATTATTCTGGCTTTGCAAACAGACTGGAAAGAATGGCAAGATCCAGTGAATATGCTGGGGAGCCAGAAATTGTAGCAGCAGCAAGCATGCTACAAAGACCCATTATCATTTATTATAGGCCACCTGAAAATGAAGATGGATTGTACAACACGATATATGACGAAGATCATCCGCCTACTGTATATGGTGAAAATTATGACGGGGAACCTATATTTTTATTACATACTCCTAATAGAGAAAACCAACCTGGTCATTATGACCTGATGGTGAAGGCGAGTTTTCCGTCCACAACTACCACTTCAGAAGATGTGGAGGATTCTGAACTGTGGACCTCTGAAAATACTATGTCTTTCCATCATCAACCTTCATGTGCATACACATCTTCTCCAGGAGTTTCTTATATCGATGCTGAATCATATATATCATCAGATCACTCATCTCCAGTCAAACATTCCACCCCAATCCAGAACAAACCCATACAATCAAAACCAAGTTTATCACCGGATTCCTTTTTTGTTGATCGTGCAGAATATATTTCATCTGATGCAGACACTCCAACCATGTTTCGTAAACTTGTACACAACAAACAGAAAATATTCCATTTTGACAGCCACAGAGAAAGCCCATGGAATGGCAGACAACTAAATAACATTATTAACATGGGATCTGACCCGACCGATAGTGGCGAGGAAGATAATTTAAGTGGAATTGAACCATTAGAATCCGACCCTGACAGTAACTATGAAGATATTGGTGTAATTGACCAGGATTTTAGTATTGTGCATCCACAATTGAAGAGGAGAAAAACTTGCAAAGGTGAGTCACATTTGTACACATATATACTGAGAGTGCATAAAAAGCATCTGCATTATATAGCCAGCTATGTTATGTTGAGTTTCTTTCTTTCTTTCTTTCTTTCTTTCTTTCTTTCTTTCTTTCTTTCTTTCTTTCTTTCTTTCTTTCTTTCTTTCTTTCCTTCTTTCTTATTCTCTCTTTCCTTCCTTCCTTCCATGCTTGCTTCCTTTCTTTCCTGTCTTTCTCTCTTTTTTTTACATTCTTTCTTTTTTTTGGTTATGCTTTGTGAATCATTTTATGACAGGACAGGTGCCTACTGTGCATGTGCAGAAAGGGTACAGTCTATCAGAGTTGCCTATCTTGAGAGACCCCTCAAATAAGAAACTGATATATATCCTTTTAAAACTGTTCTGGTTAGACAGCGTGTAAATTCATAAATTTGGAGACAGCCCAGGTTATTTACCTACCCTGTACCTGGACCCATAACCTAGTATCTTCAGTCTACCAGTCATACAGGATCATCTTTTTTCTACAGTGAGGTCAATGAAAACACACATACACACACACACACACTCGGGAGCTTGATGCTTGCACATACTGGATAACCTGTGGATATTTTAGAAGCTACATAGTAATAACATGGTTTGTTTACAATTTTAGATGTTGATTTGGAAGCACAATACCATATGCACTGGCTCTCCAAGGTGTTACTGTTGGAGTTATTTTAATATAACCAATCAAAGAAGTTTTCATCTGCCAGGTTGTTCTTGGAAATCACTAGGACTATTCCAGCATTGTTACAGATGCATGCATGTCCAAGTGGTTCCATGAAAAGTGGGACTGTACATGTTTTAGAGGTTGCTAATTATGTGAGCCAATGTACAGTTGTACATACTATAAGGTCGAACCCGTATTTCAATTTTTTTGTTTTATTTTTTACAGAGAAAACAGAAAATAGTCAGAAGATGCTGGAAAGGAAAGTAAAACCTCACCTAATTAAAAAGATGCTGGAGACTGAAAGATGCTGCAGCAGAAGTTGCCTAAGTTGTGTTAATGTGAGCTCTGTAGTTACAGCTAGGCAACTTTTGTGGAGTGCCAGTAGGATTCAAAGAGAACAGTTTATTCTGAGTCACATAAGATCAGCTTTGACCATAAACAAAAAGTTGTACTTTGCACATCACAGCTTTGGAACTGTACAACTTTGCCCTGTAGCTTGGAGAATTTGTCTGGGAATAACCAAACAGGCGTATTACCGTAATTTACATCGCTGCAAGCAAGGGGCAGTTAATGCTGCCCAATTCAAAGGAAGAAGAAGATCTCCAGCATTTATCCAAGCAATGCAGTGGTTCACAGATTACTGCACACTCCGTGGAGATAGGATTCCATTCAAGAAAAAAAATGAAATTTGGCTACCATACAAGACTCGTTGGACTGACATCTATAAAAATCAGTATCTGCCTAGTATTGATCCTGGTGAAGACTATGTTTCTGAGTCAAGTTTCATGAAAATGAAGATCAGATTTTTCCCACATGTTCGAATAAAACAGGTTAGTATCATGAGAACTGCATTTTGCCACAAATTTAATGTCTTGTTGCATTAAGAGTCTGTTTTATAAAAAAGAAATAGACTTTGTCAGTCAGCTGTGCTTATTGAAGACCACCCAGTCCACCATTTGTCAATAATTTCACATTTTTGACTTCTGAAGAACCATTAGAGGGGATTCACTTCGAATCCAGTCCAAATGTACCTTGGGTAGGTGTTTACCAAGTTTGCTCAAATGGTAGTGCTCCAGTGATTTTTTAAATTTTTTTTAAAGATTTTTTGTTCATTTTTTTAGTATGTTTCCTCATTTTGGTGTTGGTATACATATAATATTGAAGACACCATATGCTGCAGGATTAAAAAATGCAGCTTGAGGACAGTTTTAATACGAGATTTAGGATTCTGTTCATTAATTTCATCAGATTTTCTGATGAAAAGAAATGCATCATGTATTTCACTACATAGTGAATTTCTTGTACTAATCCCAGTGACCTACAAATAGGGCCAAGGTAACTTTTTCTTGAAAATCTATAATCCAAATTAAAATGCATGTGATAAAAAATTGCTGGATTCATAACCCCTCTGCCTCTTCAATTATAACAGAATCACAGGTCTCATTTTGGACATTGGACACTGGGTCAGCTGAGCTTGGACACAGGTTCAAAGTCCACCATATGCAGCAACAAACTGTTGAACAAGTCATCCAGCATCCAGAAACCAAGTTAAATTCGGATGTTTCAGTACAAAAACTTTTTGATTTACCATGGACTAGGAAACCAAATTTACTAAAAAAAAAAAAAAAAAAAAAAAACACCCACTATGTGACCTTGAGAAATGGGTCAAGGTCACAAGACATCAGATAGGATCCAAATTCACAAAGAGTGGATCTGTGCCCTCAGGAATAGGATCAACGTCATCCATCTTCAAAACTGACCTAGCCAACTAATGTGGCTCTATGACCTTGGTAATGGGGTCAAAATCACACATCTTTGAATTTAAGTTTGCCCTAAAGAGGACTATAATCTTGTGCAATATGAAAGACCTAGCTCAGAAAACTATGATACGGAAACTGATTTTTTTAGTGTGGTTCTGTGTCATTGGAAATTGGGTTAAGGTCACTCACCTTTGAACTTGATTTAGACCTTGGTTAAGTAACATTTTCACACCAAATTTTGTGAAATCTTTCTTTAGTTATTGTAACAAAAAACAGACACAAAAACAATATGATCCCTAATGGGTACACGGGGAGACAAAATTGGTCCCAACAGCAAAATTCAAATAATGGATATATTATTAGGCTCATCTCTTTGATTTCAAATTACACAGTAACTAAAAATAACATTGTAGTACAGATACCAACATTTTCTTGCAAATTGCAAGAACATGTGTTCTAGCTTTTCTTGTATTATTGTATAAATTGGTTTCATGTGAAATTCTGCCTTTGTACATATGCTTCCAGGAAGATGGTTTTTCTCATTGCTCGGCTTGCACAATGATCGACAGACAGCTTGAGAGAGCAACAACCTTGGCAATGAAAAAACATTATGAGCTGAAGAAAATGGAACACTGCGACAGACAGATGTAAGTTCAGTTAGCAGTAATTTTAACATAATTAGTACATGTAGTTCAATTCTATATTATAGTGCAGAACATTAGGATAAATAAATGTGAAAATGAGTACAGCTTCAGGTACAGCTTAGTGGTAAAAATGAATTAATACATTTTCAAAGGTGCATTATGAAATAAATTCATCTAGAAACGTAAAGGTAGAAACATTTTATGCAAAAGATGAATCATATATCCAAGAATTCACAGGTACAAATGTACATGCACAATGTCCTGTACATGTATCACGTATGGGAATTAATTTGTAGCTTATATCAATAGTCGTATGATTGATTGGCAGGATTACTTAAAATTATATACATATGCTTGCATATATAGAGTGAAACCTCCTTGTTAATCTGAACAGATCCATTCCCTAGAGAACTGTTTGGATTAGTCAAGCTTCTGCAGTACTCAATCATTATTACTTGAAATGAAGAATTTCATTTCCAGTGATACGTCAGATATTGAGACATTCTGATTTATGAGGTTCTGCTGTATATATATATATATATATATACATATATATATATATATATATTTGTATGTATATGTTTATATTTATGTATATATGTATGTGTGTGTATATATATATATATATATATATATATATATATATATATATATATATATATATATATATATATATATATATATATATATATATATATATATATATATATATATATATATACATACATTATTAATTATATTTCAGATACAGATTATAAAATCACTCCTGGCACATACATGTAATTCAGCCTTCAAAGTAAAAAAAAAATTATATACCACTCTCTTTGCAGGCAGGAAAGGCAAGCTTATTATGCCAGAAGGAATTCAGCTAGGGCTGAGCCAAAGAAATATCTAAGTATTATAATAGATGGCATGGACCAGGCAAAAACAAGTGTGCCACATTTTATAGGCAAATATCCAAAGGTAAGTCTTAAACACTTATACATACAGTTTAATAACACAATTTACACCATGATCATGTTTAACAATTTAAGTCATCAAAGGTGTCATAAAAAATTGTTTTGCCCAAAGTGCTTAAGTAGCCAATTGTTTGAAATTGCATAGGGTCACTTCTAATTATGAGGGCAATACTTACACATTATCTGGTAGACCTCGACCTTATTTCCAAGGTCACAGAGCCAGGTTTCTGAAATTTACTCTTCACATGACAATTCAACTTGAGGAGTACAGTTGTCGTTGTTTTGAGAGACTACTCCATTAATAGATCATTTGCATTCTAAGACCACATTCACCAGGTTCTTAGGTTTATCTTGTCTATGTTATTTAACCTCAAATGAGAGACCACCTGCTTTATGTGACGGTCACCACTTTTGAGGCTGCCCAAGGGGTGGTCTGTCAAAAGAGGGACTATTGTACTTTGATATTGCACATGTGTGCCAGTGGTTCTCTTTGAATGTCAGACAAAGACAGTACATGATTGAGTAACTTTGACCTGATGCCCAAGGTCACAGGACCTCTTAGGTGAATTTAATTGTTCAGTTGATAACTTGAGAACTATATGAGCCAGGACACTGATGTTGCACATGTAATGTTATGGTCCTCTATGAGGGCCAGACGTAGACTGTACATGAGTGACCCTGACATCATTGCCAAGGTCACAGGGCCACATAGGTGAATTTTACTGTTCACGTGATAACTTGAGATAATTTGATGTTGCACATTGTGCTGGTTCTCTATGATGGCCAGACTTAGTTTGTGAGTGACGTTGACCTCATTTCCAATGTTACAGGGCAATTTAATGTGTGAATTTAACTATTCATGTGGTAACATGAGACCTGTTTGAGCTATGACTTAATTAGACAACTGGACATGTACTTGGATATCTTTGCTTGACAATCTTCACAAAAGGTGACCTTGATCTAATTCCAAAGGTCACAAGACTAGCTCATTTATGCATATAAGGTCAGCTGAGCACAAGACTATCAAAGTCCTCTTGTTAACATATGATTTGGCTTACTTTTGCCAATGCAACTTCAGCAAGCTCCATTGTTAATACTAAATTTATTGTTTCCACAACAAAATTCAATTTTATACTTTGAAACAAAACAATGAATCCAAATTTCTTTGAAAAAGAGGGTAATCACTTGGTGCAATTGTTGTCAACACAGGACAAGAAACACATATGAAAAGTTACAAAATGATTTGGTAGTTTGTCAGCTTTCCCAAAATGATTGTGGCACTTTTGATTTACATGTAGATTGATTGTTTTATGATAGAATCTTTTTAAGTCACCCTGAACTGAATGTTGCTTTGTGTTGAACTTGCAAACTTGACACTCATCGAATATGAAAATATAAAGTAATATAATAAGGGGGTATAAAGGTACTTTCCTGGCATACTGGAACATTTCATTTCCTGTACTACCTAGAAGGAAATTTATTTTCTGTATATTGTGTTGGCTATTATTTCAAAATGCATTTGTAAATATGCATTGCCCCTCCCCCCCTTCCCCACAAGTGTGGGGAATTTCTGTCAAAATATTCTTAAGTGACATGGTCTATATTTTCAGACTTACATGCATATGTAAAATGTATTACTGTCCTTTAAAACACTGTAAAATTTATTATATTTTTTTCAGGATATATCCAAAGCAGATTTAATGAAGGTGCATGCCACAGGTATTCTATCCCATGGTCATGAGAGCTGTTGTACATATTTGGATATACATCAGTATCAACATGACTCAAACCTCACTATCAACCTCCTACTGAAGTTCCTTTGGTCAATATCCCAGGTAGGATAATGTAACCACCCCCACCCCCTTTATTTTGATTTACTGCTAGCCTAAAAGCTAGGTGTATGACATATAAATATATGTGTGCAACTCAGTTCTTAAGTAACTAAATAATGCATGAGACCAATAAAAGTACCCATGGACTGACAAAATATACAAGGCCTACTACTTGTCTCTGAAAACTAAAAATGTATATTGCTATCCTATAGTTCATGTTGATAGAACACAATATTAAAAGAATGTCCATGTCATGCATGTAAAAGGAACTGGCCATCCACTGATCCAGTCAATTAATTAAGATGCCTCATTCAACATGTTGAATAATTTTCAGTTAATGTTATGAATTTGTTCTCATTTAAACTAAAGAAATATCAAGATCTTAAAAACAAAAATGTTACAATTCAAAACAATATAAATGAGGAAGTAAAATGTGATACCCCATTGTTTATACCTGTTAATATGGCTTGAAGAACTCTGCATAATGAATATTTTTGCCCTATTTTAACAAACCTGCTCAACGTATGCACCTTGCCCTGGTAACTGTGTTTCTTTGGGAATAGATCCGTGCTTTAATGAAGCAAGTGCATGACCAGCCACTACTTTGAATTATACAGATGATGTATTTACCACAAATGTGTTTTTGAATTGAACTTGGTATGTTTTCTCAACATGGTTCTTATCATCACCCCGTTTTGTTTGTTTAAATTACATTGAATGTTGCCAAGATCATCGGTACACATCATCAGATCATGTCTGAAATGCCCTGGTGTTGTGTATATATTTCAATGCACATAATGTTTGAGCAAATTACACTTAATAAGAAACAAACCTTTCATCTTCATGTCTGTCAAAAGATTAGTTGTATTGTCCACAAGTAATTGGTTCTATGGACAAGGATATCAAACGGAATCATCACCAGCAACATCCCCTAGCCAAAACAATGCCGAAAATGGCAAAATGAGAGGCATATTTACGGACCATTTTTACAGCTTGTTCAACGTAATGCAGCTAAAAAGAAACCGATACAACGTATGTGCAGCTAAAAAGAAACCGATACAACGTACGGAATAAAACATGTACAACTTGATTTTGCATCAATGTGCCCACCGAGATAGTGTGAGGTTTGGAGTAAAATTTACCAATAGTGCACAAAAATGTTTTAAAAAACTGGCAAGTGTTTGACCAAAGCCAAACTGAAATCAACTTTTATTTATTTTTAGGCCTAGTCGGATTCTTATGAAGACAAATAAAAAATAACATTCCGTTAAATCAAAAGCCAGTTTATGAAAAATTTTTAATAAGGAAGATAGATAGGGGCAAGATGTCCCCATGGCAAACATCCGCCACCCTCTGCACTAACTGCAGATATGGTCAGATATGCTGCAGATTGTAAGCACTCCACAGCTTTGATTCAACATCGTTCTATTTCAAATTGATGACAGGCATTTTTACATGTCACATGAGCTTCCTAACGCAACGTCATTAAAAATGCCAGTCATCAAGTTGAAGGACGTTCAATTCTTAAATAGATATCAGTTGGGAAGACAGTGACCTTAATTTATTGACCTATTTGCATGTTAACCCCTGCCAGATAGCTTTCTGCCACTTAGCTGTTGTTATGTCAAATTATATTGCCCAGGTGCAGAATCCCCCGTCTTCCAGACTATCCAGAACGTTAATTAAGGGGAGCATCTTGCCTTTGTCTACCCTAATATCTTACATTTTCTAAATTATGTGCAATTTAGACCATCACAATTGAGTTTTTACCCTGGGCTTTTTTTAAACATCTATCTATCTATCTACCTTTCTATCTACCTATCTATCTGTCCGTCTGTCTGTCTGTCTGTCTGTCTGTCTATCCATCCATCCATCCATTCTATTTTATTTATTTCAGTTCATTATATGATGGGCCTATAGCATTGATTACATTAATTTTATACATGTGATAGATGAGATGGAAATGCACAAACACTGTCTGGTGTGAACTTGTCCTATGAATTTTACTGAAAATTTTGAAACTAGACCATACATTTCAAAAATATTGACAAGGTATCATTCTACATGATGTCATGCATGGTATAGAGGACTTTCTTTTTGAAAATGATTGTTATACTTTGAAGAGAAAATAAAACAAAATAGCAGTGAAATGGTAAAATATCACGAAAATATTAATTCACAATGATTTAATTACCTTACCTTCAGACAACATCAAAGAGCTCTTATCTGATTCTGCACAAGCAGAGACAGTGAATGCTTTAAAAGGTCATAATAGTGGAAATCTTTCTCAGTATTCCTGGTCATACGTAGGCCTACTACATGTACATGCAGCTAATTTTTATTTTACTGCTGTTTTTCTTAGGGCTTGCCGCTGCCCCCAATATTGTACATCCAAGCTGATAATTGCTTTAGGGAGAACAAAAATAAGTTTGTTCTAGCCTTTTTGGATATGCTTGTGCATGCAAAGATTTTTCATGAGGTAAGTTGTTGAAAATATTGAATACATATTCCAAATTATATACTGTTTGATAATGATCTGCTTAACACTTTATGTGATATATATATATTCCCTTTCTAAATTTTAAGGGGATGTCACCAGCGTGATAAATTTGATGTCAAAATCTCTAAAATGTATGAAATGTAGCTGATTTCAAATGACTATATGTAAGGTTAATGATAACTTCTGTACAATTTTAGATAGAATTGTTGAATAAACCTTGCTTCCAAGAAACATTACAACTGTGATAGAGCAATAATCTTGTTTGTCTTCTTTGTAAAAATATATACTTTATAACACTTTGCACATGAATTTAGACTCTGATTACATAAAAGTACCTGTCAACACTAAAATCACTGCTGACCTGATGCGAGTCCTTAAATCATTGTTTTTATGTTATTTAGATACACTTGAATTCAATATCTTATTTACACTTTATTTCAATATAAAATACATGTATGCATTTATTAAATGTGCTGAAATCTGCGAGATAAAACCTCTCAAAAAGAACTGCTATTCTCCTTATCAGATCTACAGACTTAATTTGGATTGCCTAATGGAGCACTGCCTTGTAATCAACCTTTTTTTCATTTGTAGATTCAGCTATCTTTCCTCTATGTTGGGCATACCCATGAGGACATAGATCAGGTATTTAGTCGAGTGTCCGATAAACTTAAGCATAATGAGGCTCAAACGTTTGAAGAGCTCAAATCATTTTTTCCAAACTCACAAGAATTATCAGGTTTGTTTGACGTAAAGTCTTGGCTTTCACCTTACATAATTGGTTTGAAGCATCATTCTAAGACTGGAATGTTGAGATTTCGTTCAAACATTGAAAATTCTGATAAAGTAGATATGTTCTACAAAAAGAACTACAATCATGATTGGCATGAGTTTAAGCCAGGAATGTTTCGACAAAATCCAAGGACACACAAAATTATGAGACCAAAAGGCTGTCCCAAAATTATTTATCCAGACTTTGGTTCAAGACATATTTTACTTGATGAAAAACTGAAACAACTGGAAATATGGAAAAAATATTTCAACAGTCCACACCAACATGAGTATAAGCTGTGGAAAGACAGAATCCAGAATTACATAAAGATAAGAAATAACAGTGCAGTGACCAAAAGTTATTCAAAACTGAATGCAATGTGGCCCTTTGGAAAGATACCTGAATGCAGAATTGAAGACTTGTCAACGCCAGCAACAAATGAAATATCACAAAATGATGAGGAACTGGATAATATGCTGGAATTAGAGCAGCAAAATCCAGAGGTATGTTATCAAATACATCATATTTTCATTATCATAGATTGAATCAGTGATGGTGCATGTACACATGTAACATCCTAGACTGGATCTTGCACAGGGAAACTTGATCATCATTGTTGGAAGTTTTTTTACTATATGCACTACGCTTTCCAGTAAAGGAAAGGCATTACATTTTCTGGTTGCCCATCTGTCATGTTAAACAGCTTGACACTATCTATCTCAAAAAATGTGCATATTAAAGAGTATTATTGTGTGTCTGGAACTATTTTCGAAAGTGTTTGGAGGCTCTACTTCTTTGTGTAATCAAGTATGTTTATGTAAATGAAACAATTAATTGAACGAAGAAAGCCATTAAAATAAGTTTACAATAAAAATACTAGGAATGGTACTATTTCATCCTTTAAAAAGTAAATCTGAGAATTACAAAGAAGGGTGTATTGGACTTCTTTAATTGGCAAAATTTAAAAACCTTTCTCATCCTTCAAATAATACAAAATACATGAACTCTTCAAAGCAGATATTCCCATCATATTAAAATTAAATTATTTTCTTGTAAGGAAATAACATGTACATATACATTTATTTATTATTATTTATTTTTTCTTAGATAATAGCAACATCGGTATATGAGCCACGCCAGAATGCCAAGGACAAAGGCTCAAAAACCAAGAAACAGAAGAAGCAATAAATAGGACAACAATAAGACAAGAAGCATTTAGTTATCTTTCCAAAGGTCACTGTGCTGAAATGAGGAAGACTGCAAAGCTAACTTAACACACATATATGTATATTAATAATAAATGTACATAGTTTAAATGTGTGAACACACACACACATATATATGAAGCATTTGTTGGCAAAATACAAAAAAAACCCACCATTTTAGCTCCTTTATCAGAGATGCATTGCAAATTGTTTCATTTATAAAAATCTGTTATAATTTCCCTAAATGATATCTCATTTCATTTATATTTTCCGGTAATTCATGGAGAAAATCAAAATTTCCCCAAATGCTTCAAATATTTCACAGCAGTAAAAGAGATTTTTTTGGAGAATTTGTTAAAATGGATTTATCACATTTTGGAGACAAACTGTTAATATCCTACAGTATTACAACTGCCCTCATACTGCATTTTTAGTCCTGCAGCATAAAATGTCTTTAAATAGTCATACCTTCACCAAAAATGAAGGAGGATACTGAAAGTGTCAAATTAGAACACATGGATATTGTTACACTAGCAATAAAAAAGTGTAGTTTTGCTATTTTTGAATTTTTCTCAAAACCTGTCACTCAGGTTGTCTGGCAATACAACAGTGATTCTTAGCTTTACCCCACAGGTAGGTGGAAATAAGATTAATTCATGCGTAGAATCAATAAGGCATATTAACTGTTGTGGGATGTCCTCAAGGTATTATCTAAGGGGTGTCATTGAGGCAATTTAGGCCACAACATTGTATTTGGAAACCAAGTAGAACCACAAAAGTATCTGCTGGACAGAAATTGGTGTCCAATATCCTAGCAATTAGGCCACCGTATGTCATCTGCCCATGCAAATAGGATGAATGAGAGCTGCTTACAGTGCTTACAAAGTGAGGGAACTCTGGGCAAAATAGTGTGCATTTTACTATGCAAATGAGAGAGTGGACACTGCTTTTGGCAGCACACAATATTGTGGGTACAGAGTCGAAGTGAGTGACCTGCTATGCATTGCATATGGCCTGTGAGTGGGTGTGGAGCCACCCCCAGTTTTATAAAGTACTCATTGACAAGAACCCACAATATGGTTAGCCAGGAATGAACAGGGACCGTGTAGAGCCACCTAAAGTTGATAGCAACCCACTACTATGCTGCTGACAGTTCCATGCCCACCTTCACATGCTCCCTAAAGATAAATAATTAACAGAGAAAAGAAATTGTGTCAAGAGTTTGTACATGCATGATGCACATGTAACTTCATGCTGACTGGCACAAAAGACATTGTTATTAGTAAGTGTCATGATAAGGCATGTATGTGAGACAATCAGTGTGTTCATTGAAAGTCATATGACACTTTCCATCCCATTTATGTAAAACTATTATATCTAGGTATCTGAAATTCCCATGGTCCGATAGGTATTCTTAGGTTGGAGTGTAATTCCTCTGAGACTGATAGTATGATTGTATTAGAATTACATGGCTGGGAGATATGGTTAGCATTAGCATCAACTTAAACTTTATTGTATAAATCTGACATGGTTTTGCTCATGTACTTTGCATCATTATTTGTGTATTTGTACATTCCAATTTTGATGTCTCTGATCTGCAAATTGTGATTGTATTAGTTTGTATTTTCTCTTGACCGTTATTCAGATACTTGACATAAGTGTATGAAAACTGCAGTCCTGTGTACATTCATACAGAAGTGCCTGCTTTAAAGAGCACCTGACTGTATATGATAAAATGTTTAAACACCTTTTTGTATGAAAAGAGAGTATTTCATGGCTTTGAAACTGTTGGTGCAGTGGTACATGTCATTTTAGACACCACCCCTACTGCCACAATAGGTGTCACATGTGACAGGTGGTCTGAAATATCAGGTAAGGTAACAAAGATATATGGGTCCAGTATGTTGAAAGGGTATATATAAATTAATACAGTCTATCACACAAAGTGAGCCTATGATAGAACAAACAGGGCAGTCTACCTTTTAGAGAATATGTGGTTAGTCTGTCATATAATCCATTTTGTATTGATAATTGCATGGGAATAAAAAATATTAAAGTAACCAAGTTTTCTATTTGCAGATTACTTTTCCAATAAAAGCTTTGAGAGAAAATTATATTAATTCTGTTGAGTCTCTAATTTCAAAGTTCACTCCATTCAATTTTTGTCTTGTTTTCTTTCTAGTCTAAGACAGAATGTGCAATATTCGAGTGAGTTCACTCAACTTGACTTCGATATAGGATCTCCCAGTGCCAGCCAAGTTGAGTGGGTTCACTGGTTCCTTCTTAATTGCTATATTTTAGTGCTGGGATGAGTGAGTTCACTCAACTTGACGTCAATATACAGTAGTCCCTCCTTTGAGAGACCGCCCCTAGTGCCACCCAAAAGGTGGTCACATAAAGCAGGTGGTCCCTCAAAGGAGGTATAAATAACATGAAAAGTACTACAGAAAGACCTGACAACTGTGGTCTCTCAAAGGAGGTGGTCTTCCAAAGGAGTGGTCTTTCAAAGGAGTGACTACCGTATAGGATATCCCAGTGCCAGCCAAGATGAGTGGGTTCACTCGTTCCTTCTTAATTGCTATATTCCAGTGATAGGATGAGTGAGTTCACTCAACTTGACTTCAATATAGGATCTCCCAGTGTCTGTCAAGATGAGTGGGTTCACTCGTTTTTTCTTAATTGCTCCATTCCAGTGATGTGATGAGTGAGTTCACTCAACTTGACTTCAATATAGGATCTCCCAGTGCCAGCCAAGATGAGTGGGTTCACTCATTCCTTCTTAATTGCTCCATTCCAGTGATGTGATGAGTGAGTTCACTCAACTTGACTTCAATATAGGATCTCCCAGTGCCAGCCAAGATGAGTGGGTTCACTCATTCCTTCTTAATTGCTATATTCCAGTGATAGGATGAGTGAGTTCACTCAACTTGACTTCAATATAGGATCTTCCAGTGCCAGCCAAGATGAGTGGGCTCACTCATTCTGACATATATATTCGTATTCTTGTCCAATATTTCTCCTTAACTTTTTATATCTCAGTTAAAATGTCTGAAAAAATGAAAATTCTAGCTAAAAAGTGGAAAGTGACAAAGTTCCTTTTTAAAATAAAGTGTGTTAAATGTATACCATGGTTTTTCTACTGCAAAAATGAGAATAACATTTTTTTCTTTACATCAAAACATGACAAGCCTTTGATCTCCAGTTGTAGAAAAATATGTCCACAGACAACTTAACCCAACTGATACCTGCTTTAGTTTTGTTGCATGTTCACAGACTAAAAGATCACCTTTAATACATATAGCAACTAGTCTTGGCGTTAAATTGATCATTTCAGCGTTTCATGTCGTTTCATAGCGTTAGCCAGCATTTGCCAGCATTACATAGACTGGCTAACAGTGACCAATGCTAGGAAATGGTAAAGTCCAATTGACCCTCTTGGGCCTCAGCATTTGCCAGTGTTAGCGCCTGTTTGCCAGCTAATGCTCTGCACTGTTCTCTACTCACAAACTGATTGGAGTACATTAAAAATGTGAATTCATCTGCGCTGCAATGGAAAGGACGTTTGCAAAACCTGTCATATACTTGCAATGTTATGAAATCTTAATACAATGAAACCTGTTTTAAGAGACTGCCCATAGGACAAGCTAACAGTGATCACATAAGGCAGGTGGTCTTTCAATAGATGTGCAAAAAACGTGAAAGTTAGCAAAAGTAACATGGTAAATATGGTCCGAAAAGGCAGGTGGTCTTTCATCACAGTAGTCTCACAAAACATTTTTCACTTCTACTGTACATATAATTATATGAACAATGGTTAAACACTATATGTACACTGTACAAAAACATCAATTTTTTTATAAAACTTGTTAATGGTCAATGACCTTTACAATATTTAGGGTCCTATCTGTATTTTTCGTTAAAAATGAATAACACGTATGAGTGTAAATCAATTGTCATTATATTTTCAATACACAAGCTTCCATTCAAAATCTAGGCTAGGGCAAACACAACCATGTGTAGCCAAGTTGTTGAAACTCCACAATGGATATTAATCTTAAATTTACATCACAAAATCCATCAACATGTACTAAAGTCCTTAGCTCTGAAGTAACAACCCAAAACACTCACAATACACATATTCTTCCTATACATCAACAGGTCAACATTTGCATATACATGTAGCATTTCTGTTTTATTTTGAACAAGCAATTTATTGGTTCTGTACACACAGTAAAATTACTTGACGCAATTTTGAAATGTGTCATTTGTTTTTGAATGTGACAAAAATGTACAGTAGCCTCTCTATTAAGAGACAACTCCATTGAAAGACCACTAGCCTTTTCCCTCACTACATTCACATGAGACCTGAGGTCTCAAATTCTCAATATCTGTCTATTCCATGCATGCATGGTACATGAGTGAAAGTTGTCTATGTCCACTTTGACTGAAATTGACCAAATACCTATATTCCCCTATACAGTAGTCCCTGTCCTGAGACACCACCCTCACATGAGAGACTGCTTTTCAGGCTCTCGATTCCTATGCTTCCCATGTTAATTTACCAGTCATGAAAGACCACGTCTCATAAGACTACTTATTTTGTCACTGTTGGGGTGGTCTCTGATGACAGGGACCAGTGTACTTTTAATGGGAACTACACAACAGTTTGACTGGTATCCCTCTGGACACTGAAAACTTTCACCCATGATCTTTTCTTCCCTCATTTAAAGGCCACCTGCATTGTGTGACCAATTTCAGATCTCCCCTATGGGTGATCATTCAAAAGAGCAACTTCTGTACTGTAAATTACACACAATTAATGTCTGTGATTCTACGGAAATCTTTCTAAAGAAAAAGAAAATGTATTCAAGTTAACCATAATAAGACAAAATTTTCATGCTAAATATGTGTTCAATTCCCATACCAAAATTTGGTAGCTTCATACTTGCTTCTTTGCGGCTGTTGAGGAATAGCTTTGTTCTTAAGCTTCAATGTGGCTTGAAGCTAGTGAAAAGACCATCACAGCCACATCTGTGGCTAATGGCTTCTAAACAGCTTCAAAGTGGCTGCCTACAGTCCCAAATATTTAAATGAGAAGACCAGTCTTCATGCACTGATGAAGCTAGCTTCATTCAGGTGGCTTCATAACGGCTTCTAAATGGCTGAAATATTTAAATAAGTTAGGCTTCAATGGCTTCCAGCTACCTTCATGGTGGCTTCTTCTTTGCAGCTACTTGATCATGAGTGATAACGTAGTCAGCACATGTAATGGCTTCAATAATTTTGTGAGGGAAAATTCGGAGGGGATCAGCAAGATGCAAACAATTTTTTAAACTGGCACTAGCACAATTTTATCTTTGGCTGCTTGAATTTCTGCCTTCTCTTGTATCTATCAGTAACATCATGTAGATAGAGATATGTTCTGGCCATACGTGACTTTAACATCATTACAGATGTCAATTATATATTTTCTAAGTGTATGATCTTCCTTCTGTCTCATTAGTTCCATATTTGTACAAGTCACCATGAACTTGGCACATCCTTAATCCTGCTGAAACATCCTGTTCATACGTTTGCCACCGTGACAAATTATACTGTGTAACAAATTATTAAAGTTTGTCCAGAGCTGAGGACATGCAAAGGTGGAGGTTAAAAAGTAAATGAAGTATTTACTCCACACATGTACATGTAAACTTTTAGATTCAGTTTGGGAAGATCCTGTTGGGATTTTCTGTTCATGGTATTCTTTGTAGAATACTCTATCATTTTGCCTTGTTTCACATTGTTATTCTGTCTTAAAATCACTGAAATCTATCAATCTTCAAGTTGTAGAAGCTAAGCACACAGCAGTGTGACCTTCCAATATGGATGCCCTTACAGAATCCAAACATCCTGCCGGGTGTATTCTGGGAATGAAACTAGTCTACATGCCAGGCCCTAACATGGAAGCTATCCAAAAGAAGCTAGCTATCAAGATGATGCTACCTGAAGCTAATAAGAAGCCACTCAACTAGAAGGAAGCCATTTGATAGCTTCCATTTTCCATTCATGAAGCTACCTCCAATGCTGAAGCTAGCTTGAAGCTACTACAAAGCTAGAAAGAAGCCACTTGACAGCTTCCAGTTTGGTACAGGTGTACCTTGTATAAAGTGCTTGATATTTATCCATATCTATGGAGATCTATTGTTCAGGTTTCATCAAAAACATACAGGTATACATGTACAACAGGTTTGCACAAGTCCTATCCATTCCAGCACAAGTGAATTCACATTTTGCATTCCAGTACGTGTGTGGGTAATGAGCATTTAAGCTAGCAACAGAAGTCTCCAAATGCTGGCTAATGCTGGCTAATGCCGAGGTCCAAGAGAGTCAGTTGGACTTCCATGTTTCGTAGAGTTGGTCACCATTAGCCAGCGTAAGTAACACTGGGTAACGCTATTTAACACTGGGAAATGACTTGAAATGATCAATTTAATGCTAAGACTGGTTACTAGTGATATATATATATATATATATATGAACACTCCTCATATAATGTTTGAAGTATTGAGAACACCTGCAACTGTTATCACAATATGGGTAACTGTCATGCAATTAATTCCCAAACACCTTATAGGGATATTGTACATGTATGTAGATGTACAACCCCCACCCACCCCACCCCCACCCCCATGTCAAATGATTCAGCATGTTACAGGTGTGGTCAGCCTGCATGGCTCATATTTGACATCAGCTATGAATGAATTTATCATTTTTCTTAAACAACTTAAATGACACAATGATTTTAACAGTCAGCAGTACGCAGCATGCATACAGTATCTTTTCAAAAGCTCAAAAGAAAATTGTCTTCAAACTGCAAAATGAGCAGACTGTACACACAGGAGTCATAAATTAAAATTTGCCTTCTTTTTTCTCTCTTTTGTTTTTGTTTTTTAAAGACAAAAGAACTAAATCTTCAGAACAACTTTACTACCCTTCCCTAGTGTGACATTTAATACATGTATTCTAAAGGCAAATTCATGTCATATAGGCACCTGAAGCATTGGGAAGAACAAACGTTCAAGTGCATTCTTGTCGCGTGTTCAGACAAACTTTCCATAGGCCCTGGCATATATCTACTTGTGCAGGTCTGACCACACCCAAGTTCATTCACCATGACATTTTACATGCTGTAAAGGAATCTGGAGAGACTGGATAATGTTCCATTTTAAACAAAAGCCTGAAACTAATGTGCATTTATAAAATGAACAATGGTCATTGATGAGTTCACTATTTTCAGTTTATGCATTCAATATACATCAGATGGATAGTTCTATGATGACAGTGGATACAATAAGGTTCCTCTGGACACAGCTTAAATGTTGATATTGATCATAAACAGCTTAGGTCACCTATGTACATATAAGCCCACGCACCTATATTTACTTCCCCTTATTAATAAGGTTGTATTACCTATGATCTTTAATTAATATAACAGTATAATACAGTTGCCATGCAATTGTTTGTGCACCTTTGTCATATCAATTAAGATGATATCTGTTCATCGACTAAAGACACAGGGCAGTTATATATGACCACACATGACAAGGTATAGGGTATCTATGGAGTACACAGTTGTTTGGTCAGGGAGGGTCTCGCCATTAAGGACAAATGGTTGTCACTATAATAAGAGCCACACTCAGGGTAAAGATATTAAGATTATATACATTATATAGATACACAAAGAAATAGAACAGGTGGGTGTGTGTTTACTCCAGGTATCACACAAGTTGAACACATATAACAAGGAATGTATGTTTGGGGAATATCAATACAATTGTCTTTTTGTGCAGTATGCCATAGCCTTCAGGCCATGAGAGTGAACATTTCCAAGAATCTTTTAGGAGTTTTATGTTATCAATAGTGTATGTCATGAATTACATGAGTGAAAATGAAGAACAATAAAGTCCTGCAAACTTTGATAAATTAGAATAAAATGTATATTCCACCATTGACTGACCATTTCAGAATTTAAGTATGTAAAGCACTAAGTGTGACTGAAAAACTTTCTTTTCAACATTTTTCATACAGAGTGTATCCCTGGTTTCTGTGGGCAGTTTTTTTAGGGAAAGTGTACATCTTCCTAGTGTATTAGTGTAAAAGCCCACACCCTTGCATGATATGAGGCAAGACCACTCAGGCGTGACTTGTGTATTCAGGTATTAGCAGGCCAATTAAACCATTGTGCCTGTATACCTGCACATGGGTTACTTGCCCAATCAAATCTGAAGCAATTTCTAGCCAAGGTATGATTGCAACCTGTGATAAAGTTGTATTTTGGCCATATTACATTGTGTAGATGCAAACTCATTTAATGTACAAGAAATCTCAGAAGATTAACAGGAAGATTCTTATTTATGAATTAATAGTAAAATGTCAGTTAAAATCATTATTTTATAATTTATGGTAAACTGTCAGTTTGAAAATCATTATAATTTATCTTCAACACATTAACCATCTCCCTCTTAAATTACGCCTGAGTCACCACTCCTTGGCCTGGGTTGGGTGCTAAGTGCCCAACCCATGCCAAGGAAAGACACTGACCAAAGTCATGACATCTTGATAGGCCTCAACTACAACTCTCATTCAAAGTGTTTTTCTTTCCTGTTGAAATAGAAACAATATTGAAACAGATGACATTTGACCACCAGGTTGTTTTGACTAGTTTCAGGGGGATTGGTTAAGACTTCCAAATAACAAGTCCATGCAGGTATTGTGTTTACCACATACTGAGAACTCCAATTATTTTCGTCTGAAGTTTCACCATTTACTGAATGACAGACACTACACAGTATTCTCTTCCACTTCCTGCACTCTTACTACACGTGTGAGACTTCATGATTGTTTCAAGTTGATTTTCAATGGTCTTCACAAATTGAATGCACAAGACAGGAAATAACTTTGCATGCAGGGTTTCACATCTACCCATTCTTCAGGACATCGGACTACCTTTTGTTCCCAATATCCTGAATGAATTAACTTTCCAGCCACATACATACATACATACATACATACATACATACATACATACATACATACATACATCATTAACTCTTGTTACAATGACCACGTTGGTGCCAGCCAATTTTGTCGTTATAAAGAATTTGTCGTTGTAACGATCAAAGCATTTCAGCACAAACTGATCATGAGATGGCCATGGTTTGGCGGCACTTGTGAAGTATCATGAAAGTTAAGGGTTTTATACATGCAAAACTGGGGTGTTTTCACTAATTAGTGCATGATTGGCAGGTGTCACCAAAAAGGTTTGTTGGTGTGAAGTATTATAAGTAGAAAGAAAATGCACTTTTGTTCCAGACCATGACTGTCAGAGTCTGAACTTGAATATTCAATTGTATTGAATAAAATTAGCATTAATTGTGTAAATTTGTTCCCACTTTTGTTTGTCGGAACTCAAGTATTCCACCCTAACGAATGTCATTCTAAAAAGCGCCTACTGCATGTATATATATATATATATATATATATATATATATATATATATATATATATATATATATATATATATATATATATATATATATGTCCTGGACCAATTCAGCCATAAAAGCACATTGTTCAAAATTGTCCTGAAATCAGATATGCATACAATTTGAACCAGTCTTCAATCAAAACATCTCAAGAAATGAGAGGAATTTCAAGTACATCCTTAATCTTTATCAAGAATACCTACCTATTTACTATACTTGGTCACAACTTTTATGAGTTTATCACTTCCACGAAAAAACAAAACAAAAAAAAACATTCAACTGAATATCGTCTCCTGCCAGTGATACTTTACTTTCACACAGGTCCAAGAGGCAGATCAAGTTACCCACAATTCCAATATGTCTCATTTCACCTAAAAGAGATTACAGATAGATGAAAGGGGAAAGCTTGGGGGGATCTTGTATGTAGTAAATATGCCGGTATTTCTGCTACAAGGAAATTACTTGAAGTTCCTTATATCCATATCACAATATACTACCTAGTCACCAGATTTACAGCCAACCTGGAGGGGTCTGGTTACATCCATGTACCTCTAATAAAAGTAGGATCACTGATTGGAGAGCCCACTGAGAATAAATATAAGTAACTGTAACTCAATCAGCAAGAAATCATGACAAATACTTCCAGACGAGCAAGCACAACCCAAGCCCTTTAAAGTAGTACATATTGAGTCCTTGGCACATTCTTCAAACTTAACTCATTCCATACCAGTCCCTGATATTTCCGTATATTTACATAGATTTAAAACGACAATTGCATATTTAAATTCTTTATGAAAAGAGCATTTGTTCAAGTACCAACATGCCTATAGTCTTGAGTCAGTGATTCTGGCATTGCCTGGCAAGTCATGCTGCAGCTGCCCTTGTGGCAGCTGCAGCATGACTTGCCAGGCAGTGCCAGAACCACTGACCAAGGCCTGTGACCATAGTATGGAATGAGTTAACAAACCGGAGTCAACTTGCTCCAAGAAGGTGTTGTGGGACTTCCAACTACACGCTGCCCTGTCCATAAAAGACACCTGCTGCAAAGCCTCTCACAAGGAAGCCACAACCATAAGTCCTTGAGCTTGGGCAGACTGCAATTTCTAGTCCTCCTAAACTTTACCTGCCAGTGTGATTTGGCCAGTCTCACTGCATAACAAATCTGGCTGTAGACTATATGTTGTTAAAGATAAAGCTTAAATCAGTCTCCTTGATATGGAAGAAGAGTCCTTGCTATTTACAAATTCAGAATCAATGCAGGGCAAAGTTGTCTTTCAGTTCAGACTTGTAGATAATGGAAGACAGGGACCTTATAAAAAGTCAATATGGGCTGACAATGGTCAACCCTGATCATGTTTCTTACCCCTGAATGTGGAATTATTTGCCCAAAGTATACTTTTATTCTGGCCTAATTCCAGGAAAATGAGAAAAACCTAAAGACTTATATCTGAGCTTGTCAAGTTCCAATCTTGACATGTTGGTCAGTTTGAAAGGAAACTGCATCAGGCCAGAAAGTACAATGGATCGTGTAATTGACATGTTGGCTTAAAAGCTTTTAAACAAGGCAAGACAATTAGTTATGTCATGCACAGTACTCACATGGAGACTTTCGAAACATGGTGATAAGGAAAAAGAAGATATATCTACCCTTCTACCATCCTTTCTTCCACTTTTTTTGTACCAAACAGATACAACAGGAAGTTGGTAATGATCTGAAAATGCATGTGTAGCTTTGCAGGGGTCAAGATTCTGTGACTTACATCACCGTGTGAATCTGGCCCAGATTTCCAGATTTGGTCAAGTGGATATGTGCGTTTCCCATTTCAGCAAGGCGACTGGTGCCAAAGGTGGCAAGTTCGAGTCCCGCTCATTCCGAACATGAAATATATATATTTTCAGCATTTCCTTAATGGTGGTGAATTTAAGTCCCCGATTCTGGAAATAAATGCCGACTCAGTAAATATACTGCATTACTGTGTTGATATGGCACTTGCACATAACTACCTCCTTTGAACCATTCTTTTTAGGTATGGGGATTTGGTCGAGTGGATATGTGCGTTTCCCATTTCAGCTAGACGACGGGTGCCAAAGGTTGCAGGTTTGAGTCCCGCTCATTCCGAATATGAAATATCCTTTCACAGAAATGGTGACTGTGATTATCTCTGGTTATTCTCATGGTCACTGTCTTTGATAATCTGGAAGCCTGCATGTGTGTATCCAGAAGACATCTTAATTGTCATGAAATAAACGTATGTTTGTCCATGGCTGATGTATTGGTCTCCCACTTGGAAAGCACCTTGGATGGCCTTTGAAGTTCATGAGGGTTGACTACATGTACCTGTGGTCTTTTTGGCCCCCAGAGGGTGACCAGGATAAACTGCACACTTTTTCCCTCTTTTTCCAGTACTTTCTGAAGGAGGGGGTCAGAACATAACCTTACAGGTTATTTTGATTGATCATGTTCAAATCGGGTGACTCATGGGTTGTTTTAGCCATGTGGTGTACTTTAAAAATAAAATTGGATGCGAAAATAATACTTTCATTCACATTTTTGTTTAAAAAAATCAGTGCGCCTTCAATCGTTGCTTTTTGTTCATTTCTGATGCCCTCAAGGCCCCAAAGGTTAGTGACATCACAAACCCTGCTGGCTGACAGGGAAGATGCCATGTTAGAGAGCTATGGCTGTCAAGTGTTACTTCATCAACAGGATTAAAAACGCATGCAGAAACATTCTTTTTCATCCCTGTTCCTATCCAGGATGGGTCAGTGTGCTACTGGTGATTGTAGCAATACAAGTCCAACAACCATTGGCTTGTTTATACATTCCCCAAAACCCCCAAATTGCACAGACTGTGGACTCGTGCAGCCATGATTTTCTGGGACAAGTGGCAAGGCCCTGAGAACTGATCTCACCTGTGCAGCAAACACTTTGTGGAAAGCGACTTTGATTTGTCAAATATGTTTAGGATGGGTTTGGCAAAAAAATTACTGCTGTCGTCAGATGTGGTCCCATTGGTGTTCAGGAAAGCCAATGCCAGTGGGAAATCAACAACTGTGTTTAAACAGGGTATAACCATGGGTAATGTTGCTGGGACAGACCTGACCGGGGCACAGTTAGTTTCCACTGCCGACAACAGCACGCTGGCCAATCTGTACCTGTGCCCCCCCCCCCCCCATGCAGTAGTTCTGATGAAAAAAGAGCAAGCCCTACCCCATTCAACAGTGTGGGGAGTATTTGGTTTCATAATTTCTGATGGTCAACGGAAGGACTCATGGAACTAGCCAAATTAGGAATTACTCTTAAAACCAAGAACAATGATTCATCATTTCTTTTTGTTTCCTTTTTTTTTTTTTTTACTGTATTTACAATTTAATCCTTAGTATCATTCTGATTTCAAAGCTTGCATAACAGCAAAATATAGGCCTAGGAGTTCTACGACTGTTACAATGTATCACATAATCAGCAATCGACTGTCAGTGACAACACTGGTCTCGGATGTTAGAAGCAATTACATTGTGACAAAACGTTAAGTGTGATTAACCATTTTGATCAATTGATAAAAAAATGGGTGGAAAACAGGGGCAAACAAGAACCGACCTTGTTCCATACCCATGTCCGAACAGTCTATAACAGGTCCTTGGGTTGAGTTAGCTGGCCACTGTAATGTGTATGTCCAGTTACCACTGTATATTGCAAGGTATTTAATCCCATAACCAGATAACACTTGCTTGGATATGCCTCATCTATGCTGCTACCGAGACCAGTGGGCAGCTGGCCTTTGATCTCTTTCAGTCATGTACCACGGTTTGTGACAGTCTACAGTCAGCTTGCAACAATTGGGTGTAAAAAAAAAAAACTCAAGTCATTGTATGTTTGTCATTAATATGGACCTAGAAAATAGATCAGTCAGAAGAAAATGTTTACCAGTGTTACAATTAATGGATAATATTTGAAATAAATTAAGGATCATAACTTCATAAGCACATGTACTGATGTAGGCTTATACGGCAATGTAAATTAGTGCTCTCCAAGGGTAGTGAGGTTACTGCTGGGTTTTGATATATTGAAAGCCATTCATAAATGCAAACTTATATTTAATCACTCATACAGATGGGACAGGAAAATCAACTGTTTGTATGGACTTTTACATACCATAGGTGTAGGCCGTAGATGCAGATGTGAATGCTAGAATTTGAAACACTACAAGACCAATACCATCCTAACGCAAATTCCAATGTACTGCATGTAAGCTCGCTCTTGTTAAATTAAGTCTAGTAATTTTTTATAGGAAATATCTCTTTGCATTAAATTATCATTTCCCAGATGGCAAGTTGGGATCATCTGGCTGTACCCTGACTGCACTCCCTGCAGAAGAGTGACGGCAAGGTTCTGGGCGTTTGGCTCATCTCTGTAAGGCTAAATGGTCTTTTCCTCTGCCCTTACAGATTTTCTTATTAATTCTCCTTTATTCTCATCCGACCACGTATATGAAAAACTCTATTCAGAATCTCTGGAATCACTATGCTCTTTTGTATCTGCAATGACTCTTGGCTAACTGAAGGCACTCTGGATTATAATGCATTCACCCAAGCCAACGGGTTTGTGACGTCACCAACACTTTCCCACATCGAGCCAAGATCGGAGAAAATTCACACGCTTTCATGTAGCAATTGTGGCGCAATTATGGAGCTAAAAAACACTATTCCAAAATGACATTTAACATTTTGGTTTTCAGATCATTTGTAACCACCCTAAAGATCAACTTTCTAATTTGTGGTACCCATTCAATCAAGATGACCTTCAGGCTAATTAGAAAGCCATTCTATCATAATAATGTCACAACATCCATGGTTCCAGCCAGCTCATCTGGTAATGGTGAGCAGAACATCAGAAGTTAGAAGTCTGTTGTTGCTGTCCCATATGTGGCCAAGAGATTCTATGTGGAGGTGAGCCCATATATGTAGTCCATGCATATGACCTTAATTATTTTCGGGGTGAAAGAACAATTAGAGCTTATGGCCTTTCCTGATTTGCAACTGAGTATAGAGCTCTGCTGTGACATTCAACAATCCTCCCATGTTTACTACAAAGGATCCTGACACAGTTTTGAAGACACCAAAGGAGTATTCTCTCCGAAAGAAAGAAAAGCATCTTAAATTTTGTCACTCGATCCTTGCTCATCGATATATATGGACCATTGTGTGGCTATCTGACATCAGTAGCATGCGCATGGTGGCCTTGAATCTCAGTTTGGAAGCCCCAAGGCCAATCTGATGACTTATTTATTTCCAGTCAATCGACAGATAGGTGGCAAAAATGTGCTGGCCATGCAGATGGCAGACACTGCATGATGGTGTATCCATAGGCACTCCCCATCCAATTAGGGAAACATCTGTGAGGATTGTCTTCTCTGCTGAGAACAGATGAGTAGCTGGCCCTGCATGATATTGCTACATGCAGCTTGCAGCCAACACTGGAAGACCTTCTTATTAGCTGGAGTCACAGTCGTCAGTTGAGTGTTGGACGGAGGCCTCGATCGTCCTAGTGTTCATGAAAACTGATATGAATTTGCACCTTGGAAGGCATCCCATAGGTACATGCTTGATCATGGACTTAAGTCAATGTCTTTGGAACTTGTCCAGTTTCTGGCCTGGGGTTCCCATCAATAACGGCTAGTAAATTGGATCTCACTGAAATCTAGCCCTGTAATAGGTAGCTTAGGCATAGGAGGCATGGGGGTCGCCACAAAGTGTGGCTGGTGGCTTGAAAGACCCCCAAAGGAGTAAGTATCTATGAATACCTAAAATTTGGAAGGTAAATATATTGTAAATGAAAATAATAAAATTGTCGTGAAGGTACATGTACCAACCTTCACTGACCATATACATCCCACATCAATGCTCAGTTATAACATTGGAGTGAGTCACAGAGGTGAAAATGTATAAAAGTATTTCAGGCACAAAGGCACAAAAGTATAATGCAGCACTGCACTTGTAAATATAATGTCCAGTCCTGTCAACCCTATAATCATCATGTGGTCAAATTGGTCAATCACAATCATGCATGTTCATACTTACACATAAGGTCAGCCAATCAGGGGAATATTACATTTTCACAGGAATTATAAACACAGCCACAGCTAGATTACATTCATTCTTTTCCAGGAACTCATGCAGTAAGGAAGTGTGTTGACCAGAGGAATTTTTTTTTGTCTTGAACTTGTAAGTTTGAACCAACCCCTCCGACCCCTAGTCCACTCCTCCATTTGGTGATGTGGATTGTGTATCTTTATGTTACTGGCATGAAGCTTTGCATTAACTTAAAATTAAGTAAGTTGATTTGTATACAGTATTAGTGCATAGACAGTTCTATTGAGAAGATGTCAGCCACATTTGTATATAAATTACAGTTCTGTCTGTACATAATTTTGATGCAAAACCCAAGTTACAGATATCTGAGCAAGTGGTAGTGCTCCAATGGGTGATAGTGTGGCCATATTGCCCTCACCCAGGGCAGTAACACTGGTGCACAATTATGGGTGCTCGTGGAACTACATGTACAAAGCCTTCACCTAGTGCAGTGAAACCAGAGTTCTACAGGTGGTAGTGCAGCTGAGTAGCCCTGTGACCTGGCAGCAGTAGGTGTTGTCAGGGGGTGTGGGTTGTAGTTAAGCTTAGAGAAGCCCTCACACATAGCCTATCCACATAAAATAGGTGCCAATGAACACTTGTGGCGTATTAGGATAATGGGGGTCTCAGTGTCCCAGCAAGACATAGTGACTATCCGCATGGGTCATCCCTTAAGGTAGCCCACGTACCTCCACTCTCATCTCCTCCAGGACTCTTAACTTTGTGATTTGTAACTTCCTTACACTTTTCCACTGGGTTTTTGGTGCTGGGGAAGATTAAGTTAAGTAACTATTTGCAGTTGGTATAAATCTCTGTTAAGGAGGAGGGGCATGAGAGACCCCCAGCAGAGTAAGTATCTTTAAAAATAACTAAAATTTGGAAGGTAAATATATTGTAAATAACAATAACAAAATTGTAGCGAAGGTACCAACTTTCACTGACCATATATATATATATATATATATATATATATATATATATATATATATATATATATATATATATATATATATATATATATATATATATCCCATATCAATGCTTCTATACATTCAGTTATAATTGGAGTGAGTGAGGTGAGGATGCATCAAGACATTTAAGCTATTCAAACATGCCCTGTGACAGTTTGCAAATAAACAGCAGTGCCAGAAAATGAATCCCAAGGATAAATAAACTGGACAAGCTTCTACAATTCCAATGATCGTGTTGTCCCAGACAAGTGGATATCTAGGTCAGACAAGTGACTTTTGAACATCATTTGTCCAGTGGACAACCAAATTTTTTGTCGTAGATGATAATTTATTAAAGCCCAATTGCCTGGAATACTGACTGAGACTGGGAAATGCGAACAAGTTAGCTGGTGTAGCATGGGGGCGGGGCTGAAGTTGTTGAGTGGGGATGCGCTGAAGGTGTCAACAAACATTGGCAAGCTGTGTTTTTTTTTCAAATTAATATATTTGTAGCTTCTAAAACTATTTCCAGAAATATTTGCATATGGGACAGACAATTATTCAGTATTGATTAAGACAAGTATACCCCCACCCCACCCCCCACTCTCCCACCCCCGGGTGATTTTTTTGTAATGCATGATCTATGTTAGAGGGACAAGTGAATTTTGTGAGGAACAAGTGAAAATTCAGATTCACTTGTCCTATGGACAAGTGATTCTGGGAAAAATTGTAGAAGCATGCTAGGCCTAGGTTGGCTTTTGGGAAATTGAGTTACAGGCCTAGATCCATGCATAATATATGCTATAGACTTTAATACTCCCTATCCACTGATTTTGTGGATTCTATGACCGATGTCGGTTATCATTACCAAAGTCATGATATCCAATGGAGGTCATAGGATCTACACAATCACTGGATGGGGAGTATTAAAGCCTGTTCCATCATGGTTAGGCTTAATTTAACTCTAATAATTACCCCCAATGCAGCACTTTTTGGATTGTAGGCCCACATAGGTCTGCCAGCCACCTAGCAGATCCCAGAGTAAAGTGGCACTTCATTGCAATCACTATGTGTAATGCCAAATTGCCACTCTGAATTTAAGTGTTTGTAAGTTAATGCAAGCAAAGAGTTCCATTGATTCTACCAACCTTAGAGCATCACATGCACACATTAACACTATTCAACTATGAGTAAATACCGTGTTCAACTTTAACATCACATTTGGAATCAATTAGGAATGCCAAACAGTTAAAATGATAGGTCAACTGTTTCAAATGAAAGTTTGCAATTCTGTCAACAGATGGCACTGCATGTACGTAAACAAAGCTTTCCGGCCTATCTTGAAAAAAATTAACACCCCAAACTGTTTGCTTCAAGTTCTCGGCACGCAAATACAAAATTATAGTTTCTTTTGGATAAATAAATGTTATGCATCCTCATAAAACAAAACAAAAAAAGTTCATTATAAATTGCTCTATGGAGATGTGGTTAGTGCTGAAACTAACACTGGTCAAAGTTTAAAAGCAGCCATCTGGTTGGCTGTTACCCGCTGTCCAGAATTGAATATGGAACCATGTGCAGGCCCAGGTACATGTATATTGTGTAGCCAGAACACCTCCTTTGATAGGCATCATCTCCCCGATATCTGAATTGTTGCACAACAGCAATCCACCACCTCCTTAATAGTTGATGCACTTATAGGAGGACCAAGCACCATTTTTAAATAAAGGAAGTTAGCTCTGTCATAGGCGTGGACTTTCATTGAAGCATATACAAGGTATAGAGTGATAATCTTTTTTGTGGTGATAAAAAAGTAACACTACACTTTTGAGTGATAAGAAAGAGGTAAATATGGTCAAGAAAGTTAAATTTTTAGCTGGAAACTCTGCTGTATTCATTGTATGTGGCTGAATTAGCAGGATTACTGTGACCAAAGGCATCATGCCTTGTGACACTCTCACTGCACTGCTCACGGTGAGCTCATTAACCCTTTCCCCTTTGAAAGACGACTGAGTCAACATCTTTCCTCAGCATGGGTTTTGCACTTACCCTTTCCACCTTGAAGGAAGACTGAGTCCACAGCTTTCCTTGGCATGAGATCTTGATAGGTCTTATCTACAATTCTCAGTCAAATTGTTTTTCGTCACTGTTGAAATTAATTGAAAACACATTTGACAATCAGCCGGTTTTGGCCAGTTTAACGGGGAAAGTTGCCTACGAAATAGACTCTGTTTTTCTTTTTTTTTTATGTTCTGATGTTTATATGTACAGATTTGCTGGGGGTAGAGGGCCTGCTTCGCAGACAAGGGGGAAAGGGTTAAGCAGTCAACAGGATATTTCTTGGCTAGTTCTTAGGCAGAGATATGCATATTAGTAGTCTTATTTTTACTTAAGCACTGGTCTATGTCATATTGATAAGTATGACTAAAATATGTGAAAAAAATTATCTGTTATCATTGTAACCACACACAACTTCAAAAACAGCAGCTGTAGCATTACATTATTTGAGCAAAACTGCATTCTTCATCCTAAAACCCACAGCAAATTGCAAAATCCAAGGAAGCAATGTGCTGATAAATCGGAGAAGCTTCCAAAATACAGAATGTACTCTGCATTGCAGATTAATAACACCATACAGCCCCAATTGGTGACCTTTTCTCTGTCAGTGTCTGAGTCTTTATGCATGATGAAACAGCTTGGTTACACAAAAAATAAATCTTTTGAAGGATGTGTCCAGAGACTGACAAAATTAAGGGTTTCCTTTTTTTTTTTTTTTATAAATGTGACAGGAAAGTAATTTCATATAAAAACTACCAAAAACATAACCATAAACAGGTGTGTCAAAGTTGGCAATTATAAAAATAGAGGTACTCTATTACATATTTGTCCCTTATGTCTCAATACATGCAATCAATTTAACAGCACCACAAGAAATGTTTCATCAAATTTTCAAATCTGGTCATACCAGCAGTTAGAACAGTCATCATACAGTGATATCATAACTTAGATATCCTAAACATCAAGGGAATATGTATCCACAGTGGTCGGCATGATTAGGCTGAAGGAAACTGAAGGTTCCATTATCCTAAGTAGAAAGTTTCATATGCAGCATATGCAATTACGTTCCATCATATCTCATATGGATACAGGTACAATTTTTCTTACGGCACCATGTAGCGATTGAAATGGTATCCATACCCAAAAGGGACGGGTATTCCCTTGAAATGACGTGAAATGTTACATTATTTGGTGGTGGATCCCTGGTATTTGAGTGAAGCCATGTGGATTTGTTTTAGACCAGGTGGGAGCCATCCTGTACCCTTGGGTGATATGCCCCAGAAAGACAGTTGACAGACCGCGCACTCCTTATATGGAATCACACCCTTTGCATAATTGTACGCTGTAACTGTACCCATATCCATACCCATACATATACATATGGAATCCTAGCTTCATGGGGCCTGCTTCAATGTTTTAAACTTAATTATTTTGACAGTGATGAAACACAATTTTTAGTAGAGATAACATAACCCAGACGAACAGCTTTCCCTGGTGTGGGATGGACCCTGAGCGCCCACTCCACCTCCAAGGAGAGCTGTTAACTTAGTCTTAATTCAAGGGGGGAGACATAGGGTTGAGCCTAATTATGTACATGGAGGTCAAGTTTACACGAGATCTTGTTTATAGGCCATCATCGTTTATCTGAACATTGCCTCTTCATATTTACACAGATACATGAAAAATTGTCAGTAAACATGTACATGGCACTGGATGCCAATTTACTGCCACCTTTTATTACACATGGACTTGTCAAGGCCATAAGGTGATCCCTCCTCATACTGGTATTGTGTGCCATTACTTATGTGCTGTACGTCCCCTGTTCAGTTGTGGCTGTAAGGTACTGCCACCCAGTGATCACTTGAACAGCAAAAATATTGTAACAGACATTTAACGGTAACTTTCTTATGCTAAAAATAATATGCGCTTACCGGGATACATTGTTTGTACTCACCAATACATGGTGCATAGGTATAATCCCATTGCACTGGCTAATTATAACAACACCACCTGAAACTGTTGCTAGGTGGGTAATAACAAGTTGATTTGTTAGCATCCGACTACCACAGAATGTGTATTGAGTTCAAGATGGAAGAAAAATCTGACACAAAAGGTGATAAGAGAGCAAATAAATAAATAATAGGAACTAATGTTGGGACAGCATGTTCTTCAATCAGTCCCATACCACTAATGAAATGTCTTGGAACATATCCTATTGTGCCTTGATGGCTCTCAATCAGCTGGTTGATGAACGATGTTTACCCATTCCTTAGATCCCGATTCGATTCTTTTCGCACGTCCTGCTCATCCATGGATATTTCAGCAAATTGCCTATTTTCTGGCAGGCTGTTAGCCAGGACGTGAAATCTGGTTGTCCAAAATGCTTAATTCATCCCAACTTCCCAATATCAGAGGGCCCAGTTCCTATTCTTTTCATTCTAAGAATCGTGATTTTTGGGTGTCCAAAAAGACATGTGGACACCCCTCTGGCTAATACTATGTTTTCCGGGTATACATGTATGCAGTACACCCTGGAACTTTACAGTTGTACTGACATTTTGAGCGATGTTCCTTTGTACAAGTGTGGTATAATTCTACACTGCTCCCTTTCTCCACTATTTTTCACAATGGCTGTCAAAGTCCCACTGTCAAAAGTGTCCCTCAAACGTGCAATGCAGCATGAGTAATGACGCATGGTGGCAAGCATATAAGCATATCCTGGTAGCCAGGTACTGTTTAAACATCTTAAGTTAATGAGACCAAATACAGCATGACCCTATATTATCAATAAACGAAAGGAAATGTCATAGCAAATAAGTTTTAAATAGCAGATTTTCTTGTTACTGTTAAAACGTACAGCCAAACAAGACATGTTTGTAAGACATAGATGCCCCCCTACTGTCATTATGCATGCCCCCATTACCCTGTTGAGCGTACTAAATGGGGCACTTGTGACCTTGGGAAGTGGATGTAAGAACCAAATTCACTAAGTTGCCATGTGATCTTGGTAAATAAGGTCAAGGTCAACCTACTTTGAAGTTCTTCAAGCCCCAATAGAAGACTATAAACATCTACAAAATAAAAAGCTCTGGCTCAAAAAAATTCTGCAGTTACTAAGCAGAGACCAAATTCAGTAATATGGCTCTATGACCTTAGATAATGGACTCAAGGTCACCCATTTCAGAACTTGATCTAGCTCTCATAGAAGGCAATTTTTCTGTGCAATATAGAAGCCCGAATTGAAAAACATCTTCAGTTATCATGTGGAAACAAGTTCACAAATTGGACTCTACATGTAGCTAGGTGGTGACATTGGGAATTTGGTCAAGATTGTCCATCTTCTAAGCTCACCAAGCCCTAATTGAGAACCATTACCATGTGCAATATTGAAGTCATAACTTAAGTTCTGAGTTACAATACAGAAACCAAGCTCAATAAAGTGCCCTAGAACTGACCTTTAAATTTAGGTCAAGGTTACCCATCTTCAAACTTGATCCAGTGCCAGAAAAGGACTATAATCCTGTGCAATATACAACTTCTATCATAAAACCTTTTCTAGTTATTGAGCAGAAACCAAAACTTACTGTAGTAACTTCATGACTTTGGGAATATGGTCAAAGTCAACCACCGTCAAACTTCACCTAGCACTTACACTGGCGTATATATCCGGGCACTATCAAAATCCTATCTCAAAAACTTTTTAAGTTATGGTGCAGAAACCAAAGTCTCTCTACCAATAGGCAGACAGACCTGGTGACCTTGGGAATTTGGTTACGGTCATCCATCTTATAAGCTGATCAAGTGCTAATTGAGGACTATTATCATAAGCAATATTCAAGCCATAACTTCAATTCTGAGTTACAATGCAGAAACCAAGTTCACTAAAGTCCCCTTCTCACCTTTGAATTAAGGTCAAGGTCACTCATCTTAAAACTTGTTCTACACCTGGATAAGGACTATAATCCTGTGCAATATAAAGCTCCTATCACAGAAAACTTTTCTAGCTATCGTAAGGAAACCAAAAGCTACAGTACCTCTGTGACCTTGGAAAAGGGGCCAAGATCAACCACCTTCATACTTCACCTAGCCCTTATACTGGAGTATATACCTGGACACTATCAAAGTTTTATCTCAAAAACTTCTTGAGTTATGGTGCAGGAACCAAAGTCTTTTTACTGACCGACCAACCAACCGTGTGACCTTGGGAATTTGGTCAAGGTCATCCATCTTCTAAGATAAGCAAGCTCTAAATAAGCACTATTATCATGTGCAATATTGAAGTCATGACTTTAATTCTGAGTTACAAACTTGGTAGAGACCCACCCAAGGCACATACCCACCAAGTTTGAAGTGGGTCTGGCTAGCGGTTTTGGAGAAAAAGTTGAAAATGTGAATTGTGGACAGACGACGGACGACAGACGGACTACGGATGCCCACCCTCTGAAAAGCTCAGCTCATTTATCAGTTGAGCTAAACAGGATCATGATGATCATCTGTATGCTCGGGACAAAGGGAGCTTGTTACAATATCCACTGCTCCCATTTTGCGGGTATGGCCTGTGATGGCACATGGTTACCTCAGGCTTGGGATCCATCATTAGCAAGATATAAGCTTAAATGTCATTGAGCTTTAATTTGATCTTGCAAGGTCAAAAGGGAGCACACCAAAGCAAACCCAACATTGCAATTTCTTATCGAGATTTAACAGGAACAACAAGAGGACTATCTGAAAAGTCCATACATGTACCTACCTGCAGTTGTAAAGTTTGATTTCCCATATCTTCGTCAAGAATTAACATATCCATATCAATTTTACAAACTTCCATTTTGTAAAGTAAAATTATACTCTGATAACACGTTAAGCAATTCTGTTCACTGACAGCCATTCTGGAGAAGAAGGCAAAAATAGCCTTAACACACAAAAATTTATAACAAGAGGACTGTGACAGTCCTGTGTTCAGCTGACATGTATATTTACCCTTGTGATTTTTTTAAATTTTGCCCAAAAAAATGAACAAAGAAATTCATAAAAAAAAAAATCAATGGAGCATGTCCATTTGAACAATCTGCTAGAGACCCACCCAAGGTACATTGCCACCAAGTTAAAAGTTAATCTGACTGACAGTTTTGTAGAAGAAGTCAAAACTGTGAATTAGTATTAGACTGCCCATTGACTTACATAATAATCAATAGAAAAGGTGTATTTACTCGTAAGTACCCAAATTGAAAAAATCATGAAAAAATCAAGAATCCACAGCATTGCCTCGTAGTGAACAGCTTTGTTTGACCTTCCACAAAGAACATATCAACCAAGTTTTAGCTTAATCTGAGTGGTGGTTCTGGAGAAGAAAAAACAAAAGACAAAACTAGCAAAAACACACAAAAAGTCATTTAAAAAAATAGAGAAAAATTGCAGCACCAACTGGTGAACAAATTCAGAACTAGGAGTCCCTAGGAGTATTCCTGTGTGACATCAAAGCAATTGGGTAAGCGGTTTTAGAGAAGATTTTTTAAGATTTGCCTAAAAAAGAACAAAAAAAATCATAAAAAATCAAAAAAAAAAAAAATGGAGCATAACCATTTGAACAAGTCTGTTAGAGACCCACGCAAGGTACATTGTCACTAGGTTTCAAGTAAATCTGAATTAGGGTTTTTGAGAAGTAAAAAATGTAAATTAACATTAAAATGCCCATTGACTTACATAGCAATCAATAGAAAAAGGTGCATTTACTGACAAGTACCCAAATTGAAACAGAATCATTAACAAGAGGTCTGTGTGAACAGCCCATGCTCAGCTGACCTACAGATTCATCACACTTGCACTTCTGTGAACTTGGGATAGGATCAAAGTCACCCATGTACTGAGTAAGTCTGACCTTTATAGAAGAACAATAGCATGTGCTACATCCAGGTCCAGAGGCTCCAACCTAGGAGAGTACCAGAGAAGGAGAATCTCCCTCCCAGGGAGTTGCCCAGAGGGAGACCACGAGGTCGCAACGCGACTGAGCGGGGGGAGGGTGCGGGAGGGGGGCTGGCTGGGAAAATTTTTCAAATTTCAAGTAAAAATTGTGCTTTCTGATGAATTCTGGGGAGTTAAATCTTAAAAAATAACAATAACTGCCAAGCTTGTGTATAGCATAGTGCCACATATATATATATTAACTGAAACCCCTCAGTGGGCGGGTATTTTTTGTATCAAGCAGGAGGTCGGGAGAATTTTTAAATTCCCCTGAAAAGCGGGAGATCTCCCGCCGGCGGCGGGAGAGTTGGAGCCTCTGCAGGTCCCACTTCAAGTAGCTGTCAAGTTGTGGTGAAGAACAAAATTCATCTAAGTTGCACTGTGATCCCCCAAAATGAGGACAAGGTCACTCATGTACTGTCTGAGCGTGACCTTCATGTGCAACATCAAGGTCCTAACTCAAAACACATCTCAATTTATCAAGTGAACAGTAAATTTCATGTCAGTTGTTCGGTCATCTTGCGAATGAGGTCAAGGTCCGAAAATCATTGGAGCATGACCACTTGCACAAAATAGGTAAACACTTAAAAAAGGTACATTCCTACCAAATTTGACACAAATCTGGCCGAAAATTATTTCAGTTATAACCATTACAAGAAATTCCTGTGTTAAACTTTCCTATTAAACTTTTTAAAAGATTTTCAAACAAATAGGAATAATAAAATAGCAAAAACTCACTGAAGCATGACCATTTCAACAATCTTGGTACAGACCGACCCAAGGTACATTGCACCATGTTTGAAGTGAATCTGACTGCCAGTTTCTTCAGAGAAGTCCAAGATGTGAACTAGAACAGACTGATTTTCCAACAGAAAATCAAATGTCTCCCGGTGAAACATTTACATCTCTGAATAAGCTACAGGTGATAACAAATTACCAATGACCAAGTTTGCTTGAAACTTATAATCCTATTTTAGATCTCACCTACATACATTACTCTAGCAATTTTCATCAAGTTCTTCAAGACTTATTGCAGAGAAACCAATTTCACACATAAATGACCCTGTAACCTTAGAAATTAGGTCAAGGTCACCCAAATACAATCCCAACCTTGGTCTTACCTTGATACATAATCCTACCAAGTTTCATCAAATTCCATCACGTTCTTCATGATTTATCGAACGGAAACCAATTTCACATTAGTGACCCTGTGACCTTCAAAAATCGCTCAAAGTCATCCAAATACAATCCCAACCTAGGTCTTGCCAAGATACATAATCCTACCAAGTTTCATCAAATTCCATCAAGTTCTTCACGACTTATCGAACGGAAACCAATTTCACATAAGTGACCCTGTGACCTTGAAATTACGTCAATGTCACCCAAATACAATCCCAAACTAGGTCTTGCCTAGATACATAATCCTACCAAGTTTCATCAAATTCCATCAAGTTCTTCAAGACTTATCGAAGGGAAACAAATTTCACATAAGTGACCCTGTGACCTTCAGAATTTGCTCAAGGTCATCAAAATACAATTCCAACCTAGGTCTTGCCTAGATACATAATCCTACCTAGTTTCATTAAATTCCATCAAGTTCTTCATGACTTATCCAAAGGAAACCAATTTCACATAAGTGACCCTGTGACCTTGATAATTCGCTCAAGGTCATCCAAATACAATCCCAACCTAGACCTTGCCAAGATACATAATCCTACCAAGTTTCATCAAATTCCATCACGTTCTTCATGACTTGTCCCACGGAAACCAATTTCACATAAGTGACCCTGTGACTTCGAAAATTAGGTCAAGGTCACCCAAATACAATCCCAACCTAGGTCTTGCCTAGATACATAATCCTACCAAGTTTCATCAAGTTCCATCAAGTACTTCAAGACTTATCGAAAGGGAAACCAATTTCACATAAGTGACCCTGTGACCTATAAAATTCGCTCAAGGTCACCTAAATACAATCCCAACCTAGGTCTTGCCTAGATACATAATCCTACCAAGTTTCATCAAATTCTGTCAAGTCCTCCAAGACTTATCGCACGGAAACCAAGTGTTGAAGAACCTGAACAACAACAACAACAACAACAAGCGGAAGAAACAGGCACTAAAACAATATGTCCCCCGGCTTCCACCGGGAGACATAATTATCATTAGAATGCCCATTGACTTGCATAGTAATCAAGTCAGGAATCCACAGCAGTGCCACCTAGTGAACAACTTTGCTTGACCCTTTCATAAGGAACATATCGAGCAAGTTTCAGCTTAATCTGAGTGATGGTTCTGAAGAAGTCAAAAATAGCAAAAACACACAAAAATTCATTAAAAATTAGGAAAAAATTGCAGCGTCACTGGTGAACAAATTAAGAACTAGGAATCCCCTGAAGTGTTCCTATGTAATATCAAAGCAATTGGGTAAGCATTTTCTTCAGAGATTTTTTTAAGATTTGCCCCCCCCCCCCCCCAAAAAAAATTCATTCAAAATCCAAAAATCACTGGAGCATGACCATTTCAACAAACCTGATAAAAATCCACTCAAGGTAAATTGCCATCAAGTTTGAATTGAATCTAACTGACAGTTTCTTCAGAGAAGTCCAAAATGTGAAATTAGCATTAGAGTGCCCCTTGAGTTACATAGTAATCAATAGGAAAGGTGCATTTACCGTTAGTATCTGAATTGAAAAAAATGGTTAAAAATCAGAAATCCACAGCAGTGCCATCTAGTTAACAACTTTGTTTGACCTTTCCACAAAAAAACATATCGACCAAGTTTGGTGGTTCTGGAGAAGGAGTCAAAAATAGAAAAAAAAACACACAAGAAATTACAAAAAAAAAATGAAAAAAAATTGCAGTGCCACCTGTTGAAAAAACTAAGAACTAGGAGTCTCTAAAAGCGTTCCTGTGTCAAATCAAAGCAATTGGTCGGGCGGTTTTGGAGAAGAAGATATTTTAAGATTTGCCCCCACCCCCCAAAAAACAACAAAAAACCCCATAAAAATCCAAAAATCACTGCAGCATGACCATTTGAACACACTTGGTAGAGACCCACCTAGGGTGCATCCCCACCAAGTTTGAAGTATATCTGGTATACGGTTTTGGAGAAAATGTGAATTGTGGAGGGAAAGACAATGGGCGAAGGACCATCCTATAAGCACAGCTGACTGACAAGTCAGGTGAGCTAATAATAATAATAATAATAATAATAATAACAATAATAATAATAATATTAAACAATGGTCAAAAAAGGGAAATGGAAAAATGTTGTTCACCGAGATGCAATATTAAAAATGCCACATTGGGAGTTATGCCACAGAAGACATTCAAATGAGAGGCTTCAAATGATTTAATCCTTGATAAATTCTGAGACACAGTGTGGAATACAAGGTGCCTTTATATTTATTTACACCTTAGAAATTAGCTAGTCAGATTTGCCACACCAAATGTGAATAATCGATAGAGACGTGATGCTGACTTGGTGTGTTTTCTCTGTAAGCCAAATTAACATGAAAGATACAACTGCCTGCAGGACCAATAATCTGCTTTCAACTTTTTTCTGAATTCATTCCGTCATATGTGTAAAACAATATTCCGAAAACTTGTACAGATTACAAAAAGGAAAAGTTTTGTGCTACTTGTACATGTGACCTCAATTTAAATTTTATAACTTGTGTTCTTGACTGCCATTTCTAAGTTCTCACTTACTTATACAAAATTACTTATTGCTGTCACTTGAAAGGTCACATTAACTTTGAATGAAACAGATAGTTTGTGAATTGGAATACTTTTTATAATTTCAGTTACATGTGCATATGATACCCAACATGTTGAACAGCATGGTCACATAGCAGTAGGTAAAATTAGGCTCTTGTTACATTCTGTGTTGTTGTTTTTCATGAAGATGTCCCCATTTTGCCATCTTGATTGAACCGTGATATGATGGATCTGAGTCCCCCCACTTAGTGGCTTAAGTATTGATGGATTTAGAATTACATAAGCTTATGTAATTCTAAATCCATCAATTTTTAGCCGTTTAGGGTTAAGGCAGGAAGGGGGCATCTCCTGACTGTCCTGTATTTTACCTAATTTGTGGGTATAAATCTAAAATAATTCAGGTACACAAAATCTACGATTATTTTAATTATTCACATTTTCCTGTTATCCTGTGACCAAGTGGCAAATTATCTGTTTTTTCGACATTTCCTTCAAATGTCTCCTTGAAATTCCATATCTTGCATATAAATAATTTATAAAAACCCACAAGATTTTATCCTCAAGAGATTTGTCTTGTCTTGACAAGAATCTCACTGTTTAAGAACCAAATATATGTATCCAGAGGAAGTTGGGAGTCCATTGTAGGTATATGCCTATAACTTACATGCATTGTAATAGGATTTAAAGATCAACACAGTTCATTGACATCCATTTTCATTCTAAAAAGTTTTGAATTAATTCTTTGAGCTGTGTTACAGTAAGAACTTCCAAATTTTCAGAATTTTAGATATCTGTATATAAACAATGAAGGTAATATAAAAAAAATAACTAAATTTTACAATATCATAACTTTTTCAGTGTCACATTTTGGACTGAGTCAACAGCTTGTTTCAGTGAGCACACCCAAAGTGCACCAAGGCAAGCTTTTGACCTGGACTATTATATTCTATATAACTACAGGCATGCCAGTGCTTGAATTAAAGGTCCTTTTACAAGGAACATGAATGCACCCTTATAATGTATAATTCAAAGCAGGTCATTTTAGGTGGTTTGACTTCAGTCACAATTGGCATTGAAAGAGTTAAGACTGAGTTAACAGCTCCTCCTGTTGCCATTAAATGCTAATTACCCAATTGTGTGCTAAGTTATACTTTGACCTAAGGTCAGCTGTCCTAATACAGGTAGGTCCAGATCAGACAGCTATCATTCTCACTCAGTAAGTTATATTTCAATAAATAAATGAAACTCGAGCTACATTTGTAAAACACTGAAGCAGCAGACATTTCATAAACTGATCCCCAGCTTCTTTTGGCTGGATCGAGGGGGAAAGGCTTAACCCTTTCCCCCTTAAACTGGCCAAAACCAGCTGGTGGTCAAATGTCATCCGCTTCAGTGTTTTCAACAAATTTCAACAGTTATGAAAAACAATTTGACTGAGACATGTACACGAGACTTATCAAGATCACATGCAACAGGTCAACAGCTTTCCTTGGAATGGGCTGGGCACTTAGTGCCCAACCCATGCCAAGGAATGCTGTTGACTCAGTCTTAATTCAAGGGGGAAAGGGTTAAAGTTTTGTATATGTCATATTTCTAGTGTCTGTGACTTTATTGCTTTCTCAGCAGAATTTGTGCAGACTTTTCACTTTGCACTGGCATCCAGCTTAACACAAGGGACTGCAGTGATGACTTAGCATCACATCACTGTCAGTTTTGTACACCTATAATCACTGAGAATACAACAAGATTGTTTATAGGAATCAAATGAGGGTATAAATAAAGAGGACAAAGGACTGACTTTAATTTGTCCACTACAGAGAGCATTTCATGGTTTCACTGTACATTTGATATTTGGTAGAGTAGAATCCGAAAATTTCTGTTGACACTATGAATTAACATTTCAGTGAAACACAAAGGCATGCAAAATCCTTCTCACAAAGACACATATTAACTTGTGTGGTGTAAATTCCATCATACCTGCGCAAAAGCCATCTGCATGTAGTTGATGCAGACATTCCTATTTTAAGCATGCCATATACAAGTTAATCTGTCAAGTTATGCAATATGTATCATAATACCATAGTTGGTGTGAAAAAATGTCATGATATAGAAATTGGTCATAATTCCCAGCTTTAACAACCCCAGAAAAATAGACTCTGAGACATGAAACGTGACAAGTCTATGTGTCTATTTTTCATACAATTGGCTCCAAGGAGATTAAGGTACTTACACTCTGATATTATACACCATTAAAACTACTTACACATTTAAACAATTTAATTTGGGAGGGAAAAAAGAGAATGTAGTGACATTTGACCCCATTCAATGTTGGGCAACATAAAACATGTGGCAACAAAGACAAAATTAAACTAGAACAGACTGATTTTCCAACAGAAAATCAAATGTCTCCCGGTGGAACACTTACGTCTCTGAATAAGCTACAGGTGATAACAAATTACAAATGACCAAGTTTGCTTGAAAATTATAATCCTATTTTAGATCTCACCTAGATACATTACTCTAGCAATTTTCATCAAGTCCTTCAAGACTTATTGCACGGAAACCAATTTCACATAAATGACCCTGTGACCTTGACAATTAGGTCAAGGTCACCCAAATACAATCCCAACCTTGGTCTTACCTTGATACATAATACTACCAAGTTTCATCAAATTCCATCATGTTCTTCATGACTTATTGAACGGAAACCAATTTCACATAAGTGACCCTATGACCTTAAGAATTCGCTCAAGGTCATCCAAATACAATCCCAACCTAGATCTTGCCAAGATACATAATCCTACCAAGTTTCATCAAATTCCATCCTGTTCTCCATGACTTATCGAACGTAAACCAATTTCACATAAGTGACCCTGTGACCTTCAGAATTCGCTCAAGGTCATCCAAATACAATCCCAACCTAGGTCTTGCCAAGATACATAATCCTACCTAGTTTCATCAAATTCCATCAAGTTCTTCATGACTTATGGAACTGAAACCAATTTCACATAAGTGACCCTGTGACCTTGAGAATTCGCTCAAGGTCATCCAAATACAATCCCAACCTAAATCTTGCCAAGATACATAATCCTACCAAGTTTCATCAAATTCCATCCTGTTCTCCATGACTTATCGAACGTAAACCAATTTCACATAAGTGACCCTGTGACCTTGAGAATTCGCTCAAGGTCATCCAAATACAATCCCAACCTAAGTCTTGCCTAGATACATAATCCTACCAAGTTTCATCAAATTCTGTCAAGTCCTTCAAGACTTATCGCACGGAAACCAACTGTTGAAGAACCTGAACAACAACAACAACAACAACAACAACAAGCGGAAGAAACGGGCACTAAAACAATATGTCCCCCGGCTTCCACCGGGAGACATAAATAGCACTGAACATGTCAGAGCTGGTAGTCTGATGGACAGCATGCTCACTGGTACACACAATTTTGGTTTGAAACCCTGCCCACATACACACCATTTTTTTTTTATCATTAAAACATGTAGACCAAGTGCTAAGGTCACTGGCACTTCAAATACTGGTATGTTAGATGAAATATTTCTGCTCTGGGTGGATACATGTGTATTCAAATATATGTACACTCTGAACCAGACGAGCTCTATAGAAATTAAGACTCCTCCCAGAAATTGGGCTCACAGGACCACATGTAATAAATATATATATATATATATATATATATATATATATATATATATATATATATATATATATATATATATATATATATATACATATATATATATATATATATATATATATATATATATATATATATATATATATATATATATATATGTATATATATTCAAACATAAATACTATGTACATGCCACACAAACAAAACACATGCATGTAAAACAGTGAATCCATTGACTGTCTATCTTATGACAGCCAACATGGATTTAAAAAGATGCATTTGACTGAAACAGCTGCTCTAGAGTTTTTGGACCAAACCATTCAAATTTTTGACCATGGTAATCTACCCATAAGTATATTTTTGGACTTGTCTAAAGCTTTTGATACTTTGGGGCATCACATTCTTTGTAAAAAATTGGAACATTATGGTATCATCGGCACTGCTTTACATTGGTTTAGCAATTACCTTGAGAATAGATCACAGTTTGTTTTATACGACAATGTCTGTTCCAGACCACTTCCTATCAAAACTGGGGTTCCACAAAGATCCATACTTGGACCTCTTCTATTTATTATTTATACAAATGACATGCACAAAGCATCTTCCAAGTTCAAATCAATTCAGTATGCCGATGGTACAACTTTAGTTAGTCCTGTATGTTGTCTTTCTTTTCATGTTAATACTGAATCGTATGAACAAGACGCATCAAACAGCATACATTTTGAATTGAATAAAGTAGTCGACTGACTTGTAGCAAATAAACTATCATTAAACATATGCAAAACCAAATAACTTAAATTGGAATGCTCATATAAATAAAGTAGCAAATACACTATCTGAAGTTATTGGTATGTCTAAGAGACTACGTAAGTGCATCCCGGCTAGTGCTCTGTTACTAATATACAACTCTCTCTTCTATTCAAATATATCAATTATTCTATCCTTGCCTGGGGGTTTTCATGCAAACGGATTTTCCTTTTGCAGAAAAAAGCTGTACGCCTTATGTGTTCAGAAAGATTTAATGCCCACACAGATCCACATCTTAAAAGTGACTGCGGTTTTTCAGTTGAGATCAATTAAGTTTAATTATAGATATGTTAAAAGTGAATTACTGCAATACTTTAGCATTTATATACAACTCCTGTGCAGATTCATTCTCACTTTATCAGAAATAGAGAAAATATTCCTCCTCCTAGGCCCACCAATATTACCTCTAAAAAATGTATAAGATACTATGTCCCATCCCTTATCAAAACCCTTCAATCTTGTATTACTAAGAAGTTTGAGACACACTCATACTCCGGTTTATCCAGCTATGCAAAAAAAAAAAAATTTTATTAACAGGTATCAAGATATATGCACTGTGCCAAACTGTTATGTATGTAATAATTGATTCTAGTCCTGTCTAATAATCATTTTTGTGTATACATGTTTTAGTCATCCTTAGTATCTTTATGGATATCATGGTAATTTTGTGAGTAATCAGTTTGTTTATTAAGTTACCTCTTTTTGGTGGCCTCAGTGATAGCAAACTCAGGTCCTTAATTGGGGTCATCCAGACACTCATTGAATTTTGTATTCTAACGCGTCTAACTGTCATGTCTTTTGAGTTACAACATTACATTATGTTTGTATCCATAACAATTATATTTTGTCAAACAAACATTTTCTGACTCTGTCCCCAAAATACTTGTAGTTGTTTGATTCATCATTGCTTCTTAAAAGTCTCTCAGCGGTAAACTGCTAATTAGACATATGTAAACATATACACTTGGCAGATAATTCACTCTGGGCAGAGGCAAAAAAATACTTGTCAAAAATGTAATATGTCTCAATGTCTGTTACATTTTAAGGTATAACGGCTCAACAACTTAGTTATATTTAATCAAATGACCATGTCCCAACCAGGTCTAATTCACTCACTGACTGGAACACCTTATGGTCCACATTTATAAAACAAGACCAAGATCATGATAATTACATACATATATATATATATATATATATATATATATATATATATATATATATATATATATATATATATATATATATATATATACATACATACATACATATATATATATATATATATATATATATATATATATATATATATATATACATACATACATACATACATACTATGTTAACTTTGCAGAGTCATTTTTTTAATTTAGCAAAGTCAACAAAGCAATTGAATTTTTTACTGCACCACTTTCATTCCATGTGTCAATGGAAATACCTTTTATTTGTTTGAATGTATATGCTAATTGTACATATAAATTACTATATATTTCACCTGAACACCACCAACACATGTATTACTGCAAACACACTAAATAAGAATATGTACAACAAATTATTTTAATTTTATCCATCCATATAAACATTAACTATTGTAGTAATTCTCAGCCACTCTTAGAATTATCAACCACACAGCTGCTTTCTGTTTTTCCTTTTTTTTTTCATTATCTATGCTATGTAATATATCCCAGATCTGCTAGAACGGACATAAAATTAAGTCGCATATATATATATATATATATATATATATATATATATATATATATATATATATATATATATATATATATATATATATATATATGTATGTATAAGCATTGTATGCAGCTATAGATTACAATATAAAGCAAAACTTTCAATTTGCATAAAAAATCACAAGTTATTAGCAAAGCTGGGAATGAAGAAAGTCAAACTTTTCTTACCTTATTATCTGATATCCGAATGGCATCGTATATTTTCCAGACCATCTCTGGGCCAGCACTAGCAACATGCTTGCCCAGCTGGAAGTGTTTGATGATAGGGTTGCCACTGTCAGCAACCAGTGTATGCTTTATTAGAGACAGCACCTCCATGTTGGTGCAGCACCGAGGACGACCACACATATACCACAGCTATAGGTTTTATGGCACTCTGGAATTCCACTGAGTGGGTGAGCCACACACTTTTTTTTTCTTTCTCTCTCTCTCTCTCTATCCCAAAAGCTTTTACAAGTGAAGGCTTCCTAGTTCTTCAACAAGGTTTGGAGAATTCAATTACAAAATCTCTAATCTGTACTAATCCATATTGCATTTCACTGATTGATTGTGCAAGTGCTTGTGCTGCAGGCTGGTGAGCAGCATTGGTTGACAATGTGTTTTTGCAGCTGTCATTAACTCATTATGATAGAGCAAGCTTAGGTGGAAATCTTGGTCCGATTAGCCAAAGAAACACCTTCAGCACTGCAACGTGCTCAACTAATGGGCCACAAATAAGCCGAGGGGAATTTTTACCACAGAACTTAACAGGACTGATATGTACACTCCCACTTAGACACTGACACGGATGCAAATGAACCTGGCATGAGGTCACTTGTATTAACAATAAAACCTGTAAATGGTACACACAGGCGTATGTGAACCAATCTTGCACCAGGCACTTGTATCAGAGTAGGCCTTCTTCATCCACATGCAGCAGTTAGTACCATGAAAGCTTAAATAACGAATTTTATATATATATATAAATATAAGACACCATATATACTCTATTGAGGTTCCATCACTAGTTGGCTGTCTTCAACAGGTTGGCACATAAACAATAGACAATTTTACAGACATGGTATAAATCCACAGTCTTCTGCTGAGCAGACCAATATAATGGAAACTATGTAGACTATTACCAGGAAGGTCACGATGGCAGGTTGGTGTCGCTGAACAATACTGAACCACTGCTATTGAGGATATAAATACACCACAGCAGTGCCTGGTCTGGGTACAGCCCGTATGGCTTCAGATTCACATATAAGCTACACCGGCAACACTTGATCAGCCTGCAGTATTGGTAGCACCGAGTGTGACAGCGTAAGTTTAATCCAGTATTTCTTGTATGCCATCAAATCCAGCAGTGGCTGGTTGCCTGTTCTCACCTCCGTTCCACTCCCCCTGTGCTGCATGGCAGCACTGGCTGCTGTATGCTGGTGTAGGGTGGTATCAGCCATACATGCCAGGCAGAAGGCAGTCCAAGTGACAAGTCAATGGCAGCGCATGACAGGCATCACATCCCACCTCCAGATAAGATCTTGTGACAGCTGATTTCAGGCAGATGCTATACAGAAGAAAACAAAGCAAGCTTTATTATAATTGTCAATTTATGCTTCCTGAAACTAATCTTACCAATGTTTCATATTCCATGGAAAATATAATATATAAACATATATATATTACACAGATCACAGTGATTAACTTATAAGTTCTGTTGATGCATAGTCAATTGCCGCCTACATGTGTAATGACTCTCCTCACAACTCCTATCCACATGTATGACATTTCCACTAGGCAGAACTTGCTTTTCCTAGCATTGTCCAGTACGTTAACTGAAAGGAGACATTTCACAGTAGTTTTTATCACATGTTCTACATATTCTCATGTTAAGTGACTGTTGTATGCACTAAGTTACAGCCAGTTATCTTAAGTTACTGACAGTAAGACTTTCACTCGGCACATCTGATCTACCCCCATTACTACTTGCTTTCAAAGTGCAAAACTCCATTGATAGTCAAATTATGACAGGCTTACTATTGGTTGACTCAACATTCAGCTTTATGAGCATAGCACGGCTCTAATGCTGCTATCTTATCATACTAACTGGCCTGGTAATGCTTAGAAGATTGTGAGACAGAGGAGTACATTTTGGTGACAAATTGTCACAATGGTAATCAATGTGTCTTAGAGGAAGTGATCAATTAAATGCCTACAGTACATACTAGTACCAATGTCAGCATAAACAAATTCTATGGGGTTCACCTTGATTTTCTAATATACCTGACAGGTAAACGAAGTCTAAGCTACTAATGTCCTTTCACAGAATTCTTAAACAGTAGAATGGAGAGGGGCATGATGTACTTTTATATCCTGGATCACAAATGCTGCCATGAGATAAAGCAAGTTTTGCAGGCCTGACAAAGTGGATGACTTGGCCAAAACATTAACACTCATTAGCTATAAATACCTACTATATCTTTCAAACACAAAGTGTTGCATCTCTTTAACACCTTGCTGTCACATTTTTCATTCTTGGCATTCTTGATCCTGCCCAATGACCGTAATCACTAATTTTCCCTTAAAGTTCTATCCCCCTTTTATTGATTTTCACGCGATGCAAACCTGCGCATTATTTACAGCCACCTGTCGGAGAGGAATTAAGACTGCTATTTTTAGCAAGAGCTGCATTACTCAACTGGTAAATTGCCATTATAACAAGCATGCAGATTAGTTCTGGCTACTGTCTCCCGGAACTGACAGGAAATTTGTTCATCATTCATCTTTAATCAAAAAGAACTCTGACATTTGGTCCCATTCTGTTGCTCTGAGTTACCAAACAATGTATGTTTTACAAAGTGACCACAACCGCTGCTTCTCAACAGTGATGAGCTTAAGCACCTGCATGTTCATGTACACCACATCTATCTTGTAGACAATGTGAGGAAAGGCATCAGCATCACACTGGTCCACATGCGACCAGAACCATCGACTCTACATTGTTCCTTTTCTACTTCCAATGAAAGTATTAGTTTTTGCTGCAGCATTAACTCCTTCCCTTCAGCACAGACTTTCCTCAAAACTTAGCTGGATTTCAATGTTAATTACATAAGTATTTCCCTATAAAGAGCTTTGATTTGATGAAGAACATACTTGGTTGAAAACCATCAGTTTCTGGCATTGTCTGCCAATTAAGTTACAATTTAAGAGAATACATGCATTTGAGAATCAATGCAAAAATGATAGCCGTAATGAATTTGGTATATAAATGTGTTAATGATGCCGTCGGACCTAGCTGTCTACAACTGTATTTAGCATATTTCTTTTGCCTATATATGGTGAGTCTTGGGCTTTTACCTGGACAGAAACTACAGCAGAGCACGAACAGTTTATCAATTGAAGTGCATAAAAAATTAATACTAACAAGAACCTAAGATGACATTCTTGATATATGATGCAATATACTTTACTTTTTTCAAGGCAATATACAGCGGCCTTTGATGCTAGATTTTTTTCTTAACCAAAAACATTTGGTTACATTAACCATGATTTATGTACCACACAATCACTCTTGAGTTGAATAATCCTGAACAAACTTTCAACCAAAGTCCCTTAACTCATTCCATACCAGTCCCTGATTTTTTCCATATTCATGTATCTACCTAGATTTAAGACGACAATTGCATATTTAAATTCTTCATGAAAAGAGCTTTGTGCCCTTGTGGCAGCTACAGCATGACTTGCCATGCAGTGCCAGAACCACTGACTGAAGACTACAGGCATGTTGGTACTTGAACGAAAGCTGACTTGCCAGGCAGTGCCAGAACCACTGACAGAGGCCTGTGACCATAGTATGGAATGAGTTAAATCCTTTCTGCTCTTGCTTGGGCACAGATCTACTGACAACTGACCCCTCTCAAGCTCAACAAAAAAATAAAATCCAAAATGCAATTTTATCACATTTAAGACAGCTTCACAACACAGTACAACACAAATTAAAAACAGGAGAGTTCACTAAATTACCACTATAATGACACTGTCTGCAAGAAATCTGCTATTACAATACCATTATAATAAAACCTTAAATTCCCTTAGTTATTATAAACAATATTATAAATGATGACAGATGTATCAACAGATTTGAGTATATATACATACTGTAAGCATTTGCCTTCATGTATTGCATTGTAATGAGACACTAACTAAGCACAGGGCAAGTCCGAGGTTGAACTGATAGAGCGGAAGCTGGGAGATGCGGATGTCACCTATTACCTTGCAACTGAGAAAGGTGATAACTGTTAAAATTTCCCATTAGGATGTGACAGGCAATAGACACATTAGCAGCTCCCTTCTAAACCCTATGCTAATAAACAAATAATGTACACTCATATCACCATATTGAGAGAACTGACACTGAATAAATGTTATGTTTTCAACATATGAAGAATTCTTTCATTAGAGCTGAGTACATTGTACATAGTCTATACTATCATATTCATAAACTTGGTTTTGAAACCCTGGATAGCACAAGAAGATGATTTTAACAGTGCATTAAAGATATACATAGTCTGACAATGCTTTTTCACATGCTCTCACTTTATCACATACCATCAGCAATTTGTCCCCTCACTTCACTTGTTTAGACACAAATGCCACACCACTCACTGCTGCTACTGCTTTTGCAGACTGACCATATGCCAGACCAGCTGTCTGGCTCTTCAGGTAACAGATGCAAAATGGTACAACCAACTACATGTTGTAACACACATAGCACTGGCCTCAGGTGCAGTTAACAGCATGAACTGTTATGCAGGTGTCCCTGGGGTACACCAAGCACTTCACTTTGAAAAGGCAATCACGGCTACAGGTTAAAAGCCAAACCATGGCACCAGAGTAGATTTCAAGTTAACCTACAGGTGGAAAGCCACACCATGAAGCCAAAGCGCATCACATTTGAAGTAAACCTACAGGAATAAAACCCAAACATCAAGTGAGGGTAGAGATCAAGTTAATATCAAATACATTATTGTAACTGCTCGTAAACAAGCTCTAGTGTGTCACTCTATTAAAAAAAAGCTTCTCCCATCATTGTCATCATTAAAATAAAACCCACACAGTGAACTTTTATCTTTATAAAACAAGCTGTTAGAATGATCTGATGTTCATGTATATGTTACTCATTGGTAACAATACATGTATGTTTTTCTGTCATAAAATATGTCAAGAGATAAACTGACCATTCTCAATAAGCATATTGACAGGACAAATTTTGTGATCAAATGGTGCTATAAAAACTAAGAAGGCACAAAACATGGCTGTTAAACAGATATTCTAAATTTGAGTAATTGTTATATTCAACAAGTTGACGCTGACGCTGTCCATATCTCCCGCCCACATAATTTTAAAACAAAGATAACTGTATATTTGGCAGGTACATACTGGCATGTTTCTGATATTGTGCTTAAATGGGGACGATACGTTAACTGTACCTCTACCCTGGGTGTCATGGTAAACATATACTCAAGTAAATAAAAAATAACCTAAAAATTATGGCATGAGCAGAATGCTGGAATTTTACATGTGATTTGTAGTCATCTGAAAACAAGAAAAATGTATAGTGTCAATGAAACAGAAAAATAACTGTTTCTTACAAAGGTTACTAGTTGTGATTCTCTGTTAAGTTCTGCAGTGTGATCCATGTCATGTAATGGTCTGTGTATGGCACCGGGAATGCATCAGCAGATAGGACTCTGTTGTTATTGTCGTCTGTGAAGATCAGATCCAGGTAACCACCAAGCCTATGTGTTGGCTTTGGTATCCACTGCTTGAGTTTGTGATGGGTTGGTTTGGGGCAAAGATTGTTGAAGTCACCCATCAATATTAGTTCATAGTGGACTGGAATGTGCGAGATTTCTTCATAAAGTAAAGGCAGAAACTGTCTGGCTGGTGTGTGTGGAGGGCAGTAGACTACCATAAGGAGCCAAGGATTTGCAGTGGTAGGAAACAATGTAAGACCCATTATCTGTAGTTGGGAAGCACTGAATGAATATTCCTCTGTATGTGCATCATAAGGGTGACCTACTGTAAAAAATTAATGATCCTAGCTTTACTGGTTCTTAAGATATCGCACGCAAGAAATGTGGGATGGATGAACTGCCTCTGGTGACCTTGAAATTAGGTCAAGGTCAAGTTCCTTCAAGCATGACATAGAACTTTACAAGGTTGATCAACTGTAAAAGTTAAGTGATCCTAGCTCACTTGTTTCTTCAGATATTGCATACAACAAATTCAAAGAAAATTGAATTGCTGCTGGTGACCTTGGAATTAGGTCAAGGTCACACACCTTCGAACTCGATGTAGACCCTAACACGAGTGATCAACTGTGAAAATTTCATCATCCTATCATATCCGGTTCTTAAGATATCGCGCGCAAGAAGTTTAGAGATAAATGACCCTGGTGACCTTGAAATGGGGTCAAGGTCACTCTCCTTCGAACTCGACCTGAACACTTATAAGGGTGACCAACTGTAAAAAATTCATGATCCTAGCTTAATCTGTTCTTGAGATATCGCGCGCAAGAAATGTGGGACGGACGGACGGACGGACAGATGGACGGACGCACGGATGGACGGACGGTCGTCATTACTATATCTCCCCCCCCCCACTTCGTGGGCGGGAGATAAAATGTTAGCAATAAGTAATGTGTCACAAACTTGAGTGTGGAGAGCTAAAATGAACACATAATAGAACATGCAAATTTGCCTGATGGTTATCCCCAATGAGAGGCATCACAAGAGCGACCAATAAAACAGAGCAGAGCTGAAATACTGTTGTACACTGTACCTGCTGTATGCAACCACTGCCATGAACAGCCATGTAATCGCTTTCTGCACATGGCCTCTAGGCTTGGACATACATGAAGGAGTCAGTTTCTTTGTATTTTATTCACCTTCAGTGATAGGTCACCTGCTGTACATAGCCATTTTTCTTGGCTGTAAGGGTAGCCATATACAGCAGGTACCACTGTATATACACATATTTGTGACCTGTAAGCCCTCATCCCTCATATCTACGTACATGTATTTATGAATAAGTAATTGAAAACCTGCAAAATCTGCCTGGAATTCCTTCCACCCTTGGCGAAATGGAAGTAGTCCAGCCAAAATCCAATTTGCCAAATGGATTACAGCTAGAGAAGGAGATGTTTATCACCATTTAAAGGCAATCAGCGACACAAAGGTAACATACTTTAGGTACACATATCTAGTATGTCTGAGCCACAGAGTAATTGGACCTAAATGTGTTTGTAGCAGTAAATTTGGACAAACACAAGTAGAGGCTAAGAGTTTCTTAAGCACAGGCATGAGATGCCAAAAAGTGCTGACAAGGTAAATGATATTACCATTAATGTGCCTAATAAAATAATGCTTCCTACGCCTGCACCTGCTTCCAACCTAAATTAGGCCTTAAATTGTGTTCATTCTAGGCCTTTCAAAATGTTTTGTGCCAAATTTTAAACTCTCTGAGGCATTCTATACACACTCTTGCTCCACCAGATCGGTAACATGCAACATTTCCATGTAATTTTTTTTTTAAATCACTCCCATTCAACTTTACAGTGCTAACTACATTACATTACAGGTGCCCTGCAGATAAATATAAAGGTCTGAGGTCCATTGCAGATGCAGTCCTATTTAAGTTTCATGGGCATAGCAATTTCAAATACAATTAATGCTGTGGGACATTTACAAATGGATTTCTTTATATAAGGACTATACACACAGCTATTGCCATGCAGGAACACCCATCCCCATACATACTGAATCATCTGTTGATAACTGTATGTGAGCACACACACTATGTCCAGCTACATGCTTGATGGGAATGTGCATGTGCTGTTGGAGTTACAGAAAAGACAGATGATCCATAAGGGATATGTTCTTAACTGCCAGGGCTGAGTGTAATGTTGGTTATTGATTGAGCCAACATGAAGAAATTTGTTTAGCTGGATGATAGCACCCTTATCCATAGAAATTGTGTGGACCATTTATGCTAGTGAAATCATACTGTGACACACAAATGCAAAAATGAGAGATCTGATATGTCTATATGGATTTCCAGCTCTTCCAGTCATGACAGAACCCAATGCAGCAGCCCTCTGGTGGCCACTGGGCAAAACGTGGACAATCAACAAGTAATCTGAGCCTCTATGAAGCCAACTGGCTATCTAAATTAAGTGCACAAACAAGAATAACTAAGGTGGTCAGGTAACATGAAGCTTGTGCAAGGTAGCTGTTCTACCTCCCTATCACACATGGCAAATCACTCAGGCAAAACTGACCTCAGATGTCCGGTTACCTTTGAGAAAAGACAGGCTTTTCTGCCAACAGGAGACAAGACAGAGGTATATCTCCTGATTACTACATTGTCCCCACCATTGGGTACCCATTAGGTATTTCCAGTGTAATTCAGCACCTGCATTCCTGGTGATTGAACGGTACAGTGGTAAGTAGGGGCTCTTATTTTCCTGTCTATTTATTTCCTACAGTTGTGGCTAGCGTTGAAAAAGGTCATTTGCCTTTGAATCCTACATTAAAGCTGCAAAGCTTATAATCAAAGCTGTCTGTGTAGGCTAAAGAAAAAAAATCCCACAATATTGGTCTATTTCTGTACAAGTTTCATATTGTTACTTCCATTGTCAAGTTTCTCTCCATCTGGACAGGCTTACAGGTATTGGTTGGATTTGTTTATACAATTGATACATGCAAGTTTCCATGGGACCTTGACATTCCTTTATAGGCCCTGAGGAGTACAAAGCCAGATGCAACAAATTTCTCCCTTCCTCTTCTTCCCCCCCCCCCCTTTTTTTGGGGGGGGGGGAGGTTATTGCTGTAACTGTAGCCCAGACTTCCCTGCCAGGTCTTTCTACATAAATTATCTGCTGAATCGTGATCAATATCAAAATCATGTAGGTACATATATATCTGTTCTTCAAAAAGAAAAAAAAAATTTTGCAGAAGATAGCAATCATGTTCATCGGGAATCTTGAAGACAGCTTTGCCTTCAGGGATGTCCTTGTGTCACAACAGTGTGGGTGTACAGAAGTTATGCATCTCATGTTTCACTTTAGTATAAATTGACCACTTTTTTAAGTTACCCAATTGGTTACTGCATGCCTCTGTTTTAATATACAGTTCCATAGGAAACATTTGTCTTCCCAAGCTAAAGCAGCTGCTGATGCTTTATCTCACTTTCAGATTGCAAAATTCAAACAGCTAGTACCAAATTGTCAGGACCAACAGACCATTTAGGTGCCCCAGTACCTATTTCCGGCCAAGTTTTTCACACAGTCCAGTTGCCTACCACAGATTCAGTAGCTCGCCAGACAGCACAGCTTTACAAGAGTGTGTGGTCACAATTTCATGAGTTTGCAGTCCTTTGGGTTGAAGTCGTCAGTCACCGCCTGAGTACAACCATAGTTTCGCTCTATGTGGCAGAGCTATTTAATAAAGATGTGTCCACCAAGACTATTTCACTTCACTTATCGGCACTCTTTTTTTTTTTTTTTTACATAAAATGCAAAACAAGACCGGCCTAAATAAAGTCTTCCCAGTGCAAAAGTGCAGCAGCATATAAGTTGAGACTACCAGCACACATATGCGCCTACCAATTACCAAATCAATTCTTTTCAAAATGTTGGATTCTGCAGGTGTCTAATACATGTTTTCAGGCTATACTCGGGTTCTAATTCAGATTATGTTCAGTTTTATTTTCCACACTTGTGCCAGAATTGGTAAAATAACTTGTTCAAGCCCTTCCCAACTGAGGAATGTTGTGCGGCTTGAAAACATCACTGCCTCAGCTACCCAAAACCAGCATTTAGATATTATACAAATGAAGTTTGTCTCTGTTGTTGTCATTGGCATGTAACAGCGCGGTTGGTGGTAGGCATTTTTCATGACGTCGCGATAGCGACGTCATGAAAAAAATGCCTGCCAACAACCGCGCTGTTACATGCCAATGACAACAACAGGGACAAACTTCATTTTTTATATTTATATTCATATTAACATTAATACTACAATTAAATTTGTCATGAATATTTGTGTGTAAAAATTTTGATAGCCACTGCGAAGGACCTTTTGTTTATCGATGGGAGGAGCTATGGGTGTGACCAGCCGCTTATTACGTAGCAAAGTAGGCACTGGTACGTGCCGTGCTGTACATGATGTTACCATCGACTGATGAAAACAAAATTTGTCCCTATTTTTTCAATGCTTACAAAAACTCTGAAAGTAAATATTAAAGTTTGCTCCCGTTACTTTAAGCATAATGCCTCAGGGCAATCCCACTACAGTATATAGCTGTTAGTATGACCTCAGCCAAACGCTGTTCTGTGCAATTCAATGGTTTGTGAAGTTTTTGAGCTGCGCAGCTCTCATCCAGGACCTCTCTTCCGTGAAGTCTCTGGGCGTGCAGTACCAAGATATAGTTTTGATACACAATTGAAGGCATGTTTACATTTTTGTGGGTTTTCCAGTAATTTCTACAAAGGTTACAGCTTTCGCATTGGCGCAGCCTCCCATGGCACAACACAAGGAGTGTCAGACAGTCAGATGCAGCTTCAGGGCTGCTGGAAAAGAGATGCTTTCAGGATATACATTCGTACAGTCACTAATTAGCTTTCTGCAGTGCTGGCAGGAATGACCCTTAACATTCACAGTTGAGAGACACGAAACAGCTTTGTTTCCCAGTCAGTTTGAGTTGATAGGGTTTAGGTCCATGTATACATGTATATACAGACACAGTAGTGGATCAGACACCCTTCAGTTATTAGAAGCTAAGAAATGGTACTCGCACCTTTCGAATATAATTTGATGGTACTTAATGCAATAGCCAAACTGCTTAATGCAGGTTTGGGCAGTGAGTCTAGTCATTAGTTTTTCTATCAGAACTAAGTTTAGCTAAGTTTAAGAGTGTAATGCAGTGACTAAGTGCAATATACCCTGGCCTGTTGCACAGGTTCAGGCTGCAACACTGGACAGTGGTTTCTAGTCAGCTTGTGAACGTGATGTTAATTTGGAGCCATAATCGGGGTGCAATATCCCAGCCTGTTTGTAACCCAGCATCTCTATGCATATACCTTGTAAGCAATAAATACATTAACTCTTTGGGGGATTGAGTCAACAGCTTTCCTTGGTACACCCAGAATGCACCAATTAAGGAAAGCTGTTGATTGATCACCTGTATCAATCTTGATGAACAAAATGCAGTGGGTGACATCTATACAACACAACAAAGGAAGATGGTGGTCAAGATGGCTATCACTCTGGTCCACTACCAAACACAAAGTGTGTTTCTTCTTCATAATGAATCAACTGATTAATACAAGTACACCGAATCACTATTTAAGTGAACGCAACTACTGTAGATTTACATTTATGAATGGATTTTGATGTATTTCAGTATGGAGCTACTTCAGAAATCTGTTACTTCAATAGGATTATCCCTCTTTCATAGCCTGCTCAGCAACAGTGAACTAGACAACACAGACAAGAGTAACTGGGACTCAGTGAGCCTGAATATCAAATGCAAGTTGGAACATAAATAAGATCAGAAGACTTACTTTTGTTATGCCTGATATACGTGATGTGAAGCCTACAGATATCTGTGAAGTAGAATCGAGGGTCTTTACCGACTCATTTAGCCTTCTAGGGTTTAAAAGTGATGACCCAATTACTGAGCCACCTAAGCCAGCTGAGGAGCTAGCACTACCAGCAGTACCTGGTGACCCACCTTTACAGTGCAGCCCCAACAGCAGTAGCCAGGTTGCTCTGTCTCTGACACCTCTGGGTGACCCATCCTGCCAATCTACTCCTCTGAGTACCACCAGTACTCGCAGTAGTAGAAAAGGATCTAGACAGACAGGCCACAGTGCAGAGGTGAATGCTCTGAGAGAAGACTTGCCAAGGCCCAAGCAATGGTTGCCAGGCCACACCAGAGACTGGAGGCACTGGAGCTTAACCAACCCCCAGAGACCTCAAACAGCAGCAAGGATCTCACAAGGAATCACAATGGTTGTGTTAGGGCCAGTACCACCCAGGGGAGCTTGGATTACCAAACTCCACAAACAAAGGAGCAGGCAGCCACAGAGCCTACCACCCAGACCCACAGTCTTCTTGGCAATTTCCACTTCCTAGTCCTGAGTGTGCAGTGGAGGCCCATACGTTACCATTGTTGTGGGAAGCCAGAGTAGTGATGGTCACCTTGACTTGACTAACAGTGTCAATATCACTGCCTCAATTCCTCCCGACATATTTTCCTCATGCTGTGTCTGAGCAGTCAGAGGGGAAAATTTTGATTATTTGAGACTCTCAGCTTATGCTTATGCTTATGCTGGTGAAAGGAGCTTGGACGGCAAAGCAGATGTGAGGTGTATATGTGGTGCTTCCACATACAGAACTCCAATCCTTTTTTGAGTCAGCCAACCTTGATTCATATCAGACCATAATCATTCATGTTGGAACAACTCAGCGTCATCTGAGGGAGGATGTTTTGCAGTTCAGGTCTGCACATACAGCCATGATGGATGCCTTAGCAGATAAGTTTTGTGGAGAAGTTTACATCTTATCAATATGTCCACGGGCTGACAAGTATGCTGCAAAGGTACTGCAGTTGAATGAGGAGCTGCAGAGTCTAGCTGAAGAGAATGACATGAGATGTCAATATTTGGACAACTTTCCTTAGCTCAGCCAAGATGGGGTAGCTGTAGAGCTTTTCCTGCATAAAGACAATTACCATTTCAACAGAATTGGTACCAGTGCACTACTGTCCTGTCTGAACAAATATGTGCATGGACTTCTGTCAGATGAGCATATGGGTATTCAAGTGTACTCATGGAGCCCCTAGATCCATGGTGTGCTCAACAACTACACCCCTGTGAAAGACTTACCTGTCATTACTGACTATAGTCGCAGACCCTCTGTGAGGCCCAACCAAGTTTTCTCTCCCAGGCCAAAACATCAGGACAAGAAGGCTTGTTTCAACTGTGGAGAGAGTAATCATTTAAAGGTCTGTGTACAAACCTCATATTCCCCCTGGGGTGAAGGCCTCTTGGCCCGGCTGTTTGGACATAGATTGCATTCAAGCTAATCCTAAGTTGTTGCTAAATAAACTTGGGAGTTCGCACCTTTTCTGGTTACTGGTTGTGGGTGGACCATATACCACACAGGCCATGCAGACTATGGGCAGTAATTGCGTCAAAACCTAGCAAAAATCTATTACAGACCTATTGTTATTCTTGATTTATATAAATGACCTGCCTTTATCATTAAATTGTGCTCATATTAAGGTGGAAGCTGTGAAGCTAGTGCACAGTGAGACTGGCAACTTGGGATCGCAATTATCCATTTATTTTTTCACAAGTACATTAAACCTATATATTTTCTGAATACTACACATCCATAGATTTGTATCAATAGAGTTTTTTTTACAGGATTGGAATTTTTTGAGATTTTACAGCATTCTTTCTGACATGGTAGGATTTTCATTTTTTTCACATAGAAGCCACACAAGTTTTTTTTTTCAGTTGAAATCAGAGGAAATTTAAAATATATCCAGGTCCAGGACCGAATTCAATGGTTAGTCCTGAAATAGCATAAATAAAAAGTTATAAAATTTTTAATTCAGTCTTGACAGGTTGTTCCTTTTTCTTCTCTAAATTGCTCCAAAAGTCACAGAAGGGGTTGTAAAAAAAAAAAAATCCTGGAAACCGTTCCTGGATATGCTATTTTTCTTTTAATGTCTGTTGATTTTAATGATAGGGCAATCCGTATATTTGTGAGGTGAGATACAAATTGTAGAGGTTGAGCAAAAAACAGTTCCAAGAAAATCAAATTGAAAGATAAAGTTACCAATTCTTATGCATTTATGGCTGTTATATGACACATACTCATTTCTTCGGTCCTGTGTTTTAATTATTGTGTGAATTAAACTTGTTGCTTTACCTCTGTGATGTTGTCATTAAACAAAAGTATATTTTGTGGCTTAAATCTCGACTTTTTTAATTTGGGAACACCACACTTGGCTTGTTTGGGTGTGGGTTCACATGCAGCTTTCCATATTTGGGGACCAGTAAGTGGATTGTGCTAATTTGTTTTTACATCAATAGAGAATTTCAAAGTAATCACAAAAATGGTAGTGATTAGTCTGAACTGGCCTATTCTTCGCTCCATGGCTAATGGTTTCCTGTGAGTGACCCTTGTCAATAGCTCAATTGGTTTCCAGCGGTCATGGACTAATGACTGTGCAAACAATGACATGGTTCATTATCATGCCCATGCAAACAAAGGAATGTGCCCCGCACTGTTTAGACTTTTCAGTGTAAACAAAAGTTTTGAGATCAATTATCTCATATAAATTTCATGTTCACACATCTGAGTTTTTGGGAGCATGTAGTTTAAGTATCGGACTATCCAAAAATATGGAAAAGTGATTAGAGGTTATCCAAAGGTGCCAGCTTCAGATCTTCTACCTTAATATGTATGCAGATAATACAATCATTTATGCTGCTGGTAAATCTGTCCCTGACATCAAAAGTAACCTTAATTGTGTGACCAAACAGGCTGGCAGCTGGTCTGCACAGAATCACATGTTTGTTAATGAGCACAAATCTAAATCAATGTTGATTTCCTCTAGACAGAAAAGATGTCTGGGTGAGTATGACCATTGAGGTGTTGTTATAAATTATGCAATTATCAAAAATACCGATGATCACAAAATTTTAGGTTTACACATCTAAACTGGGGTATTCATGTTGCTGTGGTCTGTAAAAAATTTAAGTCACTGCAACGTTTGGGATCCTAAAGAAAATGAAATACTTTTTACCATTGCATATCCATAAATTACACGTCAATGCATTTGCATATGTTCTTCCTCATAATAATTATTGTTGTACAATATGGAGTAATTTTCAGAAAGATTTATTAAGATCAAACCGTTGTATAAATTAGCAGCATATTTGATTTTAAATATTCATGGTAGGCAGAGTTACAAAGTGATGCTTTCTGAGTTGAACTGGATGTCTATTGAGGAAAGAATTACTTTGGAAAAAGCAGCACTGGGCTATAAGTCAGTGAATGGTTTGCTACCAGAATACATGGAAAATATGTTTAAGTTTGTGTCCAAAGTACATAATTTTAATTTGAGATTTGCTGCCACTGACTGTCTTTATTTGGAGAAACCAAAGTCTAAATATATAAAACAACTGATGAGTTACTCAGAGTCCATCTAATGGAACAATTTGCCAAAGGAAACAAGAAAAGCAAAAACTTTGCCTGAATTTAAAAGATTATGTACCAAGTATATTTTAGGATTAAGAAAATAATTTGTGTTTGGGCTGTACGATTCTGACCGTGACATTGCCAATTGTTGATTATGAAGTGTAGTGTAATCTTGTATCTTTTCCATTACTTTCAGCATTAGTTATTTAATGTTTTTGTCATCAGGTCATATGTACTGATTTTATAGAGGGCCCTGGGAGATAGATTAGTGCTCTTAGCACTAACCAGGACACTACTCTGAAAATAAAGTTATATATATATATATATACACACACACACACACACACACACACACACACACACACAAGGCCATTTCTAGTAATTTTCAGTGGGAAAAATCTTCATGTGAATATACATTACTGACCAATTTATTTGTCCTCAGATGTCGTTTTGTCCTGTGTGTTTTTTACATATGATTCTGTGTCTCTCTGTGTCTGGAGAGCCATTCATTTAGTATCATTGTACTACTTGGCAATCCAGGTGAAATAAATATGTTTAAAATAAATAAAATATACATTAGCATTAGCATTAGGCCCCTCTGAGTTAACCCTTTCCTGCTCAAATCACCCAAGAGCAGCACCCACATGTAAATTGTTGTCTGCCTGAACATTTTTACTTAAATTTCTCATTTAAATGAAAAAGTGCTCAACATTTTTGTTGAGATTTGTATGTAAAACCATCCATGATGGCATGCTCTACATCAATAGCTTTCCTTGGTACAAGTTGAGTGCATTGCACCCAACCCATGCCAAGGAAAGCTATTGACTCATGCTCTGACCAGGAATGGGTTAAAATGGACATGTTTGGCTCTCATGATCAGTACTGTCCATGCGCTACGCTATTGATGTGTTAATTGTGATTTGAAAATCTAATGTTTCCTCAAGGTACCTCCAAGGGTTCAGCCTGCATGCACAAATTACTAATGAGTCTGAGGGTACATACATGTATATGTATATATATATATGGGAAAGACACCTCAGGATGGCATGCAGGGAAATTCACTACTTACAAGCACTTAGTGCATTAACCCTGGGCACTGGTGCTGGGCAAGCTGATATGGTCTCAAATATTATATAGTCAACTCACCGTTTCTGTGAAACCGGACATAAATTCTCAGCAATAACTCAAGTATGGTTTCATGGGCAGACTTATTTTAGCATGAGTGTGAGGACACAGCCTGAGCACAGCTGACTGCACACCAGCAGCATTATTAGCACACCTGGGGTATGCACACATAGTTAGCGGAAGCTCATATAGCTGTAACACACATATTTGGTCGATGTATTTAATATCTGATTTGAGTTGATAAGTCAATTCAATTGCAGCATGAAATGAAAAAGATGCCAATGCAATTCCTTGCATTAAATTTATCATGCAATGATAAAAGAATTACATGGGAAAAAAGCCACCACGGCAGTATAGCCATAATACAATATAGCCATAAATTAAAGCTCTCCTCATGCAGGCAATGCATCTGAACTTTTGCATAAATTCCCAGCAATGAACCTCATGATGACAAAATTCCTTTCTTTCCATCCACATACGGTATCTGCAGGAGCTGGCCAACAGCTAGCACATACACGAAGAGATCCAAAAGACAGGTACATAAAAACAATAATTCCTCGATCATGACCTAAATATAGGCACACAACCAAAATCAGCATTAATAATGACCTAAATACGAATATACAGTAGTCCCTGCCATGAGAGACCCCTGTCGTGAGAGACCACTCTCTCATGAGAGACCACTTTTCCGATTCCCAAGTCCTATACTTCCCATGTTAATTTACCTGTCGTGAAAGACCACCTGTCTCATAAGACCACTTTTTTTGTTGCTATACGGGTGGTCTCTGGTGACAGGGACCACTATATACAACTAAAATTGTCATCATGCACTCATGACCTAACCACCAGACAGTACACAACCAAAATCATTACTCATGATCGAAACTTTCAAAAAAGAAGCTATGGAAATAGCATATTTGGTATCAAAGAAAACTGTGTGACTTCTTTGGGGTGGGGGGTTAACCTCACTGAGATCATGTGCTGGTCATGCACATGGGCAGTGGGGCTGTGTGTATGTGCTTTGGTGGTTTACATGATGTAGCACTTCTAGAGACTTTTGTCATGATAATTTTGATAGCCTGGAGAAAAAAAAAGAAAGTGAGCAGTCCCACTTATTTTACATTGGGCATATTTTGGAGGGTATGTATGCAAATTAGCAATACAACCCATATCAATACATGATGGAGAAAAGGGGGGAGGGGTGGGAAATTAGACTCGAAACTCTACACAAATATTCTGGTTGCTCAATCACGTCCTTCTGGTCAAAATATCTGAAAAAGAATGAGGTTTTGTGTGCGGAGATAGTGGAAACCCCCTGCGAAAATGTAACAGAGTTCGTGCCTCTGATTTGCAGATTGGTAGGGCCCCGCATTAACATTTACAAGTGTGGTGTTGCATAAATACTTTTGTGCGTGCACACAAAATACTTTTCTCTCTCTCTCAAAATCAGAGGTCTGTCACCAGTGATCCCCATGCCAAAACATGCTGACTGTCACTGATGCCTAATGTGCTAGCAGGCCATTTGAACCCAATGTGCACCTCAACACTGCATGCACTTTGTGACCATTTCTTTGTCTTATCCCAGCCTTTTCTCAATTCCTGGCCAACTTTTTCTTACTCTGCATTGGACAGTAAACTTGGCTTTCATGGCCATGTTACGCTACTCCATAATGATGCATCATATTTGCTACAGAAGTTTATATTCTTAGCACGTCATGTTACACCAATAAGACAGCTTACTTTTTTCCCCAGAGTATACTAGCTACATCATGAAAGTAAATTCTATGTACATGTACTTTTTTTAAAGAATATGCAAACATTCAGTAGGGTCACAATGTACATGAGACTGTTTATTATTTCTAACAATACACATGTTCAAAATAACTCACAAAAAGAGAAATTCTGTGACAAATAGCACAATTTATGGTTACACAAGCATTCTGGGCAGGAGCCTTAGCTGGCATAGCTTTCAGAGCGACTAATTTCAGATTCTGTCCAGTTTCTCTGCTGATCAAGTTCCTTAAAATCAGGGGTCCAATGTCAGGAAGCTTACTCCAAAATACATTGTGAAAAGCAGTGTCTATAGGTCTCACATGTACTTCGATGCTCAGCTTAGAAATTGTCTCACTTTCTGCAAACTCAGACAGCAGGGTGTACCATGGTAACAACTTAATTTTGCATCAGTGTGACATGAGGTGCTCAAAATGGGGTACCTGATGGCCAGATTTGATTGACTGGTAGGTGGAAGTCGTATGCCTTCCACAAATATATTCAGGTGGTAAAAAATTAAGGATGGTTTGAGGTACATGTAGTCAGGAAGCCCATTTTGTGTGGTTGAGTCCAGCTTGCTGGTATACGTGTCTTCATTCGTGCGCAACTTTGCTAGTCGGAGTTACTAAGTGTATTATATTTATATTCTATTGTGGGTGAAGGTTTGACAATGGTTGCACTTTGTGTGGTCAGGGCTGATCTGTTGTCAATTTTCTGCCTGGGTGTGTATTACATGCTAAAAACGTGTGAAATGGACGCGATTCCACAAATTGGTCCCGTGTGGTAGGGCACCACTTTGCTAGAATCAACTGTTAATGTTACCTGTCACGGCTGAACAATCAGGTCTTCATTTCAGTGAATTATGCCAAGTATGGGAGTTTGCGAAGGTGTGTGCATAGTGTGACCTTGTGAATGATCTTGCTTGCACTACAAATCGGTCCTGTGTGGTTGGGCCCTGGTTGTCAAGTGCATCATTTTTTATCTGGGCTATAATGTATGTTCGGTTCCACAATCTCGACTTCCTTGCACTGAGTTCTGTGCTTATATGAAGATGCTCACATCTAGATACAGCTCAACCATGTGTTAATCATGGCAGCTGGAACATTTGGCATTAGTTGCACACCAGAAAAGTATCTCTGTCATTTCTCCCTAATGGAGCTGAACTTTTCTACCATACACTTTCTCGCCAAGATTCTCAGGGTTCAGATGTATAATGCTGCTACTGGTAGACATTAATCAAATCCATTCTGCAAATCCCTCCTCCTTCCCCAGCTGGCCTGCTGCAAATGTATCTGTGAATAATGTGGCAATTAATACACATTAAGTTTGCATGTTTGTAGTGTTGTTGAGGGCTGACACCAGTACCCCTCACCTTTGCTGAACACACCCATTGCAATGGAGCTGGACCTCGCTTGCAGGTAGTCCATCCACACTGTGACAGCCAAGACCCAGAGGGTGGTGTACATGTAGCACTCTGGCCAGGTTTTTTAACCCAAAACCGGCTTGGTGTGTCTTTGCAAACAGAGTGGTCTAGGACTTTGCAGACTTGGTAAATCATGTAGATCTATCTTGACTTGCTATAAAATACACCATGAGTAACTTGTGAGCTGAATTAAATGAAACTACTTTGAATATATTTATTTACACGGTTTTTGCATTTTGGATCTTTCACTGAAACTTTAAATTCACAATTTTAGTTTTACTTCCAATCAATGCCATATTAAAAACTTTTTTTACTCTGTTTTTAAATTCACAGTTCTGAAGCATCAGCGAAATAAGCGAAAATAAGAACACAGCAAAATTAAATGAATTCACAGTATATTAACTAAACTGTACAACAAATTCAGTCCTTTGTAAAAAAAAAAAAAGTATATTCAGCTCCAAATAGGGGACTATCATACAGGCTAACCGTTGATAGATGGTTATAACACTGAGGATTCCTACACATGTATTTGTTTACATTAATGGACTCAATCTATTTAAATAGATTCTGCACCACACAAGTTGCAGCCAAAAATTGCACTTCATTAGTCCTTTTAAAGTAAAATGCACTTATGGGTTTCTGATGGTAGTCATGTTAACAATAATTCTGCATAACTGTATCGAGAACTTTCACCCAAAGGATGTCTTGTTCAGGTAACACCAGCAGTGTTTTGGTAGAGGCAAACTTGTGGCTGTTCCAACACTTCTACATTTGTATCTGCAAATTTCATCTTGCAGTGTCACTGGAAATACACAATCATATCAAGCATTTTTGTTTTCTGTATCTCAGTTATTAAACCTGGCTAGGGGAATAATTTAGCAAATGCCTAAAAGATAAACCCTTGGCCCAAATCCAACTAAAATTCCTCTACTGAATCACAATTCTTTATTTATGAACAATTTAAGTCTGGTCAGGTCCCTTGGGTGACTCTTCAGTGAATTTGGTGTGTAATTACAGACTAAAAGTGCATAAATATTCAGCTATATCAAATGTTAGTGTTTTGATGCACGTGGAGATTTACATCTTTTTAGGAGAGGATGCATTGATTATGTGAGACTATACGTACATGTAAGTGCATGCATCTTGTTTCTAATTGAACCCTTTGCATCCTTTTGTCTGAATTTTCAGTACTGCATCTTTCTAGTTTATTGTTGATGTGATAAGACCCGCATGGTGTTGTCTAACCAAAATACCCATCCCCCCTACTGAAATTTAAAAATGTCAGCCAATTAATAGAGGGCTGCTAATTGGCCCTTTCACTTGGCCAAGTTTAACTTACGGGCATACAGTTAATGCACTATCATCTACACATTTTCATTTTGTACATCTCAGTTATTAACCTGGCCGGGGACATGTCTAAAGGATAATTCCCTTGGCTCAACTTCAACCAAAAGTCCGGCATTTTACCATGTTTGCTTGGCAAGCAAAACTCTGCGCAGTTTCCTCGCATGAATCTTGAGTGAACTTGGCAAGTGTGTAATCATAGTAATAGTGGAATGAAAGCTAATACAAAAGTACATGTTGTGCATGCTGGGGTTATTTCCTTAAAACTAAGAGCATGCGATATATATGCATTTTAGGTGTACTTACTATACAATCCCCTTCATAATGCTTTTATAATGAGAAATGGTTTATTTGAAGAGGTCTTAACACACTTGAGCTGGGCAATGCCTCTTAATGATTTAGTTTAGTCTCTTCAATGAGGATAAGGCAATCAAGAGGCTTCCCATCATTGACAGAGAAGCTGCTCTTCAGATTATCACAACTGGAAACAAGGGAATAGATGATCAGCTAGACCCCAGATGGCCTTTGAAGAAGTCAGAATAAGAGTTGTACTCTCTTTAAGCACGTTACATCCATCATGTCAAACAGCATTTAACAACAGGAAATTGTCACAAGCTGCCATGCCTGTGTGATTATATAAATCTTTATATAAAAAAAGACAAGTTATATACAATTCCCCCAACTTTAAGTGGGCAAGTCATAACTCCTGTTCAAATATGGTTTGTCCAGTTAATAAGTATAGTTTCTTGAATAATTCCCAAGTCAGTTATAAAGCAACAAAAGAAAAAGATTAAGAATGACCAATAGTTCTTGTGGTCTTGCATCGTTAGCTTCTATTAGGTAGCTGACCACCATACTGAATTTCAGAAAAGGATATTTCCTGATGGCACTACTGAAATTTACAGACACACGGTTCTGCTTGAAATTTCAGTTTTGTACCTAAAAACAAAAATTGTGCAAGTTACTTTTATTCCACTAGCCATCCATGCAGCTGGTTATAACCTAAATTTCAAGTGGGCACTTTTAATTTTTCGGCAGCAATTTGGCAAACTGGTGAGTGACACAGGATACACAGAGACATATATAGTCAAACTGTATGCTTCACATAGTCTTGTTGTATACATACATGTACATAAAATTTATTTACCGAGGGTAACCTGGTTAGTATCAGTTATTTTTACCTCTCTGGGGCCCTGTAATAGATACTGGCTACAATATTTACAAGAAACAGTTGTGCTATATGACAAATGGATAGATATATATGCTGATTATGCATATTGGTTCAGGAAACAAGCATGTCCATCCACTGATCATGGCAATGACATCATGAAGGCAGTGTGTCTGTTCTTAGATGTTCCTAACATTGGAAAGTCATTGACATCACTGGGTCAATTGTTTCATATCATTGCTCTAGAGTAAGCTGTACATCTTTTAAGGTGTGAGGTTTTTCAGTTCAGCAAAGTAGAGATTGTTTTGAGCGGATTAAAATAAATATATTTTATGGGTTAAACAAATCAAGCAGATAGTTTGGTGACATATTGTTCAGTGACTTGTATACCATTAATGCCTTTTAAACATAATTCTGTTTCAATGGCTATCCACTTTAATTTGGAAAGTAGCTCCCTGTAACTGAACCTACCTGATACATTCAATGTTAATTCTTTTTTTTGTTTTTGTTTGTTTGTTTGTTTGTTTGTTTGTTTTTGACTGCTGAATTAAGATTTTTCTAAGAGCTCACATCATGAGCCCTACTGCTGTTAATATCACAAAGATATTACACCTTTCCCACTAAGAAAGCTGTTGATTATGCACACGCCATATGTATTCTGATGTGATTTGCCTGCAATTTTTCTGTAAATTTTTTAATTAACACTGGCATTGCAGACATCCTTCCCTAAGTTTTTTGTCCCAAAATCACAGCAAAAATTTAATGTAATCATGTAATCCAGATTCACTGCAGGCACATGGTTCATAAGGTAAACAGACCATTGGCTTGGCAGGAAGGCCTTGGTTCTAATTGTAAAGTACATGCAGTGCCATCTGATGAGGGAGAAATTATCACTTTCACAAAACAACACTAACACTGGTCTATCCCCTCATCATGAGGTTCTTCATGATTGCTTTTCTGGAGTCAGTGAATCTTATTTGCAGTGAACAGCAGGACTCCTTTACTTTCACTCTTTTCAATGACTGCAGTGCCATCAGGTACATTGTAGTTATCATTAACTGTTAACCAACAAAATCACGGGCTTCCCTCACAGCCAACCACCCATTTGCGCAATGAAATCAGCACCTGCAGCACATCCACATTAAGATATATTACAGGATCAGTCAATTTTTACAATTTTCGGACAAAATAACCTCAGGAAAGGACTTCTCCAAGAAAAACCTCAGGGAAGAACTTCTCCTAGGCTACATTGATGCTATAATTCATAAAAAAAAACTTTATCTGCACCTAGTTAATCAATAACCTGCATGTTGCCAAATTCTCTTCCCTTTTTTCAATAAATAAAAAGGCTATGGATCAATCTTGACAAAACAAGACAAAAGTACCCTTTACAGGAAACTTGACTCCGGGCACACATTTGTCTCATAATGAGTTGTTGATAGGAGCTATGAGTTGAAGGTCCAGGTCATGTGGCTATAAAGGAATTGCCCTGAAAAAGTAATGCGTTTCTTTTTTGAATGGTCATGACTTCAACCTTCAATCACTTTGGATATAGGTTTAATTAAAAAAAAAATTGCACCCAGAGCCAAGCTATTCATAGAGCTCAACATCATGCAAATTGGTTGATGACATTTTGTGTTGTGAGGAAAAAAATGTGTCTCTCCATAAGAAGGTCATGACCACAGAAAATTTGATCCATAATGCTAATCATATACATATTGTACAAGTACAATATTCTAGTATAATATCTTCTTGGAAAACGGAGCCATCTCCAAGAGTCTACAACCCCAGACAAGGGTATGGAAGATGAAAGTTTTGCCCCCCCCCCCCCTTTTTTTTTTTTTTTTTTTTGTTTTTTTTTTTTTTGTTTTGTTTTTTGTTTCGTTTTTTGTTTTGTTTTTTTGTTTTTTGTTTTGTTTTTTTGTTTTGTTTTGTTTTTTGTTTTGTTTTGTGCGTGTGTGTGTGTGTTTTTTTAAACAGACACATATGACCTTCAATTGTTTGGGATATAGTGTAGTAAGAAAAAACAGTTGCACCACAAGCCAGGCTCATGTCAATTGCTTTTGAGTTATGAGCCAAAGTGTTTTGTCTTGTGTGTAGTTCATGGCCACAGAGATGCAGGTGAATGATGGTACGTGGTACTGACATAGATTATGCAAAACATCTGCAAAGGCACAATGACATGATGGGATGAGACACTCACAGACCTAGCAGTCTGTGACATTCTGCTGAAATAAATTTATAGAGTGACAATGGGATAACACATAGGTCAAAAGACCACTTTTTTCAAAAAACTAAATAACCTGTATGATAATTTTTTTTGGAAACAGTGCAAATTTGAAAACTTGTGCCTTGAGCCATGCTATCAACAGAGCTCAAAATAATGCAAGCTGGTCCATAACTTTATTGCTATTGACACAACTCTAGTTTTTGGTGATAAGTAGGTCATAACCAGAGAAAAATAGGTAACGAGGACACCAACCAAATAAATCTCACACATATTCGGTGCCAGTATAAAGTCCTCTGAACCAGAAGCTACCAAACCATTTTTTTTCAAATGGCGATTACCTTGACTTTCAATTCACTCAGAACTGTGTACATAAGAAAGAAAGCTGAATGTGCCTTGAAAGAAGCTCTAGATCTATACAGCCTAAGATGATGCAAACTGGTTAATCACTTTTTAAATTATAGGCAAAATGCCTTGACCAGAGAAAATACATGTAGGTCTGGGCCACAAATCACTCATCTTACACAATTTCCATGCTAATACACATTGAAGTAATGACATCTTAGAACACTCAGTTGTCTTATACATTCTTTGGACACAAATGATGGCCCAAGAAGTTGTGGAAAGGAAACTAGAGGGTTGCATGAACAGCTACCCTGCTCAGCTGACCTAAGCTTGTCCCACAATATCAAAGTTGCAACTTAGTAGACCTGTGTTGAGGTTTAGCTGAGTGCATATATGACATTAGGAAGCTTTTCTAAGATGATGACTGAGCGTCCTGAAAGCATAGCCTGACCAGCAAGTCAGCTAAGCTAAAACTTGCACCACCTAGTGAACAGTTTCTGAGAACAAGATGTTTTAAGATTTGCCCCCAAAAAGAATCCTCCCCCCCCCCCCAAAAAAAAAAAGTCATAAAAAATAAAAAAACACTGAAGCACGACCATTTGAACAATTAGGTAGAGACCCACCCAAGGCACATTGCTACCAAGTTTCAGGTCAATCTGGTTAAAAAGAAAAAAAAAGAAAAAAGACCCCCCCCCCAAAAAAATCATAAAAATAAAAAAAACACTGAAGCATGACCACTTGAACAAATTTGGTAGAGACTCACCCAAGGCATATTGCTACCAAGTTTCAGGTCAATCTGGTTAACAATTTCAGAGCAGAACAGTACTTCAAAATGTGAATTAGCATTAGAATGCCCATTGGCTTACATAGTAATTAATAAGAAAGGTGCATTTACGGATAAGCACCCGAATTGAATAAATTGTTAAAAATCAGGAATCCAAAGCAGTGCCAGCTAGTGAACACCTTTGTTTGACCCTTTCACAAGGAACATAATTCATAAAGACCTAGTGACCTAGTTTTAATTCATGATACACCTATGGGTCAAGATATTTGCACCTGTTAAGTTTCATGACACTAAGTTAAAGATTAATGTAATTACACCCTGGACACACAGATTTACAAGCTGATGTCACTGTGACCCAGATACTTGACCTTGCAACTTACTTTTATGCATGACACACCCTTGTGCCCAAATACATAGCTGTGAAGAGTTTCATGATTGCTAGCCAAAGGACAACAGAATTACAGCCCAGGCATGAATTGTAATGTAGTTTTACATGATTGCACCACTGTGACCCAGATACTTGACCTAGTGACCTAGTTTTGTTTATGACACACCTTTAGGTCAAGAGAATGTCTGTGTGTGTGTGAAGTTTCATAAAACTGAGTTAAATAGTAAAGGAATTATAGCCCAGACACGATTTTACAAGGATATTTCATTGTCACCCAGATACTTCACCTAGTGACCTACTTTTGGTACATGACACACCTTTACACCAGATGTACATGTGTGTAAAGTTTCATTAATCTTAGTTGAAGGAGAAGCAAATTACAGCCGAGACAGGAATGTGGATGCACAGACACATGGACAGAAAAAGCAATTACTATATGCCCTTCCTCTGGTAGGAGGGGGGCATAATAAATCTCATCTTAAAGTATATAATGATAATTTCTGTCAATACTTCACTGGATTGACATATGCATCAACTTCAAAAGACAGCTTACTCAGCTGAAATTTATGCATTCTGCCACTTGTGTTCATCAAATATGATAAAAACTATACGGCTTATAAATCTAGTGTGGCTTCCTTCCAACCGTGTAATGTGGTCATATGATCAAAGGGGCAGTACTACTCTGTCCTCTGGCAATAATTAGGGTAGCTTGATATGGCAGCTTAATTGTGAGATACATCCTTTGGACCTATTGATGCTGCACTGCCACACAATGCAGCCATGGGGGCATGCAGACTTTCATGTCAAGAATCAGCTCAGAGCTGGAGCCATTGAGGTGACAGTCATCGATGGGAGTATCATGAAGTAACTGTCCTTCTGCTGAACCTTCCAGCTTCTGTGCACAATGAGAAAATCAAAGAAAGATTGGGTTTATGTCCTAGACTTATGCATGGCATGGCACATGTAGCCAAGAAGAAATAAGCTGCACATGACCTTAATGGCCTTTGTTTGACAGAGGTAATATCAATAGGTGCATTTTGTCATCTGATTCTCTGAGGTATTCCTTTTAGACTTGTATGTCTGCTTACGTCCATTTGTTGTGACAAGTAGCCTGGCTGGGTGTTATGTGGACCCATAAGAAACAAAGAAAACTGCATAAAAGGAACAGCCATCATGGACATTATTTACAAGGGCATTATCTACAGCTACGGACATTAACTCTGGAGTAATGGTTATACACTTTTAGGCAATTTTATCAAGGCTGGAGATCACTGTATTCAAGAGTGTACAGACTACCACCTCTCCCATTTTGGGCAGCAGACCTCCCACTTTTGTGCTTTAAACCTAATAAAATTCCCCTTTTATCCCATCTTGTTAAGCACATCTTGTGTTTATTTGCGAAATACTATATCAACCAAATAATGTTTTAAATTCCCCAGAACTTATGCATAAAAATGCTCAAAATATGCTCCAAGTTCAAACAATTACCTAGAATTTACTTGGCACAGGGCCCGTCTCCTAGCTCTAGTCACTACTTCCTCATAGGTTGTGTATCTCTTGAATACTGCTTGGCATGGAGATTCTCCTTCGACTAAGTACGTTTACCCAACATGTACATGGACATGTAGCTTGGAGACCACAGGAGTAAAGGGCTTTTTTTACAATTAAGCCGCCATTCAATATTATCATGGTGGCAATATAAACATAATGAGTAGGACTTTTGGTCCAAGCTCAATATCTTGCAAAAAAACAATGTATCAACAATTATTTTTCTTCATAAATGAGCAAAGTTACAAATTTGTGCAGCGAAAGTAAGCCTGATAAGAAATCTAATTTGTAACGAAGCCCATTGACCATAAGAAATATTATGATGTAAACATAAAGCAAATCAGAGCAGAAGAACAAAAGTTATGATCAAATGAAAAACACTATTCTTACATTTTTGCCTGAACACTGAATTCAGACAAATGTCAATCCCATAATGCAACATTGATAACATAGTGCTCTCAGAGGCAAATTGTCAATGTTCGATTTACTACTAAATTTCAGTGTTTAAAATTGTCTTATTGATTGTATGACTGTGGTCTTGGATATTTAATGTTGCAAATATGCAATGTTATTATTTCAAATACAGTTAACCGAGGTTATTTGTCCAAATTTTAAAACCCGCCTTGAGAGAGTATTATGTCATCATTGCTACAGATGGCAGCTTCCTGGTCTGACTTTTTCGCAATATATGTGACATTTAGAACTATCGTCTCATTCGGGAATGACTGTAGTCAATAGAAATGGGCTATCACTATGACCCAGTTTCTTGACCTAATGAACTACTTATACACATAACACACTCTTGTGTCCAGATACACAGGTGTGTAAAGTTTCATCATTCTAAGCCATAGGACAAATGAATTATAGCCCGAACATGAAGTGTAATGTACTTTTACATGAATGTATCACCATGACCCAGATACTTGACATAATGACCTACTTTTGTTTCATGACACACCTTTAGTCCAAGATATACGTGTGTGTAAAGTTTCACAAAACTAAGTTAAATAGTAAAGGAATTATAGCACAAACATGATTTTACAAGAATATGTCACTGTGATGAAGATACTTAACCTAGTGACCTACTTTTGGTACATGACACACCCTTATGTCCAGATTCACCTGTGTGTAAAGTTGCATTAATCTAAGTTAAAGGACAAGTGAATTATACCCTTTACACAAATAGCGGACAAAAGAACACACAGGCGCAAGGAAAAAGCAATTACTATCTGCCCCACCTCTGGTAGGAGGGGGCCAAAAATAAATAAATGAATGAATGAATGAATGAATGAATGAATAAATATAAAACAAATAAATAAATAAACTCCCCTGTGTTAACATTTTCTAACTAGTCTGATAAGAAAAGCCGTTTTGCCTGTTAGCTTACTTGGTTATTGAGACATGTCTGGCAAACAATCAAAAGCATTGTTCAGACAGATTATGGTCATTGCTTGCTTCATTAGTTTTACTTGTTATCAGTGATCTCAGGGCCCAACAGGGAATTAAATATTCTAAAAAGCACACACAGTTCTTCTTCACGGTTTATAGGGATGGCACTGGCATGCAGTGTTCCTGAAAGCCACATATCAAGTCTGTATTGCATGAGAAACCTCTTTTGACCCATATGTGCATAGTAATTCTTATCTCTGATCAATACATTGACACCATGCAAAATGCTACAGAATGCAAATGTCCACTATGTGGTATGCTGGCCGCTGACAACTTCATACGAAAGCCACATATCAAGTCTGTTCTGCATGAGAAACCTCTTTTGACCCATATGTGCATAGTAATTCTTATCTCTGATCAATACATTGACACCATGCAAAATGCTACAGAATGCAAATGTCCACTATGTGGTATGCTGGCCGCTGACAACTTCATACGAAACTAGTATCTTTGAACCTGAATTATACTGAAGCTCAGACCTTCAGGGCTTTTTTTTTCCTTGTCCAAATTTTAGGTAGTCATAGTTTATTCTGTAAATATGTGGACAGGTTAAACAAGAATCAATCAAAGCTGTATTTTTTGCCCTGCATGCACATGCTTCAATGGCCAAGAAGTCAAGTTAACAAATCGGCATGTTGCACCAGCATGAAGATGCATGACAACCACCTTGCCATTTAAAATCAGTTTTGAAACCATTGCAGCCCCAATCCAATGAACATGCATGCACACAGCTTCACTCCAATCCATACCCAAGCACCAGGCATTGTGCAGAAAATCTACAGTATGGGGGCAAATTGACAAGAGACAAATGCCAGGTTGATATATATCTAACCAGCAGCACTGTATGACCCAGTGGTCTCATGCAATGTGCTCTCCATATTTTTAGCATTATCAGACTGCATCGTCTAAGCTGACTCGTTGTTTGTACAGCTTATGTGTATGTGCTGACCACAAAGTGTATCTAAAGGATGGACCCCCATGGACCTGCCTTAGCTCTTTGTAGGGCAGCCTTTCATTGGTTCATGGCAAACAAGGTGAACTCTTGCTTGAACTTAAAAGTGTACATTTTGTCTGCATCATCCCCCAAAGAGTTGGTCATGAATAGAAGGCAAGAAAATGCAACAAAAGCCTCAATATTTCCCCTAAACCTGCCAGTACCAGTACCCTGGATCCTTCCTTTGTTGTATGGTTCTAGTACCCACTGCACAGAATTTTATGCCTCCCCAGACACATTAGAGGTCCCCCCACCACATCCAGCCATTTTTTTTCTCTTTGCAGGTGATATAAACTACTATCTGTCGATCAGATCCGAGTTCTCCACACACATCACAAAAGGAAGACATGCTCTTTAAAATGTATCTACAGACAAATATGACACTAATCACGCCATTCTGCATTTCCATCTGCTCTAAAATGTCTACAAGGAGGCAGATGGGAAGAGGTGTACGTGTATCTTCACAAGAACACGTAGCCATAAATGTGCCTGGACCCTCTGCTGTGCATTCATTTATTGTGCAACTGTGATGAAATTGGCGACACAATAGGCCCACAGACTGCCGAGTGGCCAGCATGGAGTCATGGGCTTTAATAGTTGCTACATCCTGAGCAGGTGAAACAGGAAGGAATGTAATGACAGGCTTGTTCAGGTATCTGTGCTCACCACTGTGCATGATTAATTGTGCCCACATTTGCACACCTTCAACAATACACAGTCTCCTGGCTAAATCAATATCCTCTCTTAATGAACAGTATGCATAAACGCTCTTATTTCATGGATCTAATGCTTTGAATTCATTTATTTTGCAATTTCAAACTGTGCTTCGTTGAACAGAAACTGCTTGTGGTGACACTGGGCCAGTTGGGGATCAATTTTGAGATTGTAGGTTTGAGAGAATTATAACAGTGGTCACCTTGTGGTCAAGCCAGGCAGTTTTCTAATACCACTACATGAGTTAAAATGAATTTCAGAAATATTAGATGAAACTAATTAGATCCTAGGTAGTGATTTGTCCCCAAGCAAAATTTTCCCAGGTGTCTATGCAACAGACAGACTCGTAGCCTCTCTTTAGTGCCTGACCAGCCTACAGTTGCCTGGACATGGAACATTGTACACATCCCATGAACATGCTGCCTAATACAGCCCCAGGACAATGTCAGTTCTACTTTTCCCAAATAATGCTAGCTGTGCTAAAGCTGCAGCACATATCAACTTAAAGATGTTGCAGGTGCTCCCAATGTGTGTCAGCTCGGTAATGGTATCTATAAGCTGATTCAAATAAATTGCTGTGGAAGATTTCATTATGGTACAGCTTTGCAAACAGGGTACCAATGGAATATAAAGTTCAATTATATCACCGTCAGGTGCAACATGGCAGAGGCAGTCTTCCTGCCTCAATTTATGAAACCTTAGCAACATGATTACATTCCCTTTGAAAGCATGCGACTCATCCAACCTCCACGCAGTGTGTATATGCAACTTTTTTTTTTTTAATATACAGTGTGTATATCACTTTGACACGGTCAACTTAAACACAGAGTTCTGGAAATATGACTCATTCTATGATGAAGAAAATGGCAAGAGTGTTTCTTTTTATATAGCCCAAACCTTTTTCTTCTGTTTATTGTACATATAGCTTTTTTCAGCTTGGTAATTCACAATCTTAGTCATACAAACATGCATATGTTATTACAACTGCAGTCATGACCTTGGGAAGTTCATTGAAGCGCCCTTGTAACCTTTTAATTTACATGTAGGTCAAAGTCACTTATCTTCGAACTGGACCTAGCCCTGGATAAGGACTATAATCGTGTGCAATAAACAGGCCCTATCATGAAAACTTTTCAAGTTATCATCCGGAAACCAAAACTTAATATAGTAACTCCGTGACCTTGGAAATAGGGTCAAGGTCAACCACCTTCATTCTGCACCTAGCCCTTATATAGGAGTATATACCCAGGCACTACCAAAGTCCTACCTGAAACACTTCTTGAGTTATGGTGTGGAAACCACAGTCTCTCCACCGACCGACCGACCCAGTGACCTTAGGTATTTGGTCAAGGTCATCCATCTTCTAAAAGCCCTAATTGAGAACTATTACCATGTGCAATATTGAAGTCATAACTTAAATTCTGAGTTACAATGCAGAAACCAACTTCAGTAAAGTGACTTTGTGACCTTTGAATTTCATCAAGGTCACCCATCTTCGACTTGACGTAGCCCTGGATAAGGACTAATCCTGTGCAATGTGCATATCATATCATTAAAACTAGTATAGGTTAGAAGGCAAGGTGAGACGTTAAAACGTTTTATTTTGTCAGCGAAGGGCGGAGCCGGCAGCTGATACCAAAGTGTTTTGACATCTCACCTTGCCTTCTAACTGGCTTAGAATGCAACAGTGATTGGTCAAGGGGTGAGTGGTGTTGAAAATGTTACTCCACCCTTCCACGCGACTGCTTGATCTTATTTCCATAAAGGATAAGATCATGTGCCACATGCTCTCTTCCAATCCCCCCTCCAGATTGGCTGTGCGCCACACCCCAAGTGAGAGATGTTTTTGCTTATCTCAGGTAACCAGGCCACTCTAGGGCTGACACGCACTCTTGTGGAAGTCGTTAAGATTGAAGACATAATCATCTCAGGATTCAAGCTGGAAGACAAACCCATTCCTGAAGATTTGCATGATATTCTCACTCAAGATTTATTTTTTACCAAAGGAGACACCGAAAAAGATTTTTCTTTGGAAGAAACAACCAAAATCTCATCACGTTTCAGCGATCCGGTGAGTAAGGAAGAGCTTGATCAAAAGTTTTGAGAAGCTATCGCACAAAAAACACAAAATGATAATAAATGGGGAGTTGGAGCCTACATGGAGTGGGTGCATTGGCGAAATGCATGACCTGAAACAGCGTGCAGTGACCATCATTTTAAACTTAACTTTTTCAACACAAATGATAAGTATTTTTTCGACCTGCCGCGTTCTTTGAATGAAAAGATGAAAACCTTGGCTGCCCAAGGAATAGGTGTGCATACTAAATATGCTGAGCCGATATCAACCGAAGAAATTAAATTGTGGGAAACTGGTGTATTTAGTTTAGAAACTGCCACTGGTCTTTTAAATGCATTTTTTTTTCTTTTGTATAACTGCAAGGCCTTCGGGTTTCTAGCTGGGGCAGATGAACATTATGACCGTGATGTAGAACAGTTTGAACGTGGAACAGACCATAGCTTGGGAAAGCGCTTTATTGCTTACTACAGTCAGCTGTGCAAAAATAACCAAGGAGGTCTCGCTAATTGGAAAGTGGTACCAAAGAACATTAAACACTACAAGGACCCCAATAACCCTCCATGTCTTGTAACATTGTACAATACCTACATGGATCTAATACCCGCTAAAGCTTATTTTTATCGCCAGCCACTGCCACGATCAGAAAAATCAAAATTACCGAGATTCAGTGTGTCGAAGGTGTCTCAAAAAGATTTAAGCACAATGATGCAGCGTTTCTTTCGAGAAGCAAATATAAAACTGGAAAAGAGCATCACAAATCATAGTCGTCGAGTTACTTGCGTAACGAGCCTTTATAATTCTGGATTTGACTATAAAGCTGTCAAAAGCCGCACTTTTCATAGAAGCAACGCTCTGGATCAATATAAGCATTTGGGAACTGGTATATTGCAAAATATTAGCAACACCCTGGCACCCCCCAAACCCCAGAGTCTTGTGCAGAATGTTAGTAACACTTCCAAAGCATGTCCCTTCATCTACTGCAACATCACGGGCAATTAACGATGAAAATACGTGCTTGAAACAGGACACGACTGAAATGGATCATGCTCTAGTAATTGTAGTTCCTGATGTGTGCAAAGGGTCATGTTGTTAAGAAATGGTAAAAAATTTGTCTTCACTCTGCCAAATATGTAGGCAGAATCATAAAAACAGTATCCCAAAGGAACTCTTTATTCTTTTCAACTTTTTGCCTTCACAGATAAAAGGCAATCACTTATCATGAATGAATTAAACAAAATCAAGTTAAAAACTTTTAATTTCAACTGTCGTGATAACTTCATCAGAAAATGAAGACTGGTAAAGAAATTATTAGAATTTTATTCCCACAATTTGTCAAAAAAAATTGTTAAAATTTTTTTTTACTCATATAATTATGGTCAAAAAAGGAACTTCTATCCATATGGTGATACATATAAACTATTCTTTACATTGATTTCATTTTAAAATGCAAATGTGCAGACACAACTTCAAATAAAAAACATCACATTGAAAGTCAGGTGGACTTCAACTTGTTCACTTTGTTCTATATTTGCAGTTTGTATATCATTTTGAATGCGATCCCATGCACTTGAAATTTGAAAGTTTGATCTTTTCCTGTGCCTGCACCACTGAAATTGTGTGGGTGTACGTGGCTCGCAACAAGTTTACCTGTTCTAATTATGATTCATGCTTTTGTTGTGTTACAGGTGGCCGTCCTGTTCTAGGACTATTGCGTAATACTTCTGACCATTTTCACCTTTATGTGTCCTGTTTCTCTTCCAGGCATTCTGTGAACGGGCGTGTCAAAAGACAGCCAATAGGGGCCAACTTAAACTGCCTGCCAGCAGTTGTATTAAAAGATCTTAAAGTTGCTGAAAACAACAGCAAAGAGGGCATTGTGCGTTCTAAGTGTAGGTTATAAGGCAAGGTGGGACGTTAAAACATTTTATTGTCAGCGAAGGGCGGAGCCCGTAGCTGACATTAAAATGTTTTGACGTCTCACCATGCTTTATAACCAGCTTACAACGCAACTCTGATTGGTCAGTTTGAATAGGTGTTAAAGATCGCATCGCCCATGCACGCATCTAGATGTAAACAAGTGATCCATGTGCATGTCTTAATTCCCTGCTTCAAATGCTGGCCACTCTAATTTTAACCACAACCCCCATGCGTACGAGTTTTGTCATTCGACTGAAAGAAACACTTGTCATGTCGGACGTTTCTCATTTGGGTTAGGGAAATATATTTGCCCCGGATTCAGGTATTCCAGAAGACCCCCAAGACCTGTTAACTCAGGAATTATTATTTCACATTGAGTCAGTAGAAAAAAGGGACTTAACAGAGCCATCTATGATACAACCCACATGTACAGGAACCCGCATTGAAAAGCTGGACCGGGTGAGTGAAACAGCATCCTCCACGATACAGCCAATGAGTAAAAAAGCGCGTTTTGAAAAGACAGTGAGGGAATCAGAATTAGACGAAAAATTCTGACAAGCAGTACCCCAAAACACACAAAATAGTAATAAATGGGGCGTTGGTGCCTATACTGAGTGGGCTAAATGGAGAAATCCTTTACCTGAAACAAAAAGGTCTCAGTACTACCCCATTTATGAAGACATTACCAAGATGTCCATTTTGAACAGCTTGCCCATTGGCAGTGTTTCTTTGTGCAAGAAGTGAAGAAAGGATGGAAAGCCATATCCCCCAGGCTCACTGTATCAAATAACCTGTGCATTACAATGCCACCTACAGGCCAATGGCCGGCCAGAAGTTAACTTTTTCAATTCAAATGACCCCCCGGTTTTTTAACTTTCGCCGTTCCTTAAATGAAAGAATGAAGACACTAGCTTCACAGGGAATTGGTGTAGATGTTAATCACGCAGAAGCAGTCACTACAGAAGAGGAAAATATATTCTGGGAAACTGGTGTATTCAGTTTAAACACTTCCTCTGGTTTGTTAAATGCCGTTTTCTATTATAATTGTAAAGCTTTTGCTTTTCACGGAGGCTTGGACGAACATTATGACTTAGAAGTCGAACAGTTCCAACGCGGAATGGACCATGCTCAAGGAAAACAGTATATAGCTTATTATGGACATTTATGCAAAAATAACCAGGGTGGAATTTCACAAAAGAAGGTTGTTCCAAAATTCATTAAACATTATGAAGACGTCAGTAATCCTTGCTGTCTTGTGAAGCTATACCATACTTACATGGATCTCATTCCATCCAAAGTTTTTTTTACAGGAAACCTCTACTTCCATCACAAAAATCAAAACTTCCTCAATTTAGCGCCACAAGAGTGTCGCAAAAAGATCTGAGTACAATGTTCAAACGGTTTTATAAGGAAGCTGGCATTCATGTTGATAAGCAAATTTCAAATCATAGCGGTAGAGTTACCTGCGTGACAAACGTACCTGTACAACACTGGTTTCGATGACAGAGCCATCAAAAGTCGGTCTTTCCATCGTAGCAACAGTTTAGACCATTATAAACGCTTTGGTACCCACATGTTGCAGGATATCAGTAACACGCTTGCGCCACCCAGGCCTCAAGGTTCAGAAGAAAAACCAAACATCTCAATGGAAAATATCAAGCCTAAGCAATCAACAATAATGTCTGGTGCAATGGAAAGAGCTGTTTCCGAGAAAACGCAACATAAATGTGCCTTGTGTGACCATTTAAACCCAAGGGAAAACACATTAGTACTAGAAGTTCCCGATGGCGTACATCAAGTTATTTTGTTGAAGAATGGCAAGCGATTTGTCCTGACACTTCCAAATGTGTAGCGTAATTACTTAACTGTTACAAAGAAATGGAAAATTCTCATATACTATATATTAACAATTTGTTCCCGGAACCAAAATGTTTATCATTTTGATTAGAAACCAGGCTGTGTATACGTGCATGGTTCTACATTTCCTTTAATAAAACTGCTCATGACATTGTTATTATTATAGTGCTTTATTTTATTTTATTTATTATAATGATTTATTTTATTTTATTTATTCTAGTACTTTATTTTATTTTATTTTATTTATTTTATAATGTCCATTTGTGTGTATATGAATTTACGCTTCAAATCATGATATGTTTCCTTTACCAATGCCCAGGTGACCCAAAGTCTACAGGTACAGGCTGAAATGACCTTCCCTGTTCACCTTGTCCTTCATAGCCTACATTTCACCGGTCTTTTTTCAGGATATTTATGCATTCGTTTCAGTGGTTTTCCATTGTCTAGCTAGGGGCATTACTTTTGACAGCCAATGAGCATGCAGTTAAAACTGACTGCGTCTCCAACATTAAAACATTTTGTGCTACCCAAACAATAGAAAAGAGGGCCTTGCGCGTTGTAATTCTAGTTATCAGGTGGACCAAAACTTACTATAGTACCTCCATGACCTTGGAATTGGGTCAAGGTCAACCACCTTCATACTGCACTTAGCCTTTATACTGGAGTATATACTTGGGCACTATCAAAGTCCTATCTAAAAACTTCTTGAGTTATGGTGTGGAAACCATAGTCTCTCTACCAATCAACCGACCAACAGGAGCAAAGCTATATGCCCTGTCTTCTTCCAAGGGGGAGCATAAAAATGCCTGTCAAAAAGTGCAAGCAAGTGCTTCTTTTTTTTCAACTGTGAACCTGGAAGTGTATGGTGAAAAATGAGGTCTGCCACATTTCAGAATCACAAAACTGAATCATTTTTCTAAAAATAAAAATTAGTAAAGTAAAGAAAAATAACATGACATAATAAAATAAAAGAAAATAAAATTAACTAAATTAAATTAAAATGAACAGTTCCTTGAAATAGGTGCAAAGTTTTGGCACTGATTTTTTTTCATCTCTCTTTGGCAGTTTTTTATTCTATGCTATTCTGGTCATTTACTTTCATGGGGGTAGCTTAAAAATGGGGGGGGGGGGAGAGAGAGAGAGAGAGTCAAAAGTCAAAAATTTGCACTTAAGGAGAACTTGGGTTGTGCCATCTACAAGTATACAGGGTCACACATACACTAATTTATTACACCTGACACCATGTATTATGTTCTGAGGATCTCACATTTATCAGCTTATTACAAAATCATTAAAATATACAGGGGGATATATATCGTAATTTATTGCAGTCTTACATCATGTATTATGTTCTCAGGCTTTATGTATTCTTAAGGAGAAGTTTTCTATGCACGTCACTCAGAATGAAACATGGAGATTATCTCTGAGCAACAGAATATCATAAATCGCTGTTGATTACTGTAAATATGACAACATACAACTAAGCAAACATGTCAAAGATTGAAATATTCTTCACAATACTATGTTTAAAGCTTTGCACTAACATACCTACATTCTAGTCACATAAACCATTAATCACATAATAAATAGGTGGCAACAATATATCATGCTTAATTCTACTAAATTATGCCGTGGAAAATTGTGATTTACTTGAAGAGGTTATAAATTTGCACTGCCTGTCATTTAGCCAATGGTAGACTGCAACATTAAGAGGATGCCCCCATCAATCTTTCTGCCCCACCCCATTTTGGCCTCTCTAGATTTTCTCACCTCTATCCCTGTTCCCGCAGACTAGTGCTGCTTTTAATCTACAGGTATAAAAGCGGTATACAGAACATCCCGCATGATAAATTGTTTGTGGTATCGTGGGTCATATTCAGCGACACAGTGACGTTTGCTGGTGAATGAATATGATCACATTATATACAAAATTAGTAGCATTACCCCAGAGACAGCCCTTACCCTCATGTGGCATACAAGGAACACTGATGCTGACCAATAATGGACAAGCAACAGTGCACAGGTCACTGATCACTCTGGGTACTTTCCTGAACACCCAGGTAATGGCATTGCCCTATTACACACAGGAATAACAACTGTCGTCTATATGCTGTCAGGTCCGTACAAAACTGGTACAGAGTCATTAGGGGATATTTTGGTACATGGGACACTAAATCAAATGGTACTGTTGTCTTTAATGGTTGGCTAGCCTTCCTGATGACAGCATACACATCAATGCAGGCTATATAGCAAATGGGGAACCTCTTGGTACCTATAACCAAGACATGCATGGGATCCTTTCCAACAATCTGAAATGAACCCTGGTGTGATCCACCAGAAATAAACCATAGTAGGCTTGAAAGTGTCAGGTCACAAATGTGCTGAAAAAGCCCCAAGGAAGGATTATTTATGGCACCAATGATAAATGCTGGTCTTCAATATATCTTTATTCTTGAGCTAAACCACAACACACATACGATAAAGGAAGACAAACTTCTACATATTTGTGCTTTTACTTCAATCATTTTTTTAATATTGTTACATGTACTAGGAGGTTTAAAATATTGCTTTATGCTATCATGGAAATGCCCTTGCCTCCAAAGCAGACCAAAGCTGCGTATTTTGTCTACTCAGCTGGGTGACATGGAACTTGGTCTGCTTGGCTTGCTTTAAAGTGTCTACCCATGCTTCAATGGTGTCCAAGAACATGCTTAGCCAGGAACATTGTGCCAAAGATGGGTCTGTCCTTAATTTCCACTGTCTGTCACAAGGCAATGTATACAACCCTGTCTATGCCTATGATTCATGTACATGTGGCTGATTTAGCCAAATATATCACATCCAAAATATCTGTAACAAGGACAAAAGACAAGTCGCTGAGTGAGTACCATAATATCCTGTCATATTTTTGTGCTTTTGTTTTTTAAATAAAGTAGATCTATCAATGGTAAGAAACTTACAGATTTAGGCCTAAAAGCCTAAAGTACCCTTGGTGCAATTGAAGCTGAACCTCACACTGGTTGTGAAGCTTTGGTGCTGGCTGAACAGTTGTCTTTCAGGCAAGCAACTTTCAACTGCTTACTGTGGCATAACAATGGCAGCAATGCCTTTAAGTAATAGCATTCAGCACTAAAGCTCTTGAGACTGTTGCTTGTTACTGTACATAGACAGTGTTGGAATTTGTGTAATCTTAACCAGCAGTCAGTCAGTCTGATACCATCACACTGCAATTCTACACATTTATACATTGTATGTATACAATGGCCCTCCTAAGAAGAGGCCATGTCGCTACATGTATGCAGCAAGTATGATATTACCATTTTATTTTATTTTGCCCTTCAAGATATGCCATTCCTCTCATAAAACCACATTTCTGGTGCACTTGAGGTGGTCTGTTGGGGGAGGAGGCGGAACTGCCTCTACTTATAAAAATATCATGATAATTCAAAGGTTATATAATGGCCCCTTCATGCCATCCATTGACACTCCAAATTCCATTTATGTTATTAATGAAATGGTACTTGAAGTATGAACAAAGATACCCCAATGCCCCAAAATAGGCATGTCCCTTTGACCTTAAAAATACCTGGGTCAAGGTCTCCCTAAATATTACAAACATAAGACTTTCAAAGCATGTTTGCAGTGCTGATATCAGACCCATGCAAGCTTCAATGATACACGTATATGTAATTCAAAAGATAAAGAAATGTGCCCCCAAAATAGTTATTTTGGGATTCCAATGACCATGAAAATTATACGGTCAGTCTTCAACGAGCCAGGCTGCACACAAAGAGGGTATAATTCGTCTATGGTATAAATTTCAACATTATATGTGAACTGATTCTTGAGATCATAAAGGCAGATGAAAGGACAGACAGACTGAGAAACAACAGCTGCCAATTAAGCCTGATTATTTCTGTATCTCCCTATGCTACCTTTGTGGGGGCAGGGAACGATAGCAATTCATACCTGGTCCAATGATATACTGTGCCCTATATGCTTCACAAAAGATGTTCCTGGTCTTCACAAGAATGAAATAAGAAGCATGTGCTTTACAATTATTAAATGGAATATATGGTAACAAATGCAGCAATAATTATGCCAGTCTGATGCAAAAATGTGACAACCAAAGGCACAAGAGCGATACGTTATAAAGTACTAACCGTTTCTGAAAGGAGTAAAGCAGAACTATATATATATATATATATATAGCGCTCAAGTAGTCTTTCATTTCATCTTTTTATTGTGCTTTTTACCTCAGTATACAGAATGCTCAGAGGTATCCAGTGTACATGTAGACTGCATAGAACCTGCAGAAATCAATGCTATCTTTTTCAATACCTGCAGCAATTGATATATGTAAGAAGTGTGAGCATTGAGGACTTAAACACAGGTATAGCGCATTTCTAACACATATGCAATGCACAGGGATTCCTCGATTCTAAGGAAGCTCCTTCTATTATAATGGCAACACTCCAAATATCCATGGTTCCTCCTTGTCACAACAACTGTAATATTTTAGAGACCTGGTGACAGCTAATGTGGTCATGAATACAACTTTTAATTGCATGAAATCTACAATAACAACATGTGACAGCACAGGAAGATTAAAACAATTTACTTGTCAGCATTAACATGTTCCCAGTTATAACAATACAACATTAACCTTTCCTACAGACTCAAAAAACAGCTTTCCTGGGCATGGATCGAGTGCAATATGCTAATCTACATGTACAATTTGCCCTCAAAATGTTTACCTTTAACCAGAAATTTAAGTAAACACATAAGAGCAGATGACATACAGTGGTCCCCCTCGTAGCAGTATAAAGCCCGTCTCACCAGATGCCACCCCTCTTAAAAGGCCAGCATTCTTGTGCAGAAAGTATGGTATCCCTCCCACCCCCACCCCCCGAGAGGCCACCCCGCTTATAAGCCACTTTTGGGCTGCATCTGGGGTGGTCTTAGAAGAGCGGGACCATTGTTCATGTGGACACTTGTGATTGCTATGATCATGATGTTTGGGAATGAGTTAATATTGTTCAACAAACAAATTTTGCTCCCTTATTATGTGATTCAATGTATTTTTTGCATTCGGCCTATGACAACACTTCAAAGAGACAACTGCAGGCAGATCTGAGATTTGACAATGTTTCAGTTTAGGTGCTGAGTCAGTTTGTTATAAATTTGAACCAACCTTGGCAGGAAAACTCTGTAATACAATAAACTATTTAGACAAATCTACCATTATGTCAAATTTCATCATGTGGTACAACACAGAGCAAGACGGATGAATAATTGATTTAAGTAAAGCATATCCACTGACCCAGTGACTGTTCTTTATGAATTTGATTACAGGGAACCACAGTGACCTCCCCTACCCCTCCATTTGTCCTCTTATCATAGTGTACCTACATGATCGTTACAATTACAGCACAGTTTGTATCAATCAAGTCCTATAGCTAGGTATAACCTAATCTGATGTGGAGATCAATCAAAATGTTGTCCAGGGGATATAAGGAGTCCACACAATGTCAATTTGTTTCATTGATATACCAACTCAAAAATTTTTGTTCCAGACAACTGGAGGAAAGACTCCTGATCAATGATAAAATAAAACGGCATGGCTACCCAATTTCAGGTAAAACAAGTTTATGCAAACTACACTGTCGCATGGAGAAACCACTTTATCCATCTCTACACATAATTCACTTTGGCAGCAAAACTGCCACATTATCCTCAAAGCATCAAGGTGAAACTCCACACCACTTCATCTACTGTAACATAGAACTGCACAGCATTATCAAATTTATACTTACTTTGTAACATCTCACAACATGACTGCACTAAGTGACCATCACATGTATTCAGTCAACAGCACTGCTTATATAGGAAGGCAATCAGTGCAGCATATAAAAGGGTCCACTGACATGGACTTGATTACATGAACATTTCCAAGCTGGGTAATTTGCCATCACCATCTTAAATCTTAACAGTAATTATTGGGAACATACCTAGGTGCATCAGAATTCATTATCTTGGTGACATATATTTACTTCTAAGGCTAAGGGGTTTTAATACAGCTGCCACTTATGGATGTTAAGCGCATAACATCTGAGCAATTCAAAGCCATATAAAACAACATTGTCTTGTCAGTAGCATGCCAGCATAACATCAGATCCAGCGCTTTGTCACCTTATTGTCAGAACTGGCAAACAACTAGCACTTAAAGCTCTGTTTTTTTCTCCTGTGCTTTGTCAGTATAGTGTCAAAAGCTGAAAAACAACTGGCACTGGTTGCTATAGGCTTTACGGTGACTGACAGACTGCTGACAGTGCATGTTGTGCCAGTGGCTTGTCAGTTACAATTGGTCACTTACCAAAAACATTGCACATGCAGCACCTGATCTGGTCGAGATTCCACATGTGATTACAACTTACAACTGATACCCACTGACAAACAATTGTCTCATACTTATATATACATGTATATATATATATATATATATATATATATATATATATATATATATACATACATATATATACACACACACACACACACACACACACACATAAATGTGTTGCAAGTTTTATGTCAGTTTCAATCATACTCCACGTATTAGGCAGAATCTGGGAATCTGGCTGTGCATTACTTCCCTCTGTATGCAAAACACACCTGCCTTGCTACTACATTGGTTTTAATTGCTAACATAAGGAAAGTCTAGGTTGTTGATGCATCCTACACTAGCTGAACATTGCCAACATAAGGACAATCTAGGTTGTTGGTGCAGCCTACACTACCTGAACAGTGCCAACATAAGGGCAATCTAGGTTGCTGGTGCAGCCTACACTAGCTTAACATTCCCAACATAAGGACAATCTAGGTTGTTGGTGAAGCCAACACTAGCTGAACACTGCCAACATAAGGACAATCTAGGTTGTTGGTGCAGCCTACACTTACTGAACATTGCCAACATAAAGACAATCTAGGTCATTGATGCGGCCTACACTAGCTGAACAATCCCAACATAGTGACAATCTAGGTTGTTAATGTAGCCTACATACCTGAACAGGCTGAAGCAGGGCAGTGCACTGAAGCATGGTGGGACCAGGGAACTGTATTTGTTGGTTGCAAAACAATGAGAAATGCTGTATTACAACACTGAATATAATACTCTGGCTAATCCAATTAATATACAATTTAGAATTTTATCAAATAAAAAAAAAAAATCTTGTCTCATGCAAACTCTTATTCTAAAACAAGCAATCACTTTGAAGATGTAGAATACTTCATTTATTCACAACGTTACTGGGTGCCCTAGAGGTAAACCATGCCCAACATGGCCATGCTTGCTTGAGTGTACACTAATATATGAGGTACATATAATGCTACAAGTGACAGCTCATATTATAGTGAAGGCTGTACTGGCAACCTGACTTGATGCCATTGTACATTATTTGTACATATGTCTACTACAATGCTGCTACAGTAGTCCCTCCTTTGAAAGACCACTCCTTTGGGAGACCACCTCCTTTGAGAGACCACAGTTGCCAGGTCTTTCTGTAGTACTTTTCATGTTATGTATACCTCCTTTGAGAGACCACCTGCTTTATGTGACCACCTTTTGGGTGGCACTAGGGGCGGTCTCTCAAAGGAGGGACTACTGTAATGTAATGAAGCCAGTTGTCTGCCAGTCTATATGAGGTTTCTGTTACTGTTCATGTACATCAAGCCAGTTATCTTCCTGTCAGCTTGGTTGCTACTACTCTATATTAAGCCAGTTGTCTGCCGGGCTACTTTGGTTGCTGCTACTGTATATTAAGCCAGCTGTTTCCCAGTTTACTGTAGTTGCTGCTATTGTATTTTTAGCCAGTTGTTTGTCAGTATACTGTAGTTGCTGCTACTGTAATTAAGCCAGTTGTCTGCCAGTCTAATAGGTTGCTGTCACTGTACACATATACCAAGCCAGTTGTCCTGTCTGCTACATTGTCGCTAGTGTATATAAAACGAGCTAATTGTCTGCTGGTCTTATATATGGTTGCCGCTAATGTAAATATACCAGTCATTTGCCAGCCTACTGTAATTGCTGCTACTGTTGTCAGTCAGTCTGTTTCAGTTGCTGCCACTGTAAAATAAGCCAGTTGTTTGCCAGTCTACTGTAGTTGCTGCTACTGTATGTTAAACCAGTTGTACATGTATGTCAGCCAACACTAAGGTTGCTACAACTGTATATTAATATTTAAACCAGTTGTCTGCTAGTCATTCATCAGTACTTACATGTACCATCATTTTGATAACAAGTTCATACAAGTCTACAGGTAATCATACAAAATTAACCAATTTAGAGTGAAGAAGTTAATTTGATATAATAATTGAAACTTCTGATTTTAAAAATGCCAAACACTTAAAATGGCCTACATGGCATAGAGACACAACATGAACCACTGACAGCCCATTTTATGCCAATGTTGTGATTTTTTTACCATGTGTGAAGCTGTTCATATCAGGTATTCTGATTAGCATTCATGCATTCTGTCTTTCAGCGATGCTGAATCTGAGTATCTCCATGTATATTGTCAGTGAGTTTTAAGTCTGTAAATGTCTTTGTAAGATTTATTTTAAATGCAGTGATCCATTATTTAGAAGTAATTGACTGATACCCATGTAGCAGTGATACATAAGTGGCTGTATTTGGATCTGATTACTGTCATGCTTCTAACAAACTTACTTCATGATATACATCATTTTCAGTGTGATGGCAATTGCTGGCAAATCTTCACAAATAATTCACCCACAAAAGCTACAACTCAATCAGTACAGAGATTCCATCAAACTTAAGCCATATATTGCTCACTGTCCATGAATGAGAACCAATGGCACTGGTTTAGGTGCCTAACATATACCCATATGCAGTCACTTAAGATAAGGCATGCACACAGAATTTATTGTTGTTACTGTACTTGATACATGTACATGCATCCAGCAAAACTGATGCAGTAGTAGCATCAACAATTAACCCATATCCCCTTAAAAGCCAAAAGTGTTTTGATGTCAAGTATGTACTTTTCGTCCATTTTATTAATTTCCTTATTAGTAACAAAATTTGAAAGAGAATTGTAGGCAAGCATTGACATAAGACCCCAATCCAATAGTCTCAAATCACACAGCAATGGTATTTCCTTCGTGTGTGTGTGTGTGTGTGTGTGTGTGTGTGTGTGTGTGTGTGTGTGTGTGTGTGTGTGTGTGTGTGTGTGTGTGTGTGTGTGTGTGTGTGTGTGTGTGTGTGTGTGTGTGTGTGTGTGTGCAGCATAAATTGAGTACAATTAGGTGATATGTCAGGAGGCAAGGCCTTGGTTTCAGTTATTAACAGTTATTGATACCCACCAGATGGTACTGCAGTCATCTCAAAACTAAAATGGGGGGGGGGGGATTTTATGGTAAACCGTGAATCAGATCTACTGCCTATAGGAAAGCAGCCACGTGACACTTTCCATGAATGATGTCACAATCAAAGATAGTGCAGTGTCAGCACTATATTTTGGGAAAGCAATAAATTCTTCCTCATCAGATGGTGCTGCATGTACATGAAAATTACAAGTTGAACCAAGGGCTTCCCTCCCATGCAGTCGACCATCTGTTGGCACTATAAACTCTGCTCCTGTCACATCCATATTACATGACCACATTCTATTTTTACCGTATGATTTTGGGACAAAACAACCTGAGGGAAGGGCTTCTCCAAGGTTACCCTAAAATGGCATACCCTATTATTAACTTATACTGTAACCCAAAAGTATAAGTTCAGGAAATTCGGGGGATTGCAATTGGATTTTCAGGCAGGCACAACATAGGTAGATGAATACATGTATATCTGTGTAGGTGTATGTTCACCTGTATCTTGGTGTGTACGTAATGCAAATTAAATTTTTGCAACTTTTACTTTCCTGGTCTGGTTTTGCTGTTAATCTAATTGGATATAAATGATTTATTGCATGCCAAAGAATAGTGCATCCATGCGTCCCTATTTCCTATTGTTAAAATCCTTCCCCTGGAAATATCAAATTAAAAAGCATGTGATCAGGCAGCCAACATGACAGATACCAGTACATGTATGACTAACTATCGATGGGTGGAGTGGCTGTGGACTGATTTGTCAACAGCTGATTAAGGCATGTGGCTCCCACATGTATATCAACACATCTGTGAGGATCAGTTGGTAAATACAGGTAATCATGGAAGCAATTGGTGCAACATTGCATTGTGTGCTGCTCTACAGTTCTTGGGTTTTATTCAGTGTCACGCACACGACTCATCTGTCGGGTGCAGACTAATAGGCCATGGTAAAAACCAGTCCTTTATGATGTTACCACGGTCCTGGGTCACGTAATTACATCACTCACATATGTGGTCCAAGTGCATGCAACAAAACAACTTAAATGGTTTTGTCAATGTTCAGCTTTCAATTAAATACTGCTTACACTGGCACTATACGTACATGTATACACAAGGTGAGGACTGCTTACACGTTTATGAACATTTTTACATGTACATTTTGTACATATGGCACCTAGAGTCTAATTTTTTAAGCATTTTCCTTATGTGAGCATGCATGTTCTCCTTTCAGTCAGAACCTTACTTTAATAGCAATTGCTTAACATTTAGAGTACGCTTAATTCATGTGATTAAAATTAAGACCTTTTCATATTAAAACTGAAAACTTTCTGTGTGCATACATTAAGAATGAAAACCTTCAATGTACATACACAAAGTCTCAGGGCTCTACAAAGAGACCCATGCCGATCTGACTGACAGTGCATTTTTCCCCAGCCATTCAATTTGTGTGTGCAAGTTGTTTTCATGCAATTATATTTTTAAGGCATTATAATATAGTCACTGGAATACCCAAGACTTTCCTAAGTCCTTTTCTCCGTTTTATATATATATATATATATATATATATATATATATATATATATATATATATATATATATATATATATATATATATATATTGCATACAATAAAAATTTTAAACCAAAATAATCAGTGCAAGGGTGATCACAGCATTAAACCCAAAAGAGCCCAGCTACAAAACTGCTGAGCAAGTTGTTGAAGAGAGGGACCTTTCACAATGTTCAACGGTCTTCATTGTGCAGCCTGCAGAGGTCTATACCTGTCCAACCACTTTTTGCACGGGCTATTATTTACACATGAGGTTGGGCAACATGGCTTCATGTAGGCCAAAACTGCTTGGCACTGGCCTTGACCTGGTCATCCACAAAGCAACTTGGCATATAGCAGAATGCAGTACATGTACTTGTCAGCTGCACCATGAGAATGATCACAGTGAAAAGTCCCCTTCTTGAACCACTCGCCCACCTGCTTAATGTGCCTGAGCTCAATTCTGGCTCAGCACTTTGACTGGCCACGCCCCAATTCTTTTGTTTTATTATACACATTACAGAAAACTCACTAAGAAGGGGGCTTAAGACAGTAAGGAGTATAGCCATACAAGTTGTATACCCTAATAAATTTTCTTGTTCACAGCTGTACAACTAAGGTGCATTTAGTATTATCAGGGGACAATATATGTTCAGCCATTTACCTTAGAAATAAATGACCCTCATACACTTTTACCCATAGGAATTATTGACTAAAAGTACACTTTCTCACCTTTTGACTGTTACAAGTGTGCACATTACAACATATGTAACGTGCACCTATATGAATCAACTAAATAACAGTCTAGAGACTTGCCCTTTGATGGCCTAGCTGATATGCTTGCAATCTGCTGCATGCTCACTTTACAGTAACAGACTGACAAGGCTAAAAATGGCTGCTGCAATTGTCTCACTAATACACCCCTCTCTGTACCAGGTACATGCATACAAGTTGGCACATGACATGATCAATATCTGGACGTACTTGGCCTGATACAGTTTAATGTTTGAGGTGGTTATGTAGTAATCTCGTATAAACATATCAAGTTTGCACTTCATGTCAAAGAGGTCGGGCACCTGAAGCCTCAAGTCGTAGAATCCTTTCAGTAGCAATCAAATATACTAATATGTAGAAATGTTCTTTTCTGATCCCTTCTTTACGGAGTTCTTTTAAATGGGACTTACCCTGAAGCATGCAACAGTGAATCAATGTGGCAAGTATAAATACAATGGATACCATATGAGGGTATATATACATGTATATAATGCCATTCGCTGACAAATAGCACCTTGTAAGATATGCTGGTAAGCAGTGCATGCAAGCACCACACAATTTCACACTAAGCACTTCACCTGATGCACACAGTTTAAGTGGGAATTCAAAGCCATGCAGCTGACTCCATTGCAAAAGCTTTGATCTTGAAGTCAAATGCTGCACTCATTAGTCAAGTCCTTCCCACTTATAGCCCTGAATCAACCAATTCACCAAATTAATTGTAAATTGATTCAATTTCCTGTGGTGCTGTTCGGAGTTCAAAGTAAAACTGGTCCAAATGAATTAATTGACCTGTCTTTTCCTTTACAGCCTGATTTTGGTAAGATGTCCTACCATCAATCTTCAACAGAGAGGGGGGGTGTAATCGAAGAATATTTCTGTCATGTAAATCAATCAAGACCGATTTTTTTAGCAGCACCATAATCCACAGAGATACTGCTGCATTTGATGGATGATATTGCTGTCACTGATCCTGACTGCCAAATTAAACCACACAATCATTTATTCTGCACACAGCCATTCATGGTCAGTCATTAGCATTGATTTGATATTGCAAACTTACTCCTGTTCTTCCCTGAGAAGAAATTTTGTTCATTGATGACAAGCATGCATATGTAGTTCCCTGTAATTAATAGTTGCAATTGATTCAAAACGTAAACACAGGTCTAAACTATAACATACCTATTGTGTCCATGCACTGAAATCTTCTTGTAACTTATTTTAAAATCCCAATATGTTTAGCCTGTCTTCTATGTTAATTTATTGCCACAACTTGGCCAAGACAGTAGCATTACCATATACAATGTGGAGGTAATGGAAAACCCAGTTTGGCATTTTTCAACTAATTCTTAGAATTTTTTGTTAGTGATTATTTAACTTAATGTGTTATCTATCCACTTTTAACACAATCTCAATTGTACAGCCAGTGTAGTTTCATCTAAAAACAGTGCTCAGGAAACTGTAGAAAAGCTTACCAATCAATTAGCCATATATATGATCTAACTTGGCAACTTGTGCTGCCACAGAGCCAGCTGACATTTGTCAAACTAGAGTGTGCATGGACCATGACCCTTCATGCCCTGGGATCAGTGTCACTTTTGATAATAAACAGTTAACTACATTATAATAATGGCATAAATTTAGAAAAACTCATCTCTCCTATATATGTCATTATGAAAGTTAGCCCTTTATAGGGAATCATCCATGTTTTGTGCATATATCAAAATCTGGTGACTATGGCACTGACTGTGATCAAAAATTGAATGGTTGTGCAGCAGTACTGACAGCAAGTCCTGCTGACCGTAAAACCTCCATGTATTTACATTAGCAATGGAATTAACAGTCCACTAAAAACTTCATGTTTGCCTCATATTTCTCTATAGATATTTGAAGTTAAAGCAAAACCAAGTGATGGAAACACAGGGCCTGATTTTGGGCAGTTATGACCAATCAGCATCTGGCATCTACCAGGTCTAGGCTGTGGCTATCTGATAGGGCCCTGCAGCGTGAGCCAGCATTCTCACCAGGTACATGTTCAACTATGAGCAGAGAAAGGAAGATTTGCTGCAAACAACTGTGTGCCTACAAAGAAAAGTTGTTGCCCTGTACATTCATACTGAAATTGGTAAATCTAAATGAGACAAAAACGTGAAGTTCAAGAAAAAGAAAGGAAAACTGTAGGAAAATGAGGAGAAAAGATCGAGTCAACACTGATAACTGGGACTATATATATCGATCCATGAGGATGCTTGGGATGGGAGAACAGAGACAGTTAAAACAAGGTAAAATAGACCCCTTCCAACAAGTGTACAGAAAAATTTGAAGAGACAGAGTAATCAATTTGATGTATTTAATCCCAACCAGTTTCGCTGGCAAGTAGCTTTCTTCAGGGGAATGTCAATAAAGTTACAATATATATGTATATGTGTGTGTGTGTGTGTGTGTGTGTGTGTGTGTGTGTGTGTGTGTGTGTAAAAAATAATGAAACACAAATGTGTACATATACAATGTATATAAATAAATAAATAAATATATATATATATATATATATATATATTTATTTATATATATGTACACATTTGTGTTTCATTATTTTTTACATGCTGTGTTAATGGATGTTGTACCAAGAAGTTGGTCCAAAAAATCGCAGTCTATATAATACATAAAGATATATAAAAACCAGCTGGACAAAGGTTGGTCCAACACCTGTAATGCTTCAAGATTTTATGTGCTGAAAGAGGTCACGAAACAGCCAAAGTTGGGAGATGTTTTGAATAAAGCCAAATGGCAGTCTCTTTTACCTTATTGTAGCAAATCAGGTTCTGGGATGAAAGTAAAATCTGCAGGTAAAAAAGAAATGCCAGTGAGAAAGAAAGAATTCTTGATAAGAAAAAGTGTCAAGTGTCAACTGACAAACAAGTAACACTTTCCATAGCTTTTGACTCATTTATGGGGTCACTGTTGACACTTCAGCATGCAGTGATGACAAAATGGTCACCATATGGTGACATTAAAGTGTTCCGTCTGACATGAGAAAGAGAGAAGGAAGAAAGGAAGGAAGGAAGCGGGAGAAAGAAAGAAAGAAAGAAAGAAAGAAAGAAAGAAAGAAAGAAAGAAAGAAAGAAAGAAAGAAAGAAAGAAAGAAAGTGTTGGTACACAGACAAAATCTGCTCCCAACGGTAGCTCTCAATCTGCAGAGGACATGGCTGCAGCTGGTGCTGATGATCTGATGATTAATGCATGTCGATAACTCAAGAATGCAAGTGCTTGGGTAACTTGTAACCTTACCATTTAATAAACATGCAATGCTTTAGCAGTAAATGCACTTTGTAAAAATGTCAGGCAATAAGGTCTGTAATTCTTTGGCATTTGACGGACATATGTGTGCAAACAATCATTTAGTTCAAGAGAGGGTTAAACCTTCCAAATGGGCCGAATTCCTTCTTACAGACAAATCCATTTTATGCCAAGACTTTACCTTCCCACCCCCTATAATTTCTGGATCTACCTCTTACTTCATTACATTATTAGATCTCACAGAACTACTTTACAAGAATAGGCAACTGATTTAGGGCATGCATACATGCTGTCATTGGGATCAAATTGTTGCTTATATATACATGTGTCATATACAAATACAAATATACTTGTCTGGCCATTTAAAGTTGAAGGGTAATAACAGTACAAATAATGGAGGTGAGCAATAAATACATGTTCATTGATTTATGATAGTCTCTCCCTGGTGCATGATGTACAGCATCATGGAAATGCAATTCAGTGATTCCTAATCAAAACCATATTTGATAAGATTGCATAACAGTCTAATTATTTGATGCCATACTTTGATTAACACATCAGGTGAAGTGACTGAAATAGTGTGATATGTTATTTTGAGGCACACTTACATTTAATTAGTCCAAGCAATGTGTATAAGGGGCATCAGTGACCCATCTGCACTGGCAATGCCATTAATAACCCTTAACATTTATTGTATCTGTTGGACTTTCTTCTGGTACATGTACATAGTTCCTATTCTCTCTACAAGGCAATCATATAATGCTTACACTGTAATGATTCTAAAGGTACCTGGTACAAAAATAGACCAGATTTCTAGAAAAATGTCAGTAGTTCACTGTTGAGTATGCTACTTTGTAGGAAGCGACGTGGGTGGCAGTCCATAAGATAAAATGAGTCAAGGAAATGAGGGCTCTGCACATGGTAATTCCACAGGCCGTGATTATGATGGCCGCTGAACTTCTCTTAAGCTCTATCTCTCTGCATCCTGGAGCTCTTTCAGGTCATTTCTGACTCAAATCTAGTGATTTTCTGCTACAATTTTGTCTCCCCAGTTCAAATGGGATAGGTGTGCTGCGGTGCCATCTTGCCATTCAGGAGAAATTACTGTTTGCTGCCTGACGGCAGTTAAAGCCTCATACCTATATGTAGACCTACAGTGCTTAACTAGTACACACTACTCCTTGCAGAGACATAAGTGCAGGGAATTTTTCATTAGGGAATCAGCCTGTCCCATAGTGACACTATAATCTATTAACTCACTTAAAACATCATCAATGCATAGTTTTTATGCTGAGACTGTGTTACAGTGATGAAAAATTCAAGTGTCTGAAAAGTATGAGCTACTAATTGGTTCTTAGGAGATTTCTACTGCAACGCATGCAAACAACTTACATTCTGAAAGAAAGACACAGTTATTATCAAATGCAAAGTAACTACCTGCACCCAGGAGCTGCATATGTCTAAAACATCATTTTGAGACTTTTACACTAATTACATGTCTTTACCTATTAACTCTTCACATATATGGGGAAGAGCAAGAACCGCTACATGTTGATGCTTTTTGTGTGCAACTTCCAGAGTGCATACCAACCTTCAGCAAAGAGACTCAGGGTGGTATATCGCCATCACCTACCTGTGCCTTGCTTTATGTAAACATACACCCTGTTTTTTCAGTATGATAGCAAATAGACCTGTGTTGCCAAATGTTTATAACAAGAGGCCAGTGGTCTGGTGCTCTGCTGTCATCTATAAACAAAGATGAATTTAAGTACATGTGGCAGAACCTCCTTGCGTGACCATCTGAATAATAGGACTTTATTAGTGTATATATAACCAATCAGTTTGACTTCCTCCACAGTCCATCTAAAATTCAAGAAAAGCCACCAAAAATTAAACACACGAGGATGTTCACAAGATTTTCACATTTTGACCTATATATTACATAATACTATAGATGGCACTACCAATAGCAACCTTGACCTGGATTTTTACACACTCTTTACATGGGCCAAACTTGAAAACTGTGGACTGTGTTGCATTCATGTAAGCAAACGGTTTACAGATGGACAGACAGAAATGTCAGCTCTGTAACCTATGATCAGCAGAGCTGAAAGTTGTACTAGCCTATATCCAGTGCAAAAGTATCTGGCGCATTCCAAGTTTTTTTAATGTATAATCTGCCAGAAATATCTTTGAAATATGCAACCATTGCATGAAATCATATCATTCGAGTAAGACTTTTGTGTGTGTCACATTCACAAGAACAGTACTACACATGAAGTGTGTGCTAGTGTAAAAGAGTGACTGTGGCATATTCTTGCTAGTAGGCTGGCAGTGACAAGTTGCTGGCTTTGGGGGAAAAGATACAATGTTCCTTTGACACCCAGTTACAACCCAGCTAACAGTATTTGCCTGTCATCTTTTTCAGCACCATAGAGCTTGCCTAACATCCCACTGAGCAGCCCACTATGGTAATCATGTCCTAGTCTTTACTGCTCTCTTTGAAGAGTTGTTCAAAGAAAAATATTAGACAGGGGGTATAACAAAGATGGGTGTTTTCCATGCTTTCCTGTTACGTGACAGAAGCCAAGTACCAGTCAGTGCAGCACACAAACGGCACTGAATGGTGTTTTGTTCGTGCCGTATTTCCCATCTTCTCAGATGCAAGATTTGGACATTCCTCGAGATTGATCTGCTCACCGCAAAAACCTTTCTCTAATGGAGATGAGTTGCTATTGGCCACGAAATGAGTGTACATGAAGCTTGGCTCTTCCAATTGATAAATAGATGAGGCACATAATAACATCAATTTCATTTACAAATGGGAGATTTTCAAGATCAGTGTCCCTATTTTTAGTGTCCTTTCCATAGAATCCTGAAGGATCCACACTATTTCCTGTACTAGTGTCTGTAGAACTACTGCAAGGTCAAGTGCTGCCATGGTTGCTCACATAACTATATTGTGTTATATCTTGCTGATGGTCCCTTATGCGATTAAGTTTAAAGGCATGGAAAACAACATTCGATTCAGCACAGCTGCATCAAAAAAGTTGAATGGAAAATTCACCACAGGAATGCTACCCTATGTGTCAAAAATATTGCAAAATTGCCCATATTAAAATACTAGTTCCCCTTCTTCCTTCGCTCATTCCTCTTATTTTTGCATCCGGTGCAAAACTGTTTTTTTCAAAACTGGGTCATGCTCTTTTGAGCTGTTTAAAATGCATGCAATGATTTAGTACAATACAAAATACATCAAATGTTTCAACTAAGAACTATAGGCCTAATTATATGGAATGTTTGGTAAGCTCTTTCCATGATATTGATAATTACATGTAGTAGTACTATATATAATGTGAAGTTACCATGTCTCCTTGTGGAACATTAGGTCCTCCAAGATGACTGATAATTTCACTGCATGGAAACCAAATTCACATAAAGACCCTGTGACATTGAGAATTAGGTCAAGAATATGAAAATACAATCACAACCTACATCTCACCTAATCTTATCAGTTTTAAGCTCAGTTCAGTTTTCTTATGATTATACTAGTGATTATACAAAGAAATTGATAATCACATAAGTGACCATATGACTGAGAATTAGGTCAAAATGGCCCATTTACAATACCAAACTAGGTTTCACTGAGATACATAACAATTTTTTTCAAGTTTTGTTCAGTTCTTCAGTTAGCATGGAAATTTAACAGTGACCCTGTGACCTTGAGAATTAGGTCAAGGTGACCCAGATAAAATCCAAACCTACATGTAGGTCTCATTAAAGTCATAAATTTGCCAAGTTTCACTTTAAGTTTCTCTAGGCTCTCCAGAAGTTGTCTTATGGAAGCTGATTTCATATGAGTCAGAGTACAACAGAGTCAACAGCATTCAGTGTGGGTTGGGCACATATTGCCCAACTCATGCCAAGGAGAGCTACTCACCTAGGGCTTGCTATCATGATGTCATCTAGCTTACATACAAATCTCAGCAAAAGCATTTCCTAGTAAGAAGAAATTTAAGTAAAATCATATAGGCAGATGACAAAGTACATATACATCCAAATGCTTTGGGGGTTATTTAAGTGTGAAAGGGTTAAAGTAAGTGTGAGAAGCACCATGTGAGAGGAATGGATGGTACGTGTACATGGATGCAAGGTTTTAGGTCCTTTGTTAGGTGGCAAATCTGTTCATGTCAATGGTTATTAATGTTGTTAGTCCGTGAAATAATTAACCCTTTCCCCTTAAGCTGGCTAAAACTGGCTGGTAGTCAAATGTCATCTGCTTCATTTTTGTTTTCACTCACTTCAACACTGAATTAGGATTGTAGGTGAGACCTATCAAGATAATATGACATACACCATGTACACCAAGGACAGCTGTTGACACAGCCTTAATGCTGAAGGAAAGGGTTAAGCTAATCACAATGATGGCAGTGTCCAATGTTTACCTTCTTTCTGAAAGAATGCTCTTTTGTAGGTTCAAACCAAAATAAAGACAATTTACATTTGGGCCTGCCAATGTTTTTTACATGACTCATGTCTAACATCTTTGAGTTAGTAGGATGCCATTCTTAGAACACAAGCTTCCCCAGGGACCATTGCCTATTTTCTAATCAAAGTAGAGCTAACTGAAGCATGGTCCCAGACTTTGGCCCTCTCACCCCAAACTCACCTGATTGGACTACAAGCAAATAGCATTATGCATTGTGAGAGATAAGAATGTAGTCCTATTAATGTGGGGATTAAGTTTGATGGGTGCATGTAAAGCTCAATTACCTGAAAAGCAACAGCTTTTTGATGAAGTGACTGTATCAAACAGTGCCACACACTTTTAGTTATATCATGCCTGAAAGAGAGATGAATCCAACTGTATAATGGTAGGCTTTACAAACAGTACTGCATACAGTAGGCAGAGGCTTGAAACAGCGCAGACCTGGTGAAACAGCATTGACAATACTCTATTCAACTACGGCACTGTGAACTACTGCACAAGATTTATTGTGACAGGATAAATGAAAGTAGTTTTAAGCCAATTTGTCGAATGCTTAATAGAATAAGCCTTTCACTCTGCTATAGTAATCCTTTTGTTTTCATTGCTAATTGTAATCACCTGCTGTGTCTCTTCTCTCACTACACAAGGTAAAATTCCAAAGTTTCCAAAACAGGCACAGATGGTTTCCCACCACATTGTCAAATATATTTCATCACCCAGGAAGGAACCTATAAGCTTTCAATTTAACACTAAAATTCACTTTTTTGTGTGCGTTTTCTGAGGCAGTTGCTCAAAAGCCAACAATGGTCTTGTTCTCCAGTTATAACAATGGCTGAGAAGAGATGGTCCATTGCAATGCACTAAATATGAGGCACATAATGTATATGCCATCAATTTGTGAACACACACACACACACACACACACACAAAACAAAACCCAAAGTGACAGCTGAGGACCTGTCAACTGCAGGTTTTTCCAGCCTTTGACACTACACATGCCACACATATATCAAGTATGATGTACTATGCAGCCACCATACCTTTTGATGTACCTTGCTTGCTACTATGCAAGAATGGATGTCCCTATCTTTTAACATGAGAAGACTATTGTGTGTCATAGGTATCATGATATAAATGTCAGAAGTTGGAGTGTATATATTCACATGAACATACACTGTGGACATCATTTCTTCAGGATACTTAACCCTAGACTTTGATGTATATAATACATCCATGGCCATAAAGTTCACAACAACAGTAGCCTATTCATTATTAAAAGCCTTTCACTTACAATAAATTAATGGAATTCTGCTTTTTTTTTTTTTGTCCACTTGCTGCCAGAGCATAACACTGTGCAGTTATCATCAAATCTTAAGACTGATGCAATATATCAATGTTTGGTCAATCATTTATCATACTTATAGTCAATATATGATCCATAAATAAGCCAAACAACACTTCTCTTATCCTATTCAGTTTCTGACAACAGGCTGGAAAAATCAATTGATAACTTGATAAGTGCATCTTCCTTGCATTCAGAGAATAATACAGCGACCTATAAATCTTGCGTATAGACATCCGTGCAACCCTGCCAGTGATTGCATGTGCATGCATGCATGAAAACAGTATTTGTGCCATATGTTTAAAGAAGTTAGAGGACATCACCAAATAACCCAAGAGATTCATGCAAATCTGTTTTCAAGCCATTTCTGCTCTTTTGGAATAATAGTCTTCTAGCCACACAGGGGGCTAAGAGTTACCCACTGTTCACAAATTCTAAGCATAACTTGACTGTCTCAAACAGGAAAGCCAGCATTTACATTTGTCAACAATATATACATGCATAACATGCCCAGCTCCTCAAGTGTGCAGTAACCCAACTGCCAAAGCTGAAGACTGCTAGCCAGGATCAGGCCTGTATGGAATATAAAATTGGACACAGGCCAGAAGAGTAACCAATCCAAGGCAGTGCAATGGCTTGAAGAGGCATACATCTGATGCTTTTAGGTTCAATCTGCCTCTCTCCCAAAAGTTTCATTGGTGATTTTCTATATAGAGTATTATCTTTCCTCCTTCTTGCATATTATTTCCATCTGTTTTGATACGGTCACAACTGCACCACATTACAAAATTCACATTCATTTTTAGCTCACAGGCAAACAGAACATGAATGCTGCTACATATGTATAGGCAATTCCAAATCATTTCTAACACAAGACACAAAGAATGTAAAGCAAACATCACTGGAATTCTGAACTTTTCTGTTTGTATGGGCTCATCTAGAATTTAATTTCAATCAACAGTACTTAAGGTCCTCTTTAAATGGATAATTATGCAATGTACATTTCATATGGTGGCAATATTTCTGTCTTAAGACAGTACCTTGCAGCAGTCTAAAAGTTTATTTATCAAACTGGCATGTAGTTAAAGAGTTCATTGACAACTGGTTCAATACCTCAACAGCATATATGTTTGACAGTTCAATAGTATAAATGTTCATGAGTCAAATATCTAAGTACACGCATGTTTGATTTTAATTGAAAAAAAAAACTTGCATCAAATAAATATGATCATGCTATTAAAATCTATGACTACCTTCAGTTGAGTTTCCTACATGTTTATGTATACCACCCTCAAAGGTAAGCTTAGTCAATGGACAGGCACATGTAACAACTACAAAGATTCCGGTCTGAGATTCCCAAAAGACACCAGACAGTACTCACACATTGTATATGTATATCATACTTGTATTATATACTGTGGATGATCATCAGACCAGTTCAGCTTCATCCTCATTATAAAAACCTAATACATGTACATGTATTTATCGCACAAAGCCAAATGCTCTGTAGTACATCCGTATCATCAACACCAGAAATCCATTAGCTAAGTTCTGTGCTCCCCATGTCTGTTCCTGTCACACAGTTGTGTGGACACATCTTGCCCAGTATTTATTACTAGTATAATAGCTTGCAAAGTATAGTTGCTTGCAAATTTCTCAAAACCAATTCATTACATGCTCAATTTTCCCCTGAAGAAAAAGGACCATCAAAACGCTTCAAGCAATTTCCATTCACCTTCACATCCAGAAATGCCTCACTATGTACACAGCAATGTCTGTGATTCTGCATAATGTCCTTCTGGCTTTAAGAGATAACTCCAGCTATTATCTACACTTCATATTACGGCAAAAATTGCTACTGCTTTTCCCTTAGAAATGTTCTTAGCTATCTATTATACTCTGATATATGCAATAAAGGATGGGTGTGATTAAAAATGTAATTTCCTACATGAAATGTACTACTGTCGCACTAATGTAAACATTGGCTACTATTGCTCACAGCTCCTTTCTGGGCTGCTGCATGTAATCATGAGAAAACTAATTACAGAGAGAAAACCACAAGTTGTATTTAAAAAGTGAAAAGCAATGCAAAACAAACATAAGAAATGAAATGCTATTTTAAAAAAAACAAGCTATCATATGGATGAAATTCCTGTCTGTCTCCACACAAAAGCCATTTTTGAAAAGCCTTTCCTTAAAACAGTCTAACATACAGTTTCCATCAAGTAAAAAGTGTGTACCTGTCAATTTAATGAGCATGCAATACGGAGTAACATCATAGGAAACATGCCCCCAGGGAAAACCCGGTAAATAAGACATATCCAGGATGGCTTTTAAAGGTGGAGTTTCTACCCTCTTTTCGCACAAAGAATGTGAGATTTTAGCATGTAAGTTGAGACTGACAGTTGTTATCACTTTAAGGCCATGCCCGACACTGTGCCAAGATGAAACTGTGTACTTACCTACGGAGCTGATCTGGCTCTGTTGCTAGAGTCTATATGATCTGCAAAATAGAAGAAAGACACTGCTGTTTGTATTGACACCAAGTAACATGTTATCCCAGGCACATAACGTGGGCACCGAGTGATGCACGATCAATGTATGGGGATTACCTGTGCAGCTACGTCCAGTGCCATTAGCTGCAACTTCATATGTCATTTGCACCTGGGGGATGCTACTGATTATGTACAAGTGCTTTTACTTCACTGCTCCTACCTTTCCACAATGATCAGCTTTTCTTTAACCCTTGTCTCATTAAAACTGTCACTCTACCCCACAACTTCATCTGCCTTCACACACATCAAGTCAAATAAATCACAGTCAGATCCGCTCAGTAATTTGTCCGTAACATTTTACAACACCAAAGCCAACGCTTCTTGTGAATGAACCTTCTGATTCAAGAGGAATTCCATTTTTATGTGAGAGAAATGAGTTAAATTTGATGAGAGTGATTGATCATCAAAGCTCTGCAGAAAGGCAAAGTGGTTGCCTGCAGACTGCACAGATCAATGTGATAGGAGTACCCAGCAGAGCAGCTGTGTTGCTATGTATGTATGTATTATATGGTGCAAGGAAAACTCCACCCCAGGCCATCAACAAGCCAATGTAATAATGCCTCTTTGAACTCAGGTAACTACATAATCAACTTATATGAATATTAAGGTCCATGCATGGTAGAGAATGTACATTTCAAAAAGAGCCCTTCACATGAGATAGTTAACCTATCCTGAACTATCTATATGCCAAAGCAAATTGAGCCTTTCAGCAAGGAGAGCTGACCATGTTTACAGGTGGTCTCGTCTTATTACAATTTCAAGTTTGCTAACTTCCAAGGATCTGTAATGCATTTGCAGTACAACACGTTCCAATCTTCCCTGATACAATTAAGTTGATTAAAATGCTAACAGACATAACAAGTGATTGTGCCATTACATGATTCAGCGGGAAAAGCTTATTTCTGTCATGATGGTAAATCATGAAGTTCCATAGTGTTGTGCTCATCAAAACAAATGATTCCATGCATGAAGATCACACTTGTATTTGTATAGGTTTCAGAAAATAAGTTCTACGTTATTGTTCGCATGCACAAGTGATGGTAACATGTGAATGCTTTTGCATATATACTGCACTGTGTTAAAAGGATGTCTGAGACTGCTTTGCAATGAGACCAGCTGAATGCACATGTGATGATAACATGTTAAGACTTTTGCATATTCTGTGTTAAAAGAATGTCAGAGACTGTGCTTTGCAGTCAAATTACAGTTCAGCTTGATCCATCTGATGATAACAGGTGAAGGCCTCTGTGTTAACAGGAGAAAAGAGACAGGTGTGCAGTCAAATTACAGGTCATCTGACTGCACATGATGATAACATTGAGGCTTCTGTGCTAACAGGAGGATGGAGACTATAACTTGCAGTCAAATTACAGGTCACTATAATGCATGTGATGATAACATAGGAAGCATTTTGCATATTCTGTGTTAACAAGAGGATCTAGCCTATGCCTTGCAGCCTGAAACACTGAAGCCAGTCAACTTCTGATTATCGTGCACCCAACCTGCATCAAGGAAAGCTAATGACCTGGGGCAAGCCTTCATGAATGGTCTTCCATGTACATACAAATCTCAACAAAAATGTTTTCTAGTACTGAGAAATTGAAGTAAAAATTTTAAGGCAGACAACAATTACATACAGGCACTTTTGCAAGACCTGTGGAGGAATGCATTAAAATTCCCCGTGAAAAAAATTCATTCAAGAATCAGTATGCCTCTATGTCCTGAGGGGGAAAACAGTTGTCTGCATCTGTCTGAGGGGGGTTTGGGTGATTGAAATATCAGGCAATCAAGTAATACTTGAATTTAAGGAAAACCAGCAGAAATCCAAGATAGCAGCCGCATCAGATGACTTTAAGCGACCTTGACCCACTTTTAGCAGCGAAAATGCAAAGTTCTAAATTCCATGCATTTGAAGTCGCTGTTTGGGAACATGCTGGTTTGTGTTTGTTGGAGACAGTTACTGATTGTCCTAACAGATTTTTTTGAGAATATTATACAAAATGAAAGAACACCAATGGACGATTCATATGGTTCTTTTGGGTGACAATAGGGATGTTAATTCCCTGAATAATCAATTAATAGGCTGAAAGGGCATAAATTGTTGCTGGAATGTCTCATTTCACATACATGTATATCTGCTGCTTTCATGGTACTTTAAATGGGTTTGAAGAGGTTAATGATACTGAATAGGCAAGTAATGATGAAATTTGCTGAAAACCAGCAAAAATTCAAGATGGCAGCAAAGTTATATGATCTAAACTGCCCTAGATCTATTTTTCACAACAAGAATCTAATAACCTAAACCTTAACCCTTTATGGTGCAAGTTTGATATCATAATGAGTACTTGGATGTGGAATAGCTGTCCATGCAAAGTCATGTCCTTTTCTGTTAAAATTGCTCGATCATTTAACGTGGCAATGGGGGCTTGTCCATTATAGAAATATAGCGGTGAAAGAGTTAATCAAGACAAAATCTTCAGCCATCAGGGATATAGATCTCAAAGTAGGTAATGATATATAGATGCATGATTTTGTTTTTTGCCTATTGAGCAAGGTCAATAGGTTAATGTACTCCCAACAATGATTTATGAGAAGCAAACACAATATAAATGTCATTCCTGTTCATAAAAAGGGTAAACATGAAGAAATTTAATGTGAGCATCAATGATTTGATGAACTTGAAGGTCCTTCAATTTGCATGTTAGAATACACATCCGTCACTCTGCTTGGCTTTAACAGGAGCAATGATTGATATCCAACATTTTACCATTCCCTTATTTCGGACAGAGCTAGACCATTGTAAAGTAGACAGGCGGCAAGCTCTCATACAGTCAGTAAATAATTGCGAGTCTTGCAGTTTTGCAAGTTGTGCTTTGATAAAAATGAGATGACACTTTTGAATAAGTACCTGGATGTTGAAATGCATTCAGGAAATAAATATTGTCTTACAAGTCAATACAGCCAGCTGGAATATATATATATTAATTAATTGTGGTCAAATGACAATGTTCATCAACACGCGTTACATCACAGTCAACCTACAGTCACCTCATATACTCTAAACATGGAGATGAACTCTGTAAAGATGGCACTCAATGTATCATAAAACAACTTGGTGTAGTTGGTTACACCAGGTGGCTGTGAACTCCCTTGGGCAGTCCACCACATGACAACCAGGTACGGCCTGTTATAAAAGGAGGTGGCAGTAATGGTCTTTACTCTGAATTACCACATTAACAACAACCCACTGTCTATCTACATGTACACTTTTAAACATCTCCCACCCACTCCCCAGCCACACAGGCTCCTGTCTGGCATAATCTACTGTGCAGACATATAATAGCCACTCCTTTGAGAGACCACCCAATATTAGTGGACACCTATACATGCATGTGGTCACACTATGGATGCACGTTCTCAATGGAGGTCATTTAACATAGTAAAGATAACACTGGGGACCTGTTCAATTAATGTCATGAATCTCATAAGACAGGTGGACTCCGGTTGTAGCTAGTGGTCTGTCAAAGGAGGGACTACTATATAAGTGTGATCGCTGCAGCCAAGAAGCGTGATTTGTGCACCTCCAACTGCATGTGCACCACCGACCAATCCATTGTAATCAACACCCTGAGGTGAAACCTATTCAGACAGTAGGGACTGTGCTGGAACCATTAGTCGAGCAAAGCCATAAAAAGGCTTGCAACCCACACACATCAACAACTAAAATGTGGTTATTTTACAGAGCTTTTTTTTTTTTTTTTGTTCAAAAAAAAAAAAAAGGAAGTCTCTATTGTAATAGCTTGTGCTTTTTCATAGCAGACAAAATAACAGAAGAGCCAATGGCCAGTGACATGAAGGATCCCCATTAAAAGCAGGAAATCTTTCATGAGAGATATTTATCAATGTAGGTTTCAGTGCATCTGCCCATCATGAAACTGGAATCAGTAGCTGTTTGTCTTCACAAAAGATCATCAACTGCACAAATACTATATACCAGACAGGTCAGCATGCCACATACATGTACACGTTCAAGTTTTGGTCATACATGTATATTACACCTACACAGTGGATTTTCCCCTCTACCTAAGACAATCCACTGTATCCATTCCTGTTATTCTTTATCAAGATTGAAAACTCTCACCTTGGAAAAGTACACACATGTATTGTTCTGTGTCAAAAGATGCTGAATAAGGAATACATATGGTGTGGAAATTATCTAAACAATGCTTTGGTGACCACATGAACAGAGTGACATAATTACAGCGGGGACTATACTGTTGGAATCAGCCTGTGGCCATATATAGTCCAATATGCAAAAAAGTCTGTGAGACATGTAAAATATGCCTGTCATCTTAGGAAATTTTCCACACAGAGAATCTATTTTTTTTCTCCCATATATTCAGGTGCATGTACTCCACACATGAAGATAACAACGCAGCAACAATCCAGGGTAAGCATATGATTCAGACAAATTAAGACAATACATATGTGCCAGAAAGCTGCTGTTACTCCATGGTAACTGAATATATCTCATAACATTGCATTCAGTGCCTTCTCCTGAGAGCAGCCATAATTGGACCATACAACAACAAAACCACCCTTTGTTTTCACACAAGCCAGCAGGAACCATTGAATGGGAATCAGGGGACCAACATTATTGTCACATCACAAATCTACCATAATTGAAAGTAAGATGTACCATGTTATGCAAACGGAATACTGTACATGCATTATGTTGATTCTTCAAATACTTTCTTTGGTTATTCACCGTGTCAACATTTTTATTAATTAATTTTTCAAGCATTCGGGATGATTGAAATTATTTATGGCCATTTCTACCTGCACCATAAGGAAAGGTATCAAACCCAGGGCAACAAGTGTGGATTTCTGTAAGACATGTCACATTCAAATCTGGCAGTTGACACCCGTAATTTTACATAGAGTGACATACAATAAGGAATGCAGTTTATTCACAGGTACAGACAGCTTGGGGATCAAGCAAAATCAGTGCAGGCTGCAATTTAAGATGGACGATTGATGTAAAAGCCTTGGTGCGTCTCTTTGATCCCGGCTGATCAGTCCTGCATGATGGTAAGATGGCACTCTTTAAGTGAACCAATCCAGCTCTACACAAGATGGAATTCCTCTGCAAAGCTTCAACCTAATCCTCCAATTTCTAGAAGGGCCATTGTAATGACAGAACCCATAAGCTCCTTCAGTCTGTCTCGTTCATCTTCACTGGAATTTTTCCATTCATTTACCCACATACTGCCTTGTGTCACAACCTTTTTTTATCATGATTTTCTGTTTATCTTTGGTCGCATGCAATACTATCACTTAGCCACACATTTATACAAGTGCTTGGGAAGTGTATTTGTCATATCAGACAAAATATCCACGATACAAATGTGTACTGTCCTGAAATGAGTTTGCATGTGCATCATGAGATACATGTTTGGATTTGACATTGTACACATATTCCGATTCATTTACCATCAGATGCAAAATGCAAATAACATTACCAGGCATTATACCCTAACATCTTTGTTTTACAAACTTCCAAGCCTGGTAGTACAATAATGCATCCCTGATCACAAAATGTGATGCTTTTTGCACCATGGACATAGCACAGCCTAGTCAAAGAGCTTTTTGTACCTGTATGTACCATGCTATAGATATAGGTCCTAATTAACATCAAACAATCAAGACTGACACAACAGGACAGATGCTACACTGCTTCTCAGTTTCCAAACAATGCATTCAATCTTAGAAAATTTATCAGATTATACACTGAATGAGGTCAACACATTAACCCTTCCCCCCTTGAATTAAACCTGAGTGAACAGCTTTCGTTAGCATGGCTTAAATGCTTAGCACCCAACCCATGCCACAGAAAGCTGTTGACCTGGGACATTGTTATCTTGACAGGTCTTAACCATAATTCTCATTAATTTTTCTCATACTACTGTTGAAATTGGTCAAATCATTGAAGCAGACGACATTTGACCACCAGCTGGTTTTGTCTAGTTTAAGGGGTAAGGGTTAAATTCATGTATTTGATTCAGTATGATGTAGTCTCCATCTTGACGTATATTTGTCAAGCCGGAGACCTGATCTTCAGAACTCAGAACATGTTTTGCCTTTACTTTAACAAAGCATGGCACATATGGGATAAGTATAATAAAACAACAGACGTTACCAACACACTCAAAGTCAAAACTTTGAGTAGGACAGCCTACTATAATCCACTCCCATTTGCAGCCTCTGTCAGGGGAAGAGGGCATGCTGATCAATTTTAATAGAGATGTAAACCCAAATATATTGAAGTGTTTCTGGGGAGATTAAAAGCTACAAGGCCACCAGGGAGTTAACATGCTGTAGAATGCAAAATTATATGAGTATTTTTTCTAGATCTAGTTCTTGATTTGGAGATAAAACATGACAGAATGTATGAAAAATCTTTATTTTGTCATTAACTAACACCATATGTTGCTAAACATGGGCCTGCATGCCAACAGTTAATCTTGAACACTAAAGTCACTGGTTCAAAATAAGATCTCATGCAAAAATGGAAATGGTTGCATACTGTGCTATGGTGTTCTAAATCTTCTGTAACACTATAGACACGTGGCTTCATCTGTTTTTTTTTAATGCATTGATCCACATCTGTGGGCCAAGTGTAGCCTAACTTTTCCTTGCAAGGTGTGTCTTCATAACTTTATTTGTTCTAAGTGGACAATTCTGGAAGTTGCTATAGGTATGACTCCGAAACAGTGGGTATGGACATAATACATGACATGTATAGAATATGCAATGTACTGGGAATGGGGGGGGGGTGTCTTTGTTTTGTTTTTTACATTATTTATACTATTTTTATTATTACCTTTCTTTCTACAAGGAAATCATGATACCCATACACCCTTTTCAACTGGTAGGCACTTTATTTGTGAACGATACAAATTCCCTTCATCGCTCTATCACCTGATCACTGAAATCAAACAGGCCTTCATTTACCAAAGCTTGGCTAACTAGTGTCAGTTAGTGAATCAGCTTTGCTAATAAAATTAAAATAGAGCCAAGAGGTGAAAGAAAAGCTGTTATCATGATTATAACAAACACTATTAAAATATACATCTTGGAACTGCTCAAAGCCAAATCTTACCCTTGTCTGTACTTAGAGTGTTAAGGATATTACTCTTTTAAAAGTATGTTGTGTCTATCATGCTGATACATTAGTGTTGCCATTTGGAACATATTCAAAGAACCAAATAAAGCTGAGCCTGAAGCTAAACATTGCACTCCAAAGGCTCACTTTTACAAAGCAGACAAGAGTGTCATATCTCTCTTTACATGCCAGGATGGTGACAAGTGGCAGATAGAGTTCACAAATCCCAAGCAGCATTAGGTAATGACCCAGCAGTCAAGGTTCATGTTCCTTTGAGGCTATAGCTTTGATTTCTTAAAAATCCCTTTTATCCAATATACATGTGGGCCATTTCAAATACCTTTTCATAATTATGACTTTACTGCACACATTCACAAGAAGGTTCTTGCAGGCCTCTAAAAGTACAGTGAACACTCATTATAATGACACCATCTGTTCCCTAAAAAAGTGTCAGATAACTGAATATGTCAGTTAAATGAATCAAATAACAAAGAAAATTAACTTTTTCCCATGAAAATTTGTGTCATTATATTGAATATGTCGTACATCTGAATGTTGTTATAATGAGGTTTCACGGTAGTTCACTGCAACTTCCTGCAGTGATCCATGGCAAGTTGCAGCAGTACCTTATTTTCTGCAGGTGGCCCCAAGCTGCCACATATCACTTCTGCCTTCTGCGCAGCCCAACAGAGTAATGTGGTGATGTCCAGCAATCCAAGGCCAACTGTGGTTAGACCACGCATTGTCACCAAATCATGCAGATTACCACAAATAAAGGCAAGACCCACTTGGAACTGGAGAGCATCTGTTGTTCTAAATACCTGTGACAGGCATGGTGTTTGAATTAGCTATAGAGGGATGGATTTCAAGCACTTTGCATTCTTGGCTATTTCATGAATAAACTTTTCATTAAAACCGTGTAGGCAAAGCTCCATACTTTGCAACCTGACTGAAAAACAAAAAACTGGCATAATACACATACCAGGTCCAACACACATGTTGAATCAAAAGCTCAAAGTTTCCATGGCAACAAACTGGGTCTATATAGGGCAAAATCTACTCATAACTTAGCCATTATCATGATTCCCTTGTGCTCACACTTGGTGTTTTCTGTGAAACTTTGATCTCAACTGTATACAGTCTGAGCCTCCTGGGAAGAACTTGGTCAGTTTTTTTTGTCACCAAAACCACTATGAGAAAAAGCTGGCCATCATAAATTCATTTACTTCTATGTCTGTCATGTCCACATGCTCTACTGTTATATCTGCATTAAATGTACTGAATGCTGGCCACTTTTTAAATGTACAGCACATGAAAGGAGATGCCTAGTGAATTGACCTTTGGGAGAATGGAAAAAAACATGGATGCGCGAAGTAGAACTTTCAACCAATCAACTGTTGAAAACACAACTATTTCTGGTGAAAACAATGCCAAGGGTTGAACAGGATTGACAGCCTATTTTGGAAAGCTCAGGATGTGATTAAAATACAAAGACTGGTGCCACTTATATTTGCTTCTCATCCCCTGATGAGAGCAAAAAAAGAGGGGTACCTCAGGATTTTAAATCTTCACGTGTATGAAGAGGACATAGTAAGTAGTAGTTACTTGGAGGAAAGTCTAAAGTGAAATTGATTTGTACATACTATAAAATGTTTACAATATTCTGATGTGTAGTTATCACCTGGGCCTATGGCATCAAATTAACCATGAACTCTTAATATATAATCTGCACAGGACTTGGTGACTGAAATTAGTTATATCAGAATAAAGGACTTCACAACAGTTTGCTGCTTCTATTTGAATTTTTTTTTGTACCAAAATGAGGTACTTCTGGAAACAAAACATGTAATTTGCTGCTTAATAGTAAATTTTCCCTACTTTACATAGTAATTGGAAAGAACAACTGATGCTACTTATATAAAAACCAGTCTTGCACACAAATAGAATAAAAAAATTGCTGCACATATTATGATTTTTCATGAGATTTCCCCCCCCCCCCAGCTTCAAATATCATTGATGTAACAGATATTTAGAACAATAGATGCTCCCCAGACCTACACTCTACACTATGGCTCTTGTCTTTGTGGTAATCTGCATGATTTTGCAGCCATGTACAATGGATGGTCTAACTGCAGTTGGCTGCAGATTGCTGCATATCACCACACTTCTCTGTTGGGCTGGACTGGTAAGTTCCAGGGGTCCTGCAGAATGCTGCATTTCACTGCAGAGAAGTACCATATATCACAGCAGAGCATTACAAGTGCTTACAAAGTGGTATATGTCTTTTTTTTTAGGAAAAAAAGTATTAAGTTTGACCCAGACTCTGTATAAGAAAACTAAACTCTGGAATACAGTTCCCTCTATATGTAATTATCTTTCTTTCAAGACTAGCAGGATACAACTCACCCAACATATATTGAAAAATCTGCGTTCCAAATTAAGGTTTGCTGACAGTTACATACATACAGGGAATACACATTTGTGCTTTAATGCCATTCCCGTTCTTTTATGCAAAACTCTTATCATAATCTTCAGAATATATACTTTCTAACTACATGTACATGTACATATTACAATCTGTTAGGTACTTTCATAGCATGAGAAAGCAGACACCTGTGAAATGCAAACCACCCACAAATTATCCTCATGCCCTGCCATGGTGAGCCCTAAAATATATGTTAATAGACATGACAATCTGCAGACTGATACAGAATGAACAGTATAATCACATAACCAAAACTTATTGTGCTTTGTACATATGAAGAAAAATCTGAACACCATAATGGGCCTGTGCTCTGCTGATTTACTAAATTAAGTCACACGAAAGTTACCTGAAACAATCCTGTGTAAACATTTGTTATTTTCAATAATATATGCCAATACCCCCACCCCCCCACCCCCACCCCCGAACTCCTTGCATATGACCTGAGTTACACAGCCAAAACAATGAGTATATGGCAATGGTCATTGTTTTGGAAGAACTGCCACGACACATCCAGAGAAACAGGGCTCAATGCAACCTAAAAGTAGCAGCACATCCAAGCACACATGTCAAAGCATCTCTATCATTCCATCAGCCATACTGCTCACACATATGCACTGCACACAGGCTCCTGTGCTTGCTGTCAAAGAAATATACATGTCAAACTGTGCATAATGATCAAAGTCTTGCTGTTTATAACAGAAATGTTGATGCTTTGGCAAGTCTGGAATCTCTTTGCTGTCATTGTTGGGTTTGGAATTAATGAATATGGACCATATTTTTCTGTACTATTTCAACAGAGAGTTTGCTGCATCAACTCTTTCAAAATGCACAAAATGTTCTCAGTATGAGTAGCGGACAAGGTCATCATCATCATTATCATGGCCCTGCAACAATTCAATTTGGATTATAGAGATAGTAATGACCTGTAGGTGGCACACATTGGGGATATGTCTGAGTATATATTGTTTTTATTTGTCTGCAAAAGGTGGGTGTCACTGTTGTCTTGATTTACACAAGTAAAGTGCCTTGCTTTATGCTATAAATGTAGCACCCATAGCTGTGACAGAAAGCTTGCATCTTGCTGACAACATGCACACACACAAAATATGCAATGATGTAAGGCACTCCAAGAGATAAAAACATAAATATAATCATAAATTTTCCAGAAATGATACAGGTTATCAAGAAAACAATATGCCTGCATACATCGATCCCCACACATGAATTGAAAATTGTGCTTGTAATTGTTTGTGTTGTTTTAGTGACTCAAGGATGGGAGTGCAGCATCTGGTCTATCATTAAAAAAATCACACACAAAAAAAACACCATCAAATGCAGGTATGGCTAATTACCACAGAACACTAATAGACAGCATACCACAGCAGAAATGTAATTACAATTAAGCAATGCTTTATAGGTAATACTCAAAGAACATTAGCCTCTGACTAGCAGAGAGAGCACCAGGGGTTCAGGCTTGTTAAGATCACATTTTTATCACAGGGCTTAGCCAGGGAAAATCAGTGAACAGCCCATACAGCTCTCTTTTTCTTGTGTGTGTGTGTGTGTGTGTGTGTGTGTGTGTGTGTGTGTGTGTGTGTGTGTGTGTCTGTCTATGCGTGTGTGTGTGAGAGAGAGAGAGAGAGAGAGAGAGAGAGAGAGAGAGAGAGAGAGAGAGAGAGAGAACACCCCAGGTGCACATCTCCATGTACAGATTATTAATACCATAATACCATAAAATTTCATAACTTTAGGTCAGATAGTGTTGGAGATATGAACAGCACAAGTTTCATGTTGGATGTGGGACAAACAATGGATATTTACACTAAATCAAGGGTGTTGTACAGACACACAGACAAAGACACCGACAAACAAAACCAGGTGCACACCTTCATACACTGATTGATAATCCTGTAAAGTTTCATAACTGTAGATCAAATACTTTTGGAGATCTGCATGACACAAGTTTCATGTCAGACATGGGACAGACAATAGTCATTTTCAGTAAATCAAGGGTGTGATACACACAAAGATGTAGATCCAGGCAAACAAAATCCCAAGTACACATCTTCATATACAGGTACTGATTGATAATCCTGTCGAGCTTCATAACTGCGGGTCAAATATTTTTAAACATGCACAATACAAGTTTCATGTTGGACGTGGGATGGATGAACAGATGTAGAGAAAAGGGCAAATCCAAATGCCCCCCACCAACGTGGTGCGGGTATGAAAATTTATTCATAAGTCATGAAATCATTGGAACATGACCATTAGAATAAACTTGATGGAGATCCATCAATGTTAGATCTTCACAAAGTTTGACATGGATCTGGCAACCAGTTTTAGATTTGTCAAAATGGAATGGTACATGTACATGTGGAGTGACAATACATTACAGATGGATGACAGATGCAGACCCATCCTAAGCTAAAGGTTCCCAAAGCACTCTATTGTCCTGATTCATTTCATATCTATCTGTGCCAAGTTAATGAAGGGGAAGTAATTCATATAATTCATAACTGGTATAGTCTGTGATCCAAAGAACAAACTGCTAACAAAATCATAAATTTTGTGTATTTCACAACATGCCACATCTCAAAAAAATCATTTTTGGAGTTTACCACCTTTTGCTTTATTTTCCTTGTTTTCTTGGCTCAGCTTTTTGCTATTACTGATTTTAAATTACCATATACATGTACACTTACATGTATATGCACTATTTTTTGTATAGCAATTTTGATGTACATGTAGAGCAGTTTGCCCTCTCTCAGATCAGCAATACATTTGTAGCTTGGCATCCCATATTAATGAGTCATTTAAACTGGTATGTATACACAAAATACAGTTGGATTAAGTCTGCAAGATGATTCCATAAGCCAGTCATTTTAACATCAGCTTAAATCCTTCATACTACATGTACAACAATTGCACGCATACACATATACACAATAAACCCATGAATTTTACAGGTCTGCCATCATTATTTTTTCAGATAATATAAGCATACACAGACTCCCTGACAAATGAAAAGAAAAGTGATCACTTTTACATGTACTGAGCTCTTCTGACTGACATGTCAGCAAAACTAAATACGAGTGTATTAATTGACCTAATAATCATAAAACTGCGAATAAAAATTAATGGAACAACGTATCATGAATTAGAAAGCCATCCACACACTACACACTGTTCACAGCATAATACAGTAGCTTCATCACAACTCTGGTTTTACAATATACATGTACATGTACTTAGACTGACAGACTTTGATTAAGTAGCTAATATGAACAAAGAAGATAAACCAAAGATTTACATCAGCTGAACTCTCAAAATCAACTTCTGCATGAAGTAAAATGTGGCAGTACATGTATTTGGTTGAAACTTTCAACTGAAAAGCATATTCTATTTTACCTTTTTCATCACTTAGCATTGTGAATAAATGAGAGGCATGAGATAAGATATTCAAGCTAGAAAACAAGCTGAATGAAGTAAGTACATGTACATGTACATGTATCTTGCTTCCAAGTGGAGTATGTACAAAAATTCCTGAATTTCTACAGGTTGTCTGTGCAGTTCTTGCAGTCTGTTTTCCTACCATATACAAATTCTAAGGCAGAGACTGACTTATGCTGTGTATTTTCATACAATTAAAACAGCCCTGCCATTGCATTCCTAAGAAACTGACACCAAAAAGACATATGCACAATGACACGAAGGAAATGAACTTTTGTATGACATTTACGGATTCCAAAGTGGTTTGATATTAAGGTATACATGAACTCAGTGTCACCTTGCAGACTGCATGGAGTGTACTTTTCTTGGAAACCATGGGTGTGGGTGTTTCTCCTCAGTTTTATACATCCATATAGCTATGAGCTACAACTGTCATTCGATATGTATCAATGGCTGAAAGGTGTAGATGACACCACATGGACCTGGCCTGGCTGGCCACCTCCGTGCCTGTACTTCTAATGTGGTATTTACACACTATGATGACGACTGGACCAAGGGATGGCAAATCGTGTAGGTAATGACTGGGTCTTTGGCAGTGAGCTACCAATTACAAGTAATGGTAGGCCAAGATCCTGGGTAAATTTACCCATCGGCTTACCATCTATCAGTGCTACTTACAAGTTTTGTACCCCGCTTTCACTCCTCAGTGGGAATTAATTGATTGGCCAGCAAGGTGGTTGGGAGAGAGATCTCGAGGTATACAATTGGGCAGTATATAGCTTTGCTGCGTGTTTAGTCTGCAGCCTAGTTTTACTGCTAGTTGGCACACAGGAACGTGTACAAATCCTGGACTTGAGTCTGCCAGTCTTATTGATCAGTTCCAATTTATCTGGACTTGGTGAGGAGCAGTAAATGCATCTTTACACCACTTGAGGTGAAGAAACAAGCACTTGGCAGACACAAGACTGAGTATCTCTGTGTGTGATACCTCCCACTCTAGTCATGCTTAAAGTACATGGTGCCAAAGCAAGCATACAATTCAATATTATTGATGAAACTGTGCTGGAGGCATTGCTGCAAATGATCACCACAAAATTATATCTGTCTTCTTGAGATCAATCCTCACACGTGTCTCTGTTTTTAAGCACTTATATTCACTCATTCATTTAAAGGTGCAATGATAAGCAAAAATCTATAAAAGTTGGGAAAAAAAATCACCAAATGATAATAATGTAGAATCTATTTACTGTAAAGGTATTTAACTTTGCATTGTAGTTAACTTTTCGTATTACATATGCATGTAAGGAGCTTGAAATTCAAAAGCACATGAAGTTTAAAACTCTTTAATTTCCCCTGTATGTGATGGAAAATTTGTGATAATAACTGAAAAATATACATCAAATCTATGAATTTGAGTACCCACAAAATGAAGAACCTTACCATGTCTCTACAGTGTTAGTGCTTATAAGGAATGGTGGCATTTCTGTTCAGAAGTTTCTGCTCATGACAGCAAGTTTTCAAAAACAATAAAAAAAGATCAGCATATATCAGGTGATCAGAGATGGCCAGACTAATTACTGGTTCTGAACTCTACATGTCCTGACACCATACGGTATTGAAGCTGTATACCTGTTGTATCAGGAGTGGCACCCACACATGTACATGTATATAGAAACGAATACCTTTACACTGGCACAATGTGGATTAAGTGACAAATTATCAGGGACAACTAATATTAGTTGCTGGGGTTATGTATCAGACAGAGCCTCCTGAGTTGCCAGCCAATTTCAGCACGAATCTGGGCAACAGGTGAAGTGATGCGAACACTTCCCAGTTGTGTGTGGTGGATCCACTAATAGAAGCCGGAGTGTGTACAATACACTCATTTGGAACATGGAACTGCATCTCCATTTGATCTCATTCAGCCTTGATTAGTTTAGGGTAACTTTGGCTAGTTTTACCCAGCAAGTCTGTGTCGGCTGATTCCTAGCTGTAAATTAAATTGCTGCTCTCTTCTCTGAGCTGAGCACCATATGCTTTTAGGTGCAGTCCCGCTAATGTGAACAACCGCTCTTACCAAGTTAGCAATCATATCCCTATTTCCCACTTAAGATTATTCTGTGTATTAATAAATATTTCACATCTGCCTCGTGGATCGATAAATTATTGCCAGATCAGCTGTTTTATGTATATGTGGTGGCAATTTTAACTAAAAGATCGAATGACATGAATGACACTGAACATTATCATCTATCCTTTTTGCGCAAGGTTTCAATAATGCAAAAAAAAACTAAGCAACATGCTTCTGCATATCAATGTGGTGAACATAAAAATATTATCTAGTTTTATAAACCAGACTTGACCTTTTTAGCTGTGTTGAAACTATCATGCATCACCTGCCACACAAATCACCAACTGCATGGTGACCTCGAGTAACCGTGAAAATTGGTCAAGGTTACTGAATGTCTTACTAATCCTATTCATGTTTGATGCCTACCATGAGCCCAGGATCCACCATTACCAAGATATAAGCAAAATGTGAGTTTGACCTTTTACTTTGACCTTTGAAGGTCACTCAAGGTCAAAATCAACAACATCAAAAGAAACCCCATGGTTGTTTTCCTATCAATGTTTCTGGTACGCATAGACCTAAAATTCAAAATTAGCAAGATATAAGCCAATATGTGAAATTTGCTGTGTAACAATTTAAAAAAAAAAAAAAGGGGGGGGGGGAACAAACAAAAAGTTGAAATTTCACTAAAGGATGATGATAGCTATAACAAAAGAAATCCCTAGACCTGTAGAGTATACATGTATGTGAGTCTAAATCAGCCGCAATAGGTGAATAGGTTGTGAAGCTTTCACAAAACTAAAGATCTGCAACAGTAGTGGCACAGGCAAACTTCTACTTATGAAACATATTACCTTATGGGGGATGCATACTTGACATACTCAATGCAAGTAAGTGTAATAAAAAAAAATCATAGGCAAGAAGCTCTATACAAAAATTATACAATTCAGTAAGTTTGCATTCACGTGTTGACCTAAAGGAAACGGACCTTTGAAGAAAGTAATCATGCATGGACAAGGAACAATGCAGGTTATTGATTGCAAATATTCTGTGGATCCAATTTATATTAAGAATTCTTATTTTACAATATGATGGTCCTAACATGCCAGTGTGGCTTCCGTTTTCAAGTCACAACAAAACAAATACATGTACACCTTTGAACATTACTAAATTTGTAAGAGAGCACCTCATATTAAAACCCGTAGGTGGGAATAAAGATTTCATTTGACGAGCTGTATTAGGCAATCCAAGATTTTGATCTCCATTTAAAGAACAGTACATGTAATTCTAATAAATCATGGTTTAATAAACTCAGACAGTTCAAAACAATTTTTTTTTTCAGGATCACATATGATGTTTTGCCGAGTTCTACTGTATAAATTATGCCAATATGCCATGGAATCTTCTTTTAATGTAAATTAAGATGCAACCAGAGATTGCTGGATCCATGCCCCCTTACCTCATTTATAACCAATTGCTAACCACAGGTCTCATTTAGGAATGACTGTAGTCAATAAAAATAGGCTATCACGTTGACCTAGATACTTGACCTAGTGACCTAGTTTTGTTTCATGACACACCTTTAGGTCAAGATATGTGTGTGTGAAGTTTGATGAAACAAATTTAAACAATAAAAGAATTATAGCCCAGACATGATTTTACAAGGATATATCACTTTGACCTAAATACTTGACCCAGTGACCTACTTTTGGTATATGACACACCCTTACATCCAGATGCATCTGTGTGTAAAGTTTCATTAATCTAAGTTGAAGGATGACAGAATTACAGCCCAGACATGAAGTGTAATATAGTTTTATATGATTGTATAACCGTGACCCAAATACTGCACCTAGTGAGCTACATTTAATAAACAACACACCTTTAGGTCAAGTTATATGTGTGTGTGAAGTTTCAGGAAACTAAGTTAAATAGTAAAGGAATTATAGCCCAAACATAATTTTACAAAGATATGTTACTGTGACCCAAGTAATTGAGCTAGTGACTTATTTTCGTAGATGACACACCCTTATATCCAGATGCACCTGTGTGTAAAGTTTCACTGATATAAGTTGAAGGACAAATTGAAGGACAAATGAATTATAGACCAGACACAAATAGCAGAGGGATGCCAACACGGATCGACGGAAAAAAGATTACTATATGCCCCTCCTCCAGTAGAAGGGGGTATAATAGTGATCGACAGTTTCTCTTGGCCACTCCACTTAGATAATGAACTAATTTTGCCACTTAAGTCACAGTCACCAATTAACAGTAATATCTGATCTGTGCAGATTTGAAATACTAAATCTATACCCAACAATTTAAAACTGTATACTGCATCACAAAATCAATGAAGTTTGCCTCTTTCGCATTAAGATAATCACATGCAGTTAAAGAACAGTCCCCACAATCAAAACATAGACTGCAAATTGCATAGACTTTAACTTTAAGCAGTGTGTATCTTGTCGTACATCTGCTCAGATGAATATTTTTCAGCCCTTGTGTGGATGTATATTTTTAAGGGCTGGTTATCTACATAATACATCTGTACTCTATGACACGAAATTTACCTTGTAAATTTTCCTACCCTTTTCACTGATAAAAATATATTGGTCAAGACCTCCTGGTCTGCCACCCACTGTTCAATTAACTGAGTGGTTGAGTAAAAGTGACTGTCTGTGGCTCCACATTGGTGCTACACTTATGGAAACAATCTACCTCACTGCAGATAAATATCGGGCATGCATATTTATTTCCCACTAAAATCTTTGACCCAGTCACTAGAAAATGGTACATTACAATCATCTGCCATTAAAAGGGTGTACTGGTTGAAAACCAAGGGTGTTTTACCATTTGTGAAAGCAAAGAACATTTATTCCAAACATGAATCATTTAATATCAAATACACTGAGTGTTTGGAGAAAAAGGCCGTGACCCTTAACTCTACTCTTTAAACTGTAAATTTTACCAAAATTCCTAGTTTGGTAAAATACATATGTTTTGCCATGTTACATACAGTGGTCTGCCTATAGATATGGATATTGTTTTCTTGAATGATCTAAGTCTAAGTAGCATCAGCTATTAACATGCATGTACCATATTAAAGTAGTTTCCAACTTCACTCATCATGAATATATCATTCTGCAAATGGTTCTCCACAGCTATCCTTTAGTTTGAATACATGTATATCTATTACACTCCTTGCAGAATGGACATTTGAGATTGCACCTGTTCACCTATGGCTCAATATACAATTCATATTCTTGAAATACGCAGAGCTTAAATATACATGTATGTGTATATATGTACAAGTATAAAGCCATCACTATCATCGGTTGCCATCCCCTTAATGCTTCCAATACTGGTTCTAGTAATGCACAGCTGCTCCTATCTCACAGCCAAAGTCTGCCCTACAGAACACCTTGCAATATGATACACTCTGCTATCATATGCATCGAGCAGATTGATTCAGCAGTGCACTTCACGCAATTAATCAATGCACACTCAAGCCTTTAATATCAGCCAAGCTTAGTCAGTGAATACTAACCTAGTACATATACCAAGGAAAAACAGTGGTGATTGCAACATGTTATTGTATGCGTGTATGGGGTGGCACAAGAAGGCTGTATCTGGATAGACACCAAGTTAGATTTGTCCATTACAACATTACACTCTCGGTGAGCCCTGAAGTGTGCCTAGCTAACCTGGCATGACACAGCATGTGACAATGCAACTCCTGCAGTTTCTATATAATGTCACTTTCAACAACAGGACTATCAACTGATCTGGTTAGTATACCTGCCCAGCATGTATTACTGAAACCTGTAAATTCTAAATCCCTAAGGCTTTATCTAAACATTCCTGCCCTTCTGATGTTAATTGTTGATACCAAATTGGTACGTGTAAGTAAAAGGCTGTTTTATGGTGTCTATAGCTGCCATTATGACCCAGATACACTGTGCACGGCAGATTTGACAAATTTAAACCAAAAAAGGACAATTATGTATTTTGCCTAAAATCCACCTTACTTTGGACACTTCCTAAAATAGGTATTTAAAATCAATAAAAACCCACAAAATATCTTCATATGTATGTACACTGTAGGGAAAAATTTCTGTTGAAGTGACAAGTTATGGAGTGTTTATTTTGTAATTCTATTAAATATATGCACAATAATTTACTTTTTTTGCTTTGTACATACATGACTGTACAGACATGACATAACTCTCCATAACTTTCAAAGAAGTAAGCATTTAAAGGACATGAGAATTGCTGCCACCACCAGATGGCTAATTGTATGTTAATTATATGCACGGGGCAGCCTATCAGCTCAAGAATTGGGTAACACCTCATCCAATGTCACCCTGGCCAGCATGCCAAGCCCACAAACAGAGATGAAAGAAAAGTTAATTATCACATGGCCATTGTAGAATGACATCACAGCTAAACAGCCCACCCAGGAAGTAAAAAAGCCCACTTTTTCTGCCCACTTCCTATCACCTTTAAGACATAATCATATACATTTGGTTCCTCTAGGGCAAATATGATAAATCAAATACATGTATTACAAGATCACACAAGTTTTCAATTATGGGAACCCTGAGAAACAAACTTTGGATACCAGAAGTCACTTCTGGTGCCAACAATACAAAAACATATTACCCTGCTGTACAGCAAATTGCAGCCAGCAGACACAAAAGCTAATATATACAGTTTATTGCCTTAGCTTTTAATGTTGCCTTTTAGCAATTTGGTGTTAATTACTTTCCCTAATGTTACAAAGCATTTTACTGGCCTGTACTTGATGAGTTACTGTTCCTGCAATACAGAGACACAACCTGCTCATCAATATGGTGAATAGACAATGAATTTATTTCCCCACACACCAAAGAGAGATCAATGGTTTTTCCTCACAGCTGCATGTACCAATCCTGGCAGTTCTCTGCCAACACTTCAATTAACTGTATCAGAAGTAACTAATATGACCTTATGTTATGGAACTGGTAGGGCACCTTTAATAACTGGCTATTTAGCCCCGACAGTTTTGGTCATCAGTGAAGCTTTGAACAAGCGATGTGATTTTCCAGTGTAGTGGAGTGCCATAGCCAGAGGAGGAAATTGCATTTTGGGGAAAGACCCATGCATTATTGACATACAAGATGAGACGGTGCATAAAAGACAGACAGGCTTCACACCTTGACTAATGGCATACAAATTGAATGGTTAGTGAGACACAACATTTGGTCGTGAAAGCTGGCCCTCTTAGTAGTCCTTAGCTTCACGAGAGCTGCTTTACTGAATTTAGGTAGCAAAACATAGGTCAACCAAGGGCTGCGTCAATGAAGACGGTGTACAAGAACAACATGCAGTCAGATACTGCTGTCCCCAAGGAGTCCTTAGCTTAGCCTCTCAATGCAAATTGAAGGAGTCAGTCTGGTCTTGATTTCTCTCTTCTTTTTTTTTTCTTTTAACAGAAAAAAACTTTACGAGAAGATATCAATGTTAGGAGAAAAATATATGGCAAGTAAGTATTGGGTACAGTTGAAGTCATTCAATAAACATACAACGTCTACATGTAAGCGTGCCTACAGATCATGCATACACATACATGTATGTCTCAGTGAATCACATCTATCAAAATAAGGCCAAAGTGAAAATTCATAAGCATGTACATTTAATCTAGCTTCATGTCTCCGCCACTTAAGTTTCAACATACAATAGTCCATCTGAGAGACAACTCTAATTCAAGCGAAGTGAGTTCCGGAAGAGCCACTCAGCTGGTGAAACCGGTCAAACTAATACGGCATAAAAGACGGAGCTAGACCCTCACTTCCTTTTACAAATTTTTCTAATTCAAGCAAACCTGTCATGCTCAGAACACTACCTTTTCAGCAGACTTCAATTCCTTGTTACCATGTTATTTGTATCTCCCATGAAAGACCACCTGTTTCAATAAAACATAATTGGATGATTCCAAAAGGTAGTGTCTCAATACAGTGGTACCTGTCTTGAGAGACCCCTCCAATGAGAGACTGCATATCTTTTTAAGACCACTCTCTCAGAACACTGTGCTATCTTTTCCGTGTTATTATACTTCTAATAAAAGACCACCTATTTTGTCAATGTCAATATACAAAAGTAAGCTTTTCATATATCATTTAAATGAAAAACAGTTACTTTCCAATCAATCTTCCTTTATCGGCTTTTGTATTAGTTATCAATAACCAGCAAGTGTTGTATTACATTTCAGACATACATGTATGACCCTGGCAGCTATACTGCACTTTAAGATCATGATGTGGAAGCTTCCGATTGGTTGTTTTTCAGAGGCACAGCTACATGCCGAAAATACACTGCAGGTCAATGACAGTGCATTGACTATGTTTTCAGCTAAACCAGACCTAAACTTAGAAATGATAAGCCTCTAGCTTTGTGGACAATAGGACAACATGTTGTTATATATCATGATCTTGTGATCCCCATTTGTTGTGTACTCCCCTGTCATGCAGTGCTCACTGAATGCTTTGGTAAAAGTACTTTCTCATTACATTTACATCACTTTAAAACTAGAAACAAGAGGCCCATGGGCCTAATGCTCTGCTGCCACCCTGGCTTTATTGCACCTACATCTTCATTTCAATTAAAGTTGTGAGTCCTCAACTGGCTTCTGAACTTGAGAAAATGCAAAGTTCATTTATATAGATGGCTTTTAACTTCTGTGGTGTTATTCGAAGGTTTATTACATTATGATATATTTGTAATAAATATTAGCAGACAAAAGGATAAATCAGATAATATATGTGTACATATCATGTAACTGAATGAAAAAGTAGGTTAATATTCATAAATGTTTTAGTCTTTTTTGTAGCTTGTTTGTGGTGTATCTGTACTCACTGGGTTGTTTTATCCATGGCAATTGTGCTTCTCTATTATCAATGACATATGCAATTTGTATTTTTGACCTTCAAAAAATAAGTCACAGCCATCCAAATTTTCACAAAAGTTGACCATTGGCCCAATGCATAGTTGGTGTAAGTTTCAAAGCTTCATCTTTATTTATGTTCACAATACTGAATTAAATCTTTTTTTCACACCTGTAATGTTAGTTCCATTGGAAACCACCAATAGTGCCACCAGGACTCCATTCATCCTAAACTTTTTTCTGTATAATATTCCTGTTATGGTAAAATGCATATATGTTCATGTGTAAAGACAGAATGACCATCACAAGAATATCATCTCCTGAAGTGTATTCCCTCAGTGACCTTGGGAAAGTAGGTCAAGGTCACCCATATTATGTAATAAGATCATTTCTCATGATAATGAATTTCATAGGTCTGAACTGCCTCATATTTTCCATACATTTATAGGTAGCCCCACCAGTACTATTCAGATCCCACATATTAGCCTCCAAAACATTCCTACCAAATTTCATAAAGATCCATCACAAATCAAGGACACCAGAGTGTTTTCTATTTTGTCACTTTTTGGCCTGTGTATTACATAATCCTGTTGGTAGCACCACCAGTAACGAAAGGAACCTAGATTTTCATTCATAGAACATGTCTAAAAAATTCCAAGATTGAATGGTTGATGCTATCACGTTCACAAGCAAATCGTTTACAGACAGGCAGCTGGAATGGCAGCCAGCTGGACATGAGTGATCACATAAGGTCTGCGACCTATGGTCAGCAGAGCTAACAAAAACTGTGTATTTTCCATGCAATATTCAATTCTCTGCCGAACCCTCATATCACTGATAAATGGTTCAACTACATGAAATCAGGAATAGGATGACCAGAATCTAAGTTTTGATTATTCTTTAGATATGTCACAAGTAAACAGGGAGGCCCCCAACTAGAGAAACTAGAACAGTCTGATTTTCCACCAGAAAATCAAATGTCTCCCTGTGCGCCCTTACCAGTTGTCGCCCTCAAACTCCTAACTTAAATGCTTTAAGACTTATGGCATCTGCAGCAATTTCAAGGAAATGCCTGGGTGACATTGAAAATAGGTCAAGGTCATGCACATGCAATCCAAAGTGAGCTCTTATAAAGGTACATTATCTCACAAAATTTCAAGCTCCTAACTTGAATACTTTAAGACTTATCATGTCTGCAATACTTTTGGAGAAAATGCCTGTGTGATCTTGAAAAACAGGTCAAGGTCACTTATCTACACTCTTAACCTACTCCTTATACTTGTACATAATCAGACAAAATTTCAACCTGATAAATTAAATTTCTGCAATTATCGCATCTGCAATTATTTTCAAGGGAATACCCCTGTGACCTTGAAAAATAGGTCAAAGTCATCCCATCTACAGTCTCAACCTAGCTGTTATAAAGATACATAATCACACAATTTGAAGCTGTTACCTTAATTCTTTCTAGCCTTAGTGCTTCTGCAAGTTTTAGGACGTGCTTGTGACCTTTAAAAATAGCTGAAGGTCAAACATCTGCAACAACAAGCAAGGTCTTGTGAGTTTCTTTTAGAAACATAATCACACAAAGTAGTAACCTTGGAAGTCAAATCCTTGCGGAGATGTTGTGTTCTTTGATTTTAGATGAAATACCAATGTGACCTTGAAAAATAAGTCAAGGTCACCAATTTGTAATCCCAAGCATGACCTTGAAAAATAAGTCAAGTGCACCCATCTAAAATCGAAACCTAGCTCTCATAAAGGTACATATTCATAGAAAATTTGAAGCTGCTAGCTTAAATCCTTGACCTAATGCTTCCACAATGATTTCAAAGAAATGGTTTATGTGACCTTGAAAAATAGGTCAAAGTCATTCATCTGCAATCCCAAACAAGGTCTCATTAAAATAAATAATTTCAGAAAATTTCAAACTCCTGAGTTCCTTCTTGAGTTATTCGTAATTATTTCAAGGAAATGCCCATGTAATCTTGAAAAGTATATCAAGGTCATCCAACCATAACCTAAAATTAGGTCTTATATTGATACATAATCACATAGCATTTCAACCTCCTGAGTCACATCCTTCTGGAGTTATCACATACATAATGATTTTCAAATCCTTCTGAAGCCCGCAATGATTTTTAAAAGTGGTCATGTGACCTTGAAAACAGATCAAGGTAACCCATCAACAAGCCCGAGCTTGTTTGTATTATAATACCTAATCATGCATAATATTTATACCTCCTAAGTCAAATCCTTGTGGAGTTGTCACGTTCACGTCAATTTTAGATGAAATGCTCATCTGACCTTGAAAAATAGGTCAAGGTCACCAATTGGCAATGCCCAAGCAAGGTCTTTGTAGGAACACATTAAAGAAATCAAATCGAGTCAAATCTTTCTTGATTTATTGCGTTCGCACCTTCTGCAACTTGAAAGTGCTTGTGACCTTAAAAATAGGTCAAGGTCAAACATCTGCAATCAGAAGCAAAGTCTTATACCAAAACATAATCACACAAAATTTCAACCTCCTCAGTCAAATCCTTCTCAAGTGGGTGTGCAATGATCGTTTAAAAGTGTTCATGTGAATTTGAAAATAGGTCAAGTTCACCCATCGATATAATCCTAACCCAGCTTCTAACATGGTAAATGATCATGCACAATTTCAACCTAAGTCACAGTTTTGTGGAGTTATCATGTTCATGTCAATTTTTCATGAAATACCCATGTGACCTTGAAAAATGTGTCAAGGCCACCAATTTGCAATCCCCAAGCAAGGTATTATATAGGAACATATTCAGAAAATAATCAACTTCCCAAACCAAATATTTTTCAAGTTATCATGTACGCAGCTTCTATCACATCAAGGAAGCGCTTGCGACCTTGAAAAATATGTCAAGGTCAAACATCTGCAATCACAAGCAACGTCTTATAGTATTATATAGAAACATAAACAAAATTTCAACCTCCTAAGTCAAATCCTTCTCAAGTATGTGTGCAATGATTTTTTAAAAGTGTTCATGTGACCTTAAAAATAGGTTAAGGTCACCTATCTACAATCCCAACCTAGCTTTTTTTCATGGTTCATAATCATGCAAAATTTCAACCTCTTACGTCAAATCCTAGCTGAGTTATGGAGTTTGCGTTGATTTTAGATGAAATACTCGTGACCTTGAAAAATAGGTCAAGGTCACCAATTTGCAATCCCAAGCAAGGTTTTATATAGGAACATACTCACAAAAAATTTCAACTTCCGAAGTCAAATCTTTCTTGAGTTATCACGTTCGCAAATGTGTTGAAAAAAGAACAGAAGAACAATAAGTGGAAGAAACGGACGCAAAACAATATGTCCCCCCATTGCACTGGGACACAAAATCATTCTTTTTATCATAGTAATTAGCATAAACAAACACAAGAGAACTGAGCAAAGATGTTATGTACACCCCATTTGGCCTTTGAAGTGCTCAGGATAAGACTTGTATAACCTTCAAGCATGCTGAAAACATCATGATTATCAAATAAGAGAAAAAGCTTACAAACCAGGCTCTCTGTAGGCCTATAATTCTTTGTAGAAACATTTGATATGTCTACTCAGTCACTGTATGCATTTTAAAGATGGAAAGGAGCATTAGCCTATTTCTTTCTTTTACACTATTTTACACCAAATAGAAAAAAGAAAGGTAAGCGAAGGATGTAGGCCATTCTCCATATAGTGTATTTCCATTCATCTTTATTGATACAGCTGTCTTGAATCTTCTTGTTTCTATGATCATCACTCACTGTGATATCAAAAGACACTTTAGTTTTTCCACCTGATTTTATATTCTTAATTCAGTTAGACCTCAGTATGCAAGTGCTGGTGTAGTTGAGAGTCTGAGGTATCTCACTCACCACAATACCTTTAATCAGTATGGATCCACTGAACATATTTTGTCAAAACTTTAAGTTCAAGCTTTTTAGTTATAAATTGGCAGTATCTTCACTTTACTTTACTATCAGAGCCCTGTATTGATACATATTGCATTGTCACTTGATTTATATGTGTATATTTATTTATCTGATCAGGCTGGGGGATTTTTATAAAATCATCATCATCATCATTTGAACTGAGTGAACATCTTGCATGGGATTACAAGAGCAGGAAGGCTTTCGATTACTTTGCGATTGATGATAGCTGGTAAAAGAACTTACATGTTTTTGCATCAGTGAATGCCTGTCTCTTGTTTTGAGACCAGGGTACGGAGTGGGTGCAGGCAGGTGTTTTGGTAATTAATATAGTGAGGGAAAATAACCATAAAGCAGGGAAATTGTGTACTCAGAGATTGAATTACAGGCACCGCATTGACTGTTTTTTATTTTATTTTTTTTTTCTAAAAGGGCAAGAAAATGCAGGGTTGCCTGTATCACAGGCCATCACCTCATGTCTGGGGTTTTTAATAAAATCATTGTTTTTATCAGTTAAACTGAGTAAACATCCAGCATGGGATTAGCGAAGACGGGAGGCTTTTGTTCACTTTATGATTGAAGATATCTAGTAACAAAACTTGTTTTGCACCAGTGAATCCCTTCATTTAGCTGTTTGTGTCAAGACTATATTTCTGAGATACTCATGACATTTTCCACCTACACTGTGTGGGCAGTGACATGTTGCAATTAAGTGCCCTACTATGAAATTTGGTCTATAATTGTCTATCAAATGTTCATCAGTCAGTTGCCTTGACCTCACCTGACTATGACTATAACTGGGTGTGTTGTGTTCACATTATGGTCAGTGCTTGATGTATGGACATTCCATGCAGTACAAGTTGAGGACCATAGGCGTACAACATTTGGTCTACTTATCAAGGTCCAAGTGGTTCCATGGTTCAAGACAATCTTTACTACAGCATTATGGAAAATGGGACAGCATGCACTATTGGTATACATGCATGTTCCCCCTACACAAAATTAAATGAACAGGGATTCAGATCATCTTTATCTGACATAAAGGCAAAGTGTACAAACAAACAGAATTTGGTAATTTAATAAACAGAATGACTGACCATGTGAAGTTAGAACAATAAATTACCGTACACACATGAAGTCAGGATGATCCGACTAAGAATGAAGACATCTGCTACCGCTAGGGCCACCTTTCTTAATTTAAAAATCTGATAATTACACCTGGTTTCAACAAAATGCGGTAATCAATTTGTTAAAGTAGAAGACATACAGCTTATACACAGAGTTACACATAGTTGTTACAAACAAAGCAATCAATCATGGAGCAAGTTTCTCAGTATTCATTTACAAAGAATGATTTAATGTACCGAGGGAAACCCGAATATGAGTGTGTATGACATTTTTCGGTTATGTTCAAGGGTGTATCTGAGAGTTAATTGAAAATTAACTTGGGAAATGGCAGAACACACAAACTTTTCAGGGCTGTACCAAGCATATAGAAAGATGCAAGTATATGTATGGGATTACTGCTCACTGGTCAGGGAATAAAAAGGGGATGTTAGCATGATGTACACAAATATATGCATGGTGTTGTTGTGTAAGTAATAAGTTTGGTTTTTGTTCAGCAGGACTAACCCCTTTTGCTTGAAGTAAGAGTTGAGTAAACAGCTTTCCTTTCCTAAGTGCCCAAACCATGCCTAGGAAACATGCTGACCTGGGTTGTGTTACATTTTTTTGTTATGACCATGCAATCGTTACCCCAAGCACTTTGATTTTTATTCAGATATGGGAAACCAATTTGTATTTACAAAGATGTACATAGGTCTTCATGCAACTCCCCTTAGTTCATTCGACGTACACTTGTGAAAATGATAAAATAATGATAATAATGATGGTACCAAACACTCAAAGCTTCTTAAAAAAAGAATAAAAGGACATTGACAGTCCTGTGTTCAGCTGACCTTGCATGCACAGCCTCAAGTAGTCCTAAGATCTTGAGGACATATCACAGTCACCTTTGCTTCAGACTATCAGCTTTCACTCATACAGTTCAAGGAGTCCCCATTTGTAAGTGAAAAGTGACAGGATCCACTATTACCAAGAGATAAGCCACTATGTCAGTTTGACCCTTCAAGATCACTCAAGCGCAAAATTAACAACATCAAAAGCAACCCGACAGGTTCCGGTACTTTCCTATTAGCATTTATTAGTAGCCATGGGGCATCCATTACCGTGATAAAAGCCAACATGTTTGACCTTTGAAGGTTATTCTGGGTCAAAATAAACAACACCAAAAGAAACCCAATAGATACTTTCTATTTGCATAAGCAGTGACCATGGGCCCAGGATCCTTCGTCACCCAAGATGAAAGCCGATATGTCAGATTTTCTACAATTCTTTTGGTAACGTCACTATAATGTACATACACCCTAAATGATTTTTGATAATTTTAATAATCAACTACAAGAGGCTGATTTTCCGACAGAAAATCAAATGTCTCCCCATGCGCCCTTACTATTGTCACCCTTATTTTTATAAATAGGCATACCGATTCCAATGATCTACAGATATGGTGAAGGTACACTCTTTATTGACATTTCAAAACGTTGATTTTCGACCAAATGCCCACGTGACCTTGAAAAATAGGTCAAGGTCATACATCTGCAGTTACAAGCAAGGTCTTGCAAAAGTCTTAAATAGAAACATGATCACACAAAATGTTGCCCTCTTTAAGTCAATCTTTCTCGAGTGCATCTGCAATGATTTTTAAAAAGTGGCCATGTGACCTTGAGAATAGGTCAAGGTCACCCATCTACAATCCCAACCTAGTTCATATTATGGTACATAATCATGCACAATTTCAACCTCCTAGGTCAAATCCTTGCAGAGTTATTGCACGTGCATCAATTTTACATGACATGCCCATGTGACCTTGAAAAATAGGTCAAGGTCACCCATCTGCAATCCCAAGCAAGGTTTTATATCGGAACATCTTCACAAAAAATTTCAACTTACCAAGTCAAATTTTTCTTCAGTTACCATGTCCACATTGATTTTAGAGAAAATGCCCACGTGACCTTGAAAAATGATTCAAGGTCACACATCTGCAGTTACAAGCAACGTCTTACAAAAGTCTTCCATACAAACATAATCACACAAAATGTCAACCTCTTTAAGACAAATCTTTCTTGAGTGCATCTGCAATGGTTTTTAAAAAGTGGCCATGTGACCTTGAAAATGGGTCAAGGTCATGCATCTACGATCCCAACCTAGTTCATATTATGGTCCATAATCATGCAAAATTTCAACCTCCTAAGTCAAATCCTCGCAGAGTTATTGCGTCTGCGTCAATTTTACATGACATGCCCATGTGACCTTGAAAAATAAGTCAAGGTCACCCATTTGCAATCCCAAGCAAGGTTTTATATAGGAACATCTTTACAAAAAATTTTAACTTCCCAAGTCAAGTATGTCTTGAGTCATCGCGTCCGCAAGGCACACAACAATGTGTTGGAGGAGGAGGAGGAGGAGGAGGAGGAGGAGGAGGAGGAGGAGGAGGAGGAGGAGGAGGAGGAGGAGGAGGAGGAGGAGGAGGAGGAGGAAGAGGAGGAGGAGGAGAAGAGGAGAAGAGGAGGAGGAGGAGGAGGAGGAGGAGGAGGAGGAGGAGGAGGAGGAGGAGGAGGAGGAGGAGGAGGAGGAGGAGGAGGAGGAGGAGAAGAAGAAGAAGAAGAAGAAGAAGAAGAAGAAGAAACGGGCCCAAAAACAATATGTCCCCCCGTTGCACGGGGAGACATGATAAAAAGCAGCATCGTGTTGTGAACAATTTTTTTGGAGACTAAGGCCAGGTACATTTCTGCAAAGTTTAAAGAGAATACAAAATGCAGTTTGTGAGAAGTTGGAGAGAAAAAAATACACACAATAATTCATGCCAAAGAAAAAAAAAAAAAAAAAAAGATTCCAAGTGCCACCTGCTGAACAAATATATGTCTATGAGGTCACCAGAAGTGAGCCTATGCAATTTTAAAGTAATTGGCTACTTGGTTTTAGATGTGAAGATTTTTTTATAGATTTTACCCCAAAATGATTTGAACAAGTGGCCTTTGATGAGCCTGTGCTGAGTTGACCTATGATGAACAGAGTAAATTGAAGTAGGCCCAACTTGATTGGAAATGATAATGGAACCTCCACACATGAAAGAACAAGAGGACTGTGACAGTCCTGTGCTCAGCTGACCCTACATGCACAGACTGAAGTGGTCCTGTGAACTATGATATCAAGGTCACCTCTGTTTCAGACCATGATCACAACTTCTAACATGTACATATCCCCTTGCCAATTGTAAAAAAAATCAAGTAAAATCGCAGCACCAACTGTTGAACAAATTAAGATCTAGGGGTCCGCACAATAGTCCATATGCAATTTGAAGCAATTGGCTGGGCTGTTTCCAAGATTTTTTAACATTTTACCAAAAAATCAACAAAATTCACTGAAAATCCAAAATTCACTGGTCCACGACCATTTGAACAAACCTGATAGAGACTTAACCAATGTATATGCCCACCAAGTTTCAAGTGAATCTGCTTGATGGTTTTCAAAAATAAGTCAAAAATGTGAATTTCCATTGCAATCCCCATTCACTTACAGGAATTCATGCATCAACCAGCAAGCACCCAAACTGGAAACAAAAATCATTAAAAATCAGGCATCAAGAACAAGTTAATAACCAGGAGTCCCTAGGAGTGTTCCTGTGTTATATAACAAAGCAATTGGGTGAGCAGTTTTGGAGAAGAACTTTTAGGATTTGCCCGCAAAAAGAACAAAAATATCAATAAAAAATCCAGAATAACTGGATCGTGACCATTCAAACAAACTTGGTAGAGACCCACCCCAATTACATTGCCAACAAGTTTGAAGTGAATGTGGATGAAAGTTTCAGAGAAGTGGAAAATGTGAATTAGCATTAGAATGCCCACTGATTCAGATAATGATCGATAGGAAAGGTACATAAAACTACAAGTACCTGAACTGAAAAAATCGTGAATAATCAGCAATCCACAGCAGTGCCACCTCATGAACAACTTTGTTTAACTCTTTCACAAGGAACACATCCACCACGTTTCAGCTTCATCTGAGTGACTGTTCTGGAAAAGAACTTGAAAAAAGCAAAAGCACACAAAAAAATCACAAAAAATAGAAAAAATCTGCAGTGCCACCTGCTGAACAAATTAAGTACTAGGAGTCCCTAGGAGTGTTCCTGTGTGATATCAAAGCAATTGGGTGAGCAGTTTCAGAGAAGATTTTTTAAGATTTGTCCAAAAAAAAGAACAATTTTTTTAAAATCCAAGAGTCACTGGAGCATGACCATTTGACCAAACTGGGTAGAGAGCCATCCATTTCCAACAAGTTTGAAGTGAACTGGATGATGGTTTCAGAGAAAAAGTGGAAAATGTGAATGAAGCATTAGAATGCCCACTGACTTACATACATTGTGTAGTAATCCATATAACAGGAAAGGTGCATTTACCAATAAGTACTCGAATTGAAAATATCATTAAAAAAACAGGAATCAAAAGCAGTGTAACCAAGTGAACAACTTTGTTTGACCCATTCACAAGGACCATATCCACCACGTTTCAGCTAAATCTGATTGACGGTTCTGGAGAAGAAGTCAAAAATAGCAAAAACGCACACAAAAAAATACAATAACAAGAGGATCATGATGATCTTGTGCTCTTATGACTGGGATCTGCTTTTACAGTATTGGAACACATGGCCTGCAGTCTAGATTTGTACAGCTATATACATGTATGTAGAGTGGTAGCAAAGTTTGTCCTTAAAATAAATTTTGCGGAAGGACGGAAGGACGGACAGACAGACAGACGACGGACACAAACGGATTCTATAAGCTCTGCTGATGGTAGTACATGTATTATCAATTGACATACCTTGCTGTTTCAATGGCTGTTGGTGTACAGTGGCAGCACTCACTTAAAGTCACACAGTCTGATATCCCATAACTTTGTCAAAAATTAACATATCCACATCATTTTCGCAAACTTTCATTGTCTAATGTCAAACTATATTTTGAAAAAATTTTAAGCAATTCTATCATGCTGTTCTGGAGAAGAAGTCGAAAATAGCCTTAACACGCAAAAATTCATAAAAAAATAGGAAAAAATCGCAGTGCCACCTGGTGGCAAAAATAAGAACTAGTTGACCCCAGGTGACCCTATGTGCAATATCAAAGCAATTGGCCAGGCAGTTCTTGAGATGAAGAAATTTTTATTTTTTTTTTTTAAAATAAATTAAAAAATTCATTAAAAATAGAAAAATTATTGCATCATCATCTCCTTCACAAACTTGGTAGAGGTTCACCTGGGCAACATCCATGTGCAAAATTAAAACATTCCATACAGCAGTTATTCAGAAGAAGTCAAAAGGGTAAATACAATAGTGTAATATATGCACTGTATTGCCATATATATATATATATATATATATATATATATATATATACATATACATATACATATACATATACATATACAGCTGCAGCACTTCCTTACTGTTGCGAAGTTTGATATCCCATAACTTTGCCTAAAATTAACATATCCATATTATTTTCGCAAACTTTCATTGTCTAATGTTCAACTATATTCTGATAAAATTTTAAGCAATTCTGTTAAGCCATTCTGGAGAAGAAGTCGAAAATAGCCTTAACAGGCAATAATTCATAAAAAAATAGGAAAAAATCACAGCACCACCTGGTGGCCAAAATAAGAACTAGTTGACCCCTGATGACCCTATGTGCAATATCAAAGCAATTGGCTTTGTAGTTCTTAAGATGAAGAAATTTTAATTTTTTTCAAAAAATAAATTAAAAAATTCATAAAAAATAGAATAATTATTGCATCATCATCTCCTTCGCAAACTTGGTAGAGGTCTACCTGGGGATCATCCATGTGCAAAATGAAAACATTCTATGTAGCGGTTTTTGAGAAGAAGTCGAAAAATATAAAAAGTCGGACGGAAGGACGGACGGATGGATGGACAGACGGACGACGGACGCAAACGGATTCTATAAGCTCTGCTGACTGACAAGTCAGCAGAGCTAAAAATGGAGAACAAATTTTGCAGCACCACCTGGTGAAGAAATTAAGAACCAGGAGTCCCTTAAAGCGTTCCTGTGTCGACTGGTGGCAAAGGTAGCAGGTTCGAGTCCCACTTGTTCCGAATATAAAATATACATTTTTCGGCATTTTCTTAATGCTGGTGGATTTAAGTCCCCGATTCTGGAAATAAATGCCGACTCAGTAAATATACTGCATTACCGTGTTGATATGCCACTCGCACATAACTACCTCCATTGAACCATTCTTTTTTAGGAATGGGTTTTTGGTCGAGTGGATATGTGCGTTTCCCATTTCAGCTAGGCGACTGGTGCCAAAGGTAGCAGGTTTGAGTCCCGCTAGTTCCGAATATAAAACATCAAAGCAATTGGGAGAGTGGTTTCAGAGAACATTTTTTTCAGATTTGCCCCACAAAAAAGAGCAGAAAAAGTAAAAAAAAAAAAAAAAAAAATCCAAAAATCACTGGAGCAAGACTATTTTTACAAACTTGGTAGAGACGCACCCAAGGTACATTCCCAAGTTTCAAGTGAATTTTGCCAGTTGTTTTGAAGTTGAAAATATGACTTGTGGACGGACAACAGACCATCCTATAAGCTCAGCTGACTGACAAGTGAGCTGGGCTGGAAAGCACAAGTCACTGCAGTGTGACCATGTAAACAATTGATAGAGACCCAGCCAAGGTACATTCCAGCCAAGTTCGCAGTGAATTTGGCTGACACTTTTGCAGAAGTCAAAAATGTGAATTATGATTTCAATCCCCATTGAGTTACATGTACATAATAGGAATGTACATGAATGCATTAACTGACAAGTACCCAAAATGAAAAATATGTGACAAATCAGGGTTAAGAAGCAAAACTACACAGTGAACACTTCAACTTTCTTTCACCGCTCTACAAGCTGGAATATTTTCACCAACTTTGAGCACAATCTGAGCGATGGTTTTGGAAAAGAAGTCATTATAGCAAAAACACATAAAACTTTGTTATAAAAAAATTGCAGCACCATCTGTTGAATCAATAATGGTGTTGGGACCTGCAGAAGTTTTCCTATGCCATTTCAAAGCAATTCATCAAGTGGTTTCACAAAAGAATTTTAGGTTTTGCCACAAAATGACGCCCTCCCACCCCCACCCACCCACCCCAAAAAATAATAATAATAATCTGAAAAATCTGAAACTCACTGGAGTGGACCATTTGAATAAGCTTGGTAGAAACCAACCCATGGTACACCCCAACCAAGTTTGAAGTGAATCTGGCACAGGGTTTCAGAGAAAAGGCCGAAAATGTGAATTACCGGGTACCATAAAAAAAATGCAGCACTGCTTGTTGAAGAAATTGAGGTCTGGAGGTCAACAGAAGTGTCCCTATGCAATTTCAAAGCAATTGGCCAAGTGGCTTTGGAGAAGTAATTTTTTAAGGGTTCCCAAAAAGGAACCAAAAAAAAAAAAAATCATAAAAATTCGCGTCATTTCAGTGTAACCATTTGAACAAACTTTATACAGATCCACAATAAAGCCCCACCAACTTTGAAGTACAGTGAAACCTGTTTTGAGAGACCACTGTAATGAAAAAAACCTGCCTTTTCAGACCAGATTTGCCAAGTTCCTTTTGCAATTTTTCCTGTGTTATTGTACTTCCATTTGGAGACCACCTGCCTTATGTGACCACTTTTTGGCCTGCCCTTGGGGGTGGTCTCTCAAAACAGATTTCACTGTAGATCCAGCAAATAGTTTTGAAGAAGTCAAAAAGGTAATTATGGACAAATGGCAGGCAATGGATGATGAACAGATGGATGACTGGCAAAGGCCCCTCCTATAAGGTCAGCTGACTGAGCTGAAAATGAATGTTTTGTGGTTAACAATGCAATACAATGGATTTTTCATTGACTCAAAATGTTTTAATGAAATTGGTTAAATGATATAAAAGTAGCACAACACTATTTCAGATGATTTAAAATTACCATCCAACAAGCAGTCAATGACATTCTGTCTGGTGTTCTCTAAAAGCAGCTGCGTTATTGTCTATGTGGTGCCTATTAAGCATAGGTCTGTATACTTGAGGTGTGGCCAGCATCACACAGTGGAAATATGTTCTTGACGTGGACCATCTCTGCTTCAGTGAGACTCCATGGGTAATTAACAAGGCTACTGACATAAAATTATCTTCCATCATAGCAGACAGACAAACAAAAATTGCAAAAAAAAGATGCATCCATACAGTACGAGAGTTGAGTCTGGAATGAGCCATCAGTGTGGCCAAACCGGGTCACAGGTGTGACCTGCACGGTTAAGAAGGCCTAATGCAAGTCAGCCCGATAAGATTAGAATTAGAAAGGTACATGAGTGCAGAATGGCAGTAAGGGAAATAAGATCCCATTATGGCTCCATGCAGGATGAGCTTACAGTTTTATCTGCTGCATGAAAGGAAACAGGTCTGCCTAGCAATCTCATTTGCTCAATGGTGTGTATGGCTAGATGTGATGTTTTCTTTCCAATATTCCCCGTGACAAGTCTCTTTGCAGGGCCATAATGCAATATTTAGACACCGTGGCATCACAGTTGGCATGTTAATTGCTGACTTTGCATCTTTTTACAGAAGATGTTTCATTGTTTAATCTAGAACAGACACTGATTCTGAACACAGGCATGTATTGTTGTCAATGTGTGACTGGAAATTATTATTCTACTATATATAGCAAATCTTGCTTACATCATCTTTACTCTTAGGTAATAAATGTTTCATACAAAATAACTACTGGTATGTATATTTGACATACAGGTTTTTTTTTTTATTGCATCTCATAACACTCTCTGGTCATGAGCTGTGTCGCTACAGTCTGCATTAAATCACCACGTACACAGCCTCCTGAGTTTCTCCCTTGGCACAGGTAATGCATGTACATTTTTGTACATGCTCACACAAACACACATACATATACAAGTACACTACCTGTACATACATAATGTACATGTACATGCACATGCAGTGCTCCCTCATAATAATGCTGATGACAAGGTCCATAGTGAATGCCTTGTTTCTAGCAAAATCGTCTTGAGCCTTAAGAAAGGCAGGTCACTTTTTGCACACAATACACCTGTTCATATCACTACTTTAATATTCCCCTAGAAAAAAAAAATCTGCCAGTGAGTATCAATATTTTTGCAACTTAACAGCAACAAACTATCAACTGCAGTGTGCCTCGATATTTGGCACAGCCTGGGCTCTATACATCCGGGCATCTCCCAAAATCGTGACGTCAGGACCTCTCAACAGCCGGAGGCAACCAAGCTGAACACTGCCTGTAGGGACCATTCAGCAGTCTTGCCAAACATAAGCCACAATGCCTCAGGATCTTTGTGTATTGTATTCCCATGTGGCAGTTGTTCACACCCTCTCCCACTCCAGTGGGTCCCAGTGGCAATATGATCTCCTTAACCTGATCAACGTAGCAGATTATCATGCTCGATCGTGCCGACAAGGTAACTGTTAGCATCTACCCACACCACTTGGAGTACACAGTTCTTTTCACGTAATATAGACCACCCAGTCTAGGAGCCTAAAAGTGACCCCTGCCTAGAAGTCCAGGCTGGCCTATAAGTGACCCTGGGTCAGTTACAGGCTAGCTTAGAACTGACCCGCCAGCCGAAATTTGACCCCCTTGACATTTTTATAAATGTTATGAATCATATTTCAAGAAAAATGCAGTGTATAAAGGAAAAAGTAGTATTTGGTGCAAATTTAATCAATTGAAAAAGAAAAAAAAGTATTTAACAATTGCATGTGCTTCGAGGGATAACTTCTAGGCTCTAGCCCAAAAGTGACCCAGTCAGCTTGTAATGTGAATATGATGTATATCGTGTATATATTCATGTGTGTGTTTAAAGTGTGCATGCATGTGGATTTATTTATGTTTATGTACATGTATATATGTATATGTGCTGTAATTCACAAGTTTTCAAACTTTGAATATCATAAATATGTTGATCTGTACCAACAATACTGTGAGGGTCAGGGATACAGATTCTTCAGAAAAAAATGAAAATGGGCAATAAAAAATGAAAGAAAAGAAAGATATGATTCTATATGTTGCTTTAATTTGGGCTGTTGACTATGATCAAAACTTAAGAATACCATATTGGAGTTAGTATAACTGCTACCAACAATGCTGTAAGGGTCTGAGATACAGTTTATATTAAAATAAAAAATGTAAATTGGGTATAAAAAAAGAGAGAAACTAAAAGCAAACAGCCTTAATGGTAAAAAGTAAAGTTTGGTGCTTCAAATTAAATCACTGTTTTCAAAAAGGTAAATTTTGCACAACTTTAAACTGAAAATCAATGGTACATGTGTGATTGAACTCAAGGGTCATTTCCCAAAAGTGCCCCCCCCCCCCCCATTTTAACTAAAAGGCAACAGCCATACAGGTAAAAAATAAAACTTTTGCTGTAAATTTCATCTTTCGTTGTTATTTAAAAGATCAATTTTGCAAACCTGAAAATCAAGGGTACATACACGTATATGAGTGAACTCAGCGGTCAGTCCCATGCTAGCCTCAAAGTGCTCCTCCTCCCCCGCCACCCCAGCCATTTTGACTGAAAGGAAACAGTCACACAGGTAAGGAATGCAATTTTTGCTTCAAATTTTATCCCTCAATGTTATCTTAAAGGTAAATTCTGTTACACTTCAAAATACATATATGTTTGAAGTCAAAGGTCATTTCTAGGCTAGCCTGAAAGTGCCCCCCCCCCCTCCAATCCCACCCACTTTAACTACAGGGAAATTGCCACAAAGATTGAGAAAAATGAAGTTTTGTGTTTTAAACCTATCTTTTATTGCTTTTTAAAAGGTATATGCTGCAAACATTCAAACCAGAAATCAAGAGTACGTATACATGTATGTGATTGAAGCCATGCATCATTTCTAGGCTGGCCTCAAAGCAGCCCCCTCCCCAAACCCAATGCCAGCCACTTAAACTAAAAGCAAATAGCCAGAAAGGTAAATGTAAAGGATTGTGCTTTAAATTTTAATTTTGTTGTAACAAGTAAATTTTGCAAAACGTCAAACTGAAATCAAGGATTCATATGTAAAAGTCAAGGGTCATTTCTAGGTTAGCCTGAGAGTGCCCCCTACAATCCCACCCACTTGAACTGCAAGGAAACTGCCATATAGGTTGAAAAGAGTAAAGTTTTGTTTTCAATTTTCTGCTGTGTTGCTTTTTAAAAGGTGAATTTTGCAAAACTTCAAAGTTAAAAAGATCAAGAGTACGCATGTATGTGAATCAAGTCAAGGTTCATACTTAGGCTTGCCTGAAAGTGCCCCCTTCCCCCTTCCCCTAACCCAATCCCACCCACTTTGACTACAAGGAAACAGCCATACAGGTACAGAATAAAGTTTGTGCTTTAGAGGAAAGTAGTAGAATGATAAAATGCTTTCAAATTTCCTTCCTATCAAAATTTAAGGTCAAGTGAAGAACAGGATAAAGTTTTAAATATAAATCTATAACAGGAATTGCTAAAAAAATGAGCCAAAATAATACGGCAAGGGGGGGTCACATTGAATCTTCCTGTTCACTTCCAGACAGCTGAGAAGTGACCCAGTCTGCCAGCAAATCATCTTCACATAAAAGTTAAACTTTGAGAACCACTTCAAAATTTTTATTTACTGGGATTTCACAAATACAAACTTAAGGCTGTGTTCGTTCCAGTGGCTGCTACGAGAGTATAACTTTCATCCGGACAGGTCCAGTGTTTTGGTTCCTGCCCTTCTCTTTCTCTGTTTCTTTAGATTGGGCCTACTGTGAACTGGGTATTATTTTATTTCCCAGAGATTGAGGTAAAGCTAGCACATGTTTTAACTTTAAAAGACAGGCTACTTGTTAGTCAGTACATAGAGGTACCATACATACAGTATAATACCTCTATGGATAGTACGTCAAGAGCTAACTCTCGCATTCTCATTCCAGTTCATAGTCCGAAGCACTTTCCTCACTGGAACTGCTAACGTCTCTTGACACATGTCAGCACTGTAGCTTTTAGGCCTATGATACGGTATTCATACAACCTGTTATAGTACTAAAATCGACCCAAACATGAATATATATATATATTGTATATGCGCCCAAACATATAGACCCTTTTCTGTCTTTTATTTCTACATATAAATTTTCAGTTCCCAGGATGCTTGGTCCAGCCACCAATTACCCTGTCAATTACCTCCAAGACATATATACACATACTAGTACCCTAAAAAAAACAACCGTACAAATCAAGAGAACTGTAACAGTCCTGTGCCCAGCAGACCTTATAGGTCTTGGACCAGTAACCTAGGCCTAATGCATTTACATGTTAAAATAGCGACATTCGCTGGCTTATTTCTCCTATTTGAAACGTAAAACTGCAACTTCCTTGCCATCCTGCTTCAAGTTTATACCGGTAGCAGCAAGTTAAAACCAAGAAAATGGGGGGTCATGTGATTAGATTTTTTTTTACAGGTGCATTTGTGTACCTTACCTCCATGATTGACCGTTCTGTGCCAAATATGTCTCCAAAAATACACAAAGTTATCAGATGATTTAAAATATTTCTAGAGTAGCAGTGCCTTTGTAAAACTCACAGTTGATAAGTATTTTCCTATCCAAAATGATGATGGGACTTAATTTGGGATGCTCTGCTCCTGTGATATTAACATCCAATAGACATAGCAACAGTATTCAGTATTCGATCAAAAGTTGTGGATCAGTTGACCCGACCTTGAGGGGTTACTGGTTCAAGACCTATAAGCACAGACTAAGTGGTTCTGTGAATATGTTAGAATATCAAGGTCACCTTTGTTTAAGACCATCATCGTTGTTGCTGACATGAAGATATCCCCTCAACGATTTTCCAAATGACAGTACCATCATGTCATAAACACATTTGATGGAGATCAAGTCTATGTAAATTCCCAATAAGTTTGTAGAAGATCTAACCTACCATTTGGGACAAAAATTCAAGAAAAGAGAAAAAACACAAAAGCCCTTTAAAAGGAAAATAATGACAGCACCACCAGTTGAATAAATTAAGGTCTAGAGGTCACCAGGTGTGTCCCTGTGCAACTTCAGAGCAACTTGCTAGGCAGTTTCAGAGAAAAAGATTTTTTAAGATTCTGCCAATAAAAGAACAAACAAATTAAAAAAAAAATCACTAGAGCATAGTCATTTGAACACAATTGGTTGAAAATAGCTTTAACACAGAAAAATTTATTTCAAAAAAAATAAAAAATAGAAAAAAATTGCAGTGCCAGCTGGTGCTCAAAATACCAGTTAGTGCTCTCCAGAAGGATCCCAATGTAATTTCAAAGCAATTGAGTTAGCAGTTTCTTTTAAGATTTAAAAAAAAAAAATTGCAAAAAATGAACAAAAAAATGTATTGAAAAATCTGAACAAAGATTTTTGAGAAGTTGAAAATGTAAATGGTTGACGGACGGATACCGATGCCAAAGCCATATACTGACGCCAACAACAAAAGATGAAGAACCATAAGATGACTTGTCAGGTTACTGACAAGTCAGCTGAGCTAAACATTTACCAGTATCTGATCTGCATGTACAGCTTTCTGTTCATAAATATTTACATACAATACTACATACATCAGCTTGCTTGTTTATGAACAATACAATATACATTTCCCACCTCAAACAAGCTACATTTGCTTACAGTGTCTTTGTGTCATATGTATATGAACAGTTACATGTACTTTCATGAACATACATTATTGACCATGGCGTTTGAACACAGTTAAATCGCATCTAAAATACTGGTAATAAAAGAAGCACTTATCCATTCCCGATCAAATTACACATCACATGTAATATGCATGAAACATCTTTGCTCTTCAATGTTACTGTGAACAGAGGTCTATATTAATCCTGGCACTTTTCAAACAAACATCACCAAACCAAAGGCTACTAGGTTTCATGACAAAGGTGCTGGTTCTAGTTAGTCAGCTGCACCACAGCACTCACCTGTTGGCAAAGCCCAGCTTGAGAGCCTGTCAAGATTACAGAACCAGCACAGTGGAGATGTGCACCATTGTATTATCTGCCTGACAATGTCATCAATACTGCTACCTGTTCACAGTCGTTTACTTGGTGGCACACTGTAATGACTTGACAACCAATCACAGCAGCCGGCTCCCACACAAAAGCTGTCTTGGCAACCGCTCCAGACCACAACCGCTTCAGATTGTCTTTAAGAGCAAACAATCTGCTTTGTCAACAAAAAATTCAACAGCATTTAGTCAAGGGTGATGCTGTGCTTTGTCAAAACTGTCCTTCCTATCACCCTCGCATGTGTGCCACCATAAGACAAAAAAAAGGAAGATCACATGTTGCTTATGCAAGTGATGCAGTTTCAGTGTTGTGGACTTCACTGACTAAGTGATGAGCTATATATTGTCAACAACTTGATCACTGCCGGCCTATCTTCTCATGAAACTCCAGTTAGCATGTACACAATCATGGACATATCTGTCTTAAGGATACATATGTCTATTGATCGGCTTGACAAAGGCACCCGTGAGGCATCATTTATGTGACCATTAATAAAGTTTAAGTCACATCATCGAGACCACAGTTGGACATCACAGCAGTCAGTAACTAAATACTGACACCTTGTGAAGCCAACTATTTTCAGTTCGTAATTTACTCTGCCATATAACACCATACAAATTATTTGTGCTGTGGAAAGTACCTGAAGCTGATTGGCTGCTGGCTATATGCATTTGCTAATATGGTACATCTTAATGAAAAGGCCAAGTCTCATATACATCAAAGAATCGGTATTTTCCATTATAGAACAGTGTATTGATGTTATTATTCCAGTGCTATGTTATGAGTGCAGCTTTGAAGACTGACTTTCACAAGACCTAATGATGCTCTGCGGGCTTCAACTCCCTTAGCCTTAGCCAGTGCACAGCCTCATTTTTATCCTACAGCCTATCAAGATGCTACTCTTGCAATACATCACTTTCATACTGCATAAATGATGTAATTACCCAGCACTTTGATCTTTAATTCCCACATGAGCAAATCAGGAGCTTTTTTATTCAATTATGAACATCAGTGTTGTGCTAGCTTGTGCAGCCATGTGCCATTATATTTTTACTGGAGAGAATAGGTTGACAACAACCTCAACACCAGTTCATGCTACTCCAGCATGGACCTATCGCAGACCTTGGAGCCTTCTCTCAAGAAAATAACAATTTCCCCCTTGCAACCATAGTTACCAGCACTCTTGAAATGTATATATACAGACAACTGAGCACAGAAAATGAATTTCTGTCATACCCACTGATTTGTCTGGTTCAACTCCTATACAACCACAAATGAGTCCCATGTGGTCAGTGCAACCACCTGGAAATTGCAATTTTGAATAACATTCACCAATAAGGACACAAATTTTATGCTGCACCAGTTAGGTCATCATCATCAACCCTGGGTCTTGTTTATACTTATTTGTGTCGGGTATATTTGGGCAGAATCAAATCAGAAATGGCTTTCCTCCAGAGAGGCCAAGTGACACACGGTGTGTAATACATGTACCTCTTATACATGCAACCATAGACATGTGGACAAGGAGACCTTCAGATGGTGATTTACCGATACAATAGTAGCACTGACTCAATCTGGATACATCTGTGCTTCCCATGAAGTCATCAGTGCCGGCAGACACAACCAGGCAATGCTAACACACACTGTCAACTGGCGCCATACACAGTTTATCCTCCACCCTATTCTGGCATACACTGCCAATGGAAGCAGCAATGCAGGCATGGATACAGTGAAGCCCATACACTGCCTAACAAATGGATTTAAAAAGGTCCAAAGATACACATACACATTTTGATGCATTTTGCCAACACAGGGCTTTTTGTTATTCTATTGTCATGTTTAAAATGACCAGCAACCAACTCCCTGTGGATGAACAAACAAGTTAAACTAGTTTGAGGCTCAGGAAATCAGGGAAAAAAACAAAGTTCATATGCATACATATACCCACGGGTGGCTGTTGTTGCGATATGTGGTACATGTGCATGTGCCATGATTTAGGGTACAGTCTCATTCCCAAGCATTGAATTTCTGGAATTTTGTCCACAAACAATATTTTCCAATTTCCCCCCAATTGACTTGCCATAAAAAGTAAATATCTGCCCTCAAAATACCAAAGTACAAATAATTGGATTCATTATTAGTACATGTATATCAAATGAAGGAATTAGACTTGTCTGGAAAAGTGAAAGGTCTCGGTTTCTGCTTCTTGCTTTCTTTTAATTAATTCTGTCCACAATTAACTGAAGCCATCCCCATGAATTGGTACGTTTAGCATGCTGCAATAATGTCCTGCTGGATTCAATTTCTATTCCATGTGTTAAAAAACGCAACTTAAATGAACATCCTCTGAGCAAACACCATAAATGTTTATTCCTTGAAAAAATTTATAATAATATAGTATGCTTGAGTTACTACTTGATCACCATCATCACTATCATTTCTCTGACATCATGTAAAAATCTAAATATTGCAATTCAGGAATGTGATAAGGCCTACTGAGGTTAAGTAGGTTCAAAGGGTTCCAATGATTGGAATAACAAAGAGGTTCTTCCAATTATCAGATTCCTATAAATTTGAGTGACATGATTAACTGTCCTAAATCCATGTAGCCCCACTGCTAATAAATGCTTAACACTCATTTTCTACTTTTCAAGATGTCAAAACACTTTGAGCCCTGGTATGTGCATCAGCAGGGATTCCGTTCTACTGTGTTAGCACCAAGATAACCAGAAAGGTCTTGCATGAGCATACATGTATGTGTATTTGGTTCAGTCTCAGAACTACATGTACATCATGACTTATAGTGACATCCAAATAGGTCCCAACATAACTGGGATTTCCTGAGATCCTGTGCTTCAATTGAAAAGCAGCCAGATCATGCTAGTTTATACAGTGCACACTGGTCTGTGTAATTTAGTGTCCATACAGTATGCACAATGATTATACACTCTGAATCTATGCATTCAGAACATATTCTATGCAAAAACTTATTGAATCCTATTAAGCTGCATCTGTAATGTAGACTATTATCATATTGGAATCACATTTATTTTCGCGATATTGATAAAAGGCAATAAACCTAAAATTTTCATAGTGGCTACAATGTACATGCTTAAACATTATAAATATATATATATATAAGCCTCCCCACCCCCTCAAAAGTGCTTCAAATGCTAACTAGGATAACATATTTCTTCTATTTCCTTGATGCATGATGCTGAACCTTATAAGGAAAGTCAGGTTCCTTGTTGGAAGCCATTTGGTTACTGTGCTGTGACACATCTGGTGAACAATTGAAATACAGGTGTACATGCACATAAAACTGTTTCATTAAATTACGGTAATTATGTGCCTCATTGGTTTCACTGTTCAGCATTTATATGAGGGTTTCACAGGGAATTAAATATTGTATATAAAATATTCAGTCCTTGTGAGTTTTAAAGCAATGTCACCAGCATGATCTGCAAAATCCTACTTAACAATTTCATAATGTTAAAACCAGTTGCTATCAATTCAGCAACAGCAGGAACACCATGTATGTGTCTATATTTATTTTAGATGAACTTCACAAGAGGAAACTTGTTGGCCTAGATGCCTTGGATCTCAAAAAAGCATTCTATACTGCAGACCATTCCATACTTTTGAGTAAATTAAGCATAATCAGAGTGGCAGGTTTGCTCTGGTTCAGGTCCTGCCTTACTGGCCAAAAAAACAGCAGGCATATATCAATGTAGATTTGTTCCAACCGCTTCAAATTTACTCAGGCATGCCTCATGCATGAATATTGGATCCCCTTTTATTCATACTGACTACCATGTAATTGTCTGTCTCAAACACTCAATGGTAAATTTTCATGCAGATGACATTCGGTTTTGTTGTGTCAACAAATCTTGTGATAGAATTTCAAATTTACTTCAGTAAGATTTCATGCTTCAGATGGCCTTGTGCCAACAAACTCTGCCTTCACATTGGCACAACCACATTTGTGCTTATCTGTAGTAACTAGAAAAACAGAACTGTAAATTCAAATCTTAGCTTATCATAATGGTAATGATGTCAACCAAAAAGATGAGTGTGAATAATTAGCATGATTAGGTGTGCATGATTTTTCACCAAAAGCTCGAATTTGACAGTCAAGTGGATGAAACAGTAAATGAATTAGAAAAAGTTTTTGTTTTTTAGCTCAGCTGACTTGTCAGTAGCTGAGCTTATCATATGGTCCTTCGTCTGTCATCAACAATTCATGTTTTAGACTTCTCAAAACCACTGGGCAGATTGACTTCAAACCTGGTAGAAGTATATCTTGGGTAGGTCTCTCCCAAGTTTATTCAAATGGTCAAGCTCCAGTAGTTTGTGGATTTTTTATGATTTTTTTTCTTTATTTTTTGGTCAATCTTAAAAAATCTTCTCTGAAACTGCTTAGTCAATTGCTTCCAAATTATATAGGGACATTTCTAGGGACCCCCAGACCTTAATTTGTTCAAGAGGGGGAGCTTAAATTTGTTTCCAATTTTTTAAAATTAATTTTTGTGTTTTGGCTATTTTCGACTCGTTCCCTGAAACCATCAGCTGGATTCACTTTAAACTTGGTGGCAATATTCCTGAAGTGGGTCTCCACCAAGTTTGTTCGAATGGTCACGCCCCAATGATTTTTCTTTTTTAATGAACATTTTCGTTCTTTTCTAGGCCCATTTTGAAAAAATATCTGAAACTGCTCACCCAATTGCTTCGGAATCACACAGGGACACTCTTAGGGAGCCGTAGTTGTTAATTTGCTCACTAGGTGGTGCTGCAATTTTTTGATGAATTTTGTTTGTTTTTTTCTTTATTTCCCCTTTTATTATGGATGAGGTTGTATGTCCACTTTTGCATCTGCTCTAAGACATCAAATATGAACAGCCTTGGCAAAGTGGATGCCAGATTCAAATTCAGCTTTGCTTATTGCAGAAATGGTGAGAATAGGGAGTTAAAAACAGTTCTTTGACTAATCATTGCATGACAGATATGGGCTCAATAGTATTTTTATGGCTCAGATATCATTTATTTGTGAATTTTTTGCCATTTCAAGAATAATCACAAGATTTTGTGTGGCATGAGCATGTCTAGACAGCTGACCTGACTTCAGTACATGAACCACAATAACATGGTCAAATCAAATCGCTCACTCTGCACCATCAAACAATAGCTGCAAAAGTACCCATGCTGTTTTGATTCAAGGCCTCTGCTTAATTTGTTCATGACAGGTACTGTGCAGTGGCAATACAAACAATTTTGTTCAGGGCAGACACATACATGTAAATAGAATGTTGAATCACAGTCAGACAACAAGAATGTGTTTTGTGCACGTTCGTGTAGGCACTGAAGCCCTTGATGAAGCATGCATGGTGATAGAAGGTTGTGTGGCATCGATAGTATGGTGCCAATTCTACAACAGGTTAATATATCATTTTTTTTATAGGCCTGTACCAAAATTTACGGCAAAACATACATCTAGTAATATATAACTGGACCTGATTTCAGCTTTGCCATTATGTGTGCAGATCTACATTGCCATTGGCATTTCATACCAGCACACACACACAGTCTGCAACACTAGCTGCTAGTCCGAAGCCCGTGTATAGTAAAGTTGTAAATTTTGCATTGGACAAAGGTCTCCTAGTGCTTGCCTGATCAGTCTAGAACTTTTTAGCAGGCTGCTGTGATTTGAAATACGCATTTTATTTGAATTAATTGGCAAAATGCTTAACAAAATGACAGCAATGAAAAGAATTGGCAACTTCACGCACTATTAGTCATGTTCATGGATGTGTTGTATGATCGCCAGGCATTTTATACTACGCTGTTAAAATATTAATAATATGAATCAAATGCATGTATTGATATTTGTTGTTGGTGTATTTTGTCAAAGTTATGAACAGAAAGGTGGGTAAATCGTACGTTTTGTGTAATCACGATTGTGGGCCATAATATGACACTTCATCGCACATTTAGCACCCATCCGGCTGAGTAACCCCTAACTTTGACCTAAGGCTGAGAAAACTTATAAAAAATTCCATAAATGACTGTTACAATACACCAGCACTGGAACCCAGACAGTGAGTCACCATGTTATTTTGGCAAACTAGTTGAAAAATGCTTGACCCAGATCGAAGTTAAAACAACAGAAACTCGAAAGGCACCGAAGACTTGTTGACATTGTGCAATTGTTAGCTGATACCTGGTGGGACTTATAAAAGTTAAGTTTTGCAGGGAAAATTTCTTACTACATTTGCTCATAATAGGTGTGGTTGACTGATGAGTGCATCTGCATATGATTTGCCAATGGAGATACCTGCCGCAACTGAAAGTGTTCCCAGGTACTGGCAACATGAATGTTTGTTTCTTGCATTATCAGCATGGAACTGCTAATATTGAGAAACACTGTTATTATTTCTTTTTAAGTTTAGTTTGGGAACAGTCCTGCCAGTTGGTGGACTGAGGTATAGGGGCAATGGGGGTAAAATATCAAAAGTGGTTTGTCCAAGGGGACCCCTGCTCAAATTTTTCCCAAGTTTGGACTTAGTTTTTTTTTAAGGGGTGGGGTTTGCTGGGGTTGTGTGGTCTTGTCAAAAGTATTATGTTCATGATGTTTTTAAATTCAACATTAAAATTAAATGTTTCCTGTACAGCTTTACTTATATACTTGTGTCATAGTACACAAGAAAGGTTTATTACATTAAAAATTTATAGAATCTCAATTTAAATAAATTCAGGATAAAAACAACTGACAGATGGGCTAAACTACTATAGATCTGATAGTTAACTACATATCTAAGTTGAAGTATTGCTTAACACTGTTATGGGCACACTTGCTAATACATGAGCAGCCCTTAATTTTCATTTGTAGTAAACAGTAATTTTAGTAAATTTTTCAGACTCAGGTCATAGTGGAAGAGATTAAACCTGTACTGAGTCAGAGTACGAGTACTAATGTCGAAAGTGTTGAAGACACGAGTGAATCACCATGGATCCGAGTGCAGCACAACTGATACCAGTGGTGGTGACCTCTCAAGCCTTTAAATGGATGAAGTTACTGTGAACTTTCACGTAAAAAGCTAGGAAAAAAGATTGAACAGCCAATATCAGATATGTGGACTCTGCCTTCATCCTTTCATTGCATCTGTCATTAAAGTCAATTACTGAAATGATATTATGTATGATAATGGATAAGTTTTCCTTGTTCATTGATTTCTTTGACAAAGTAAACACAGGATGCAGTGGGCAACAATGTTGAAACATGCTGGTTCACTGAATGAGCATTTGAAATTGTCAACTGCTGTGCAGTGAATTTGGGATTTTTAATGAATTTTGTTGATTTCTTGGCAAAATGTTAAAAAATCTTCACAGAAACTGCCCAGCCAATTGCTTCAAAAATGATTAGTGACACTTCTGCAAATCCGTAGACCTTAATTGATTCAACACGTGATGCTGAGATTTTTCTGTATTTCTTTCAACAATTGGCAAGGGGATATGTACATGCTAGCAACAGTGATCATGGTGTGAACCAGGTGGCCTTGATATCATAGTTCACAGTACCACTTCAGTCTCTGCATGCAACTTCACCTGAGCACAAGACTGTCATAGTCCTGTTGTTTTTAAGTAAAACTAAATTTTGAAACACTGGTTCTCAGAATACTTTGTATAATACTTAAGTGCTACTCCACTTAGATTACGGTAGCACAGCCCGGGGAAATAGCCCCAGGGAAGGTGACATCTTGTGGCCACAATGAGAACAAAATATGGCAATGAGGAAGATCCTCCAGGGTCACCTTTCTGCACACATTGCTGATATGCTGTAGACTCTCAAATGCATGAGTGTAAGCCAGAAACTACATTCTGATCTTTGTATCCTTCACTAAAAATTGCCAATGACAAAGTTCCTTCTTATCTGCACATTATTCTCATCCCTAGCTGTTTCAGATATTCATACATATGATGCAACAAGCCTCCTCCAACCTCCGTTTTTACTGGAATAATTCTATCCCTAAATCTCTCTCTCCTATTTGGGATCTAATATATGGAACAACATTCCCCAGCACATTCAAGATATGCATTCCTTGTACAGTTTTAGGAAGGCCTGCAATGGATACATTTTTAACTATGTACATGTACCTAATACCTGAACTGATGGGGTTTTTTTGTGTATCTGGGTAAACCATACGTGTAACATAGTGTGCTCCCTCCAGTGCATGACTAAGTAAATTGACTGATGTGACCAACACTATGATCTTATCATGATTCTATGTGCATCTCTTTTATCAACTTTTAAATAACCATAAATATATGTATTTACTATTGCTTTATTGTTTATGGCATCTGCCTCAACAGTTGTAACTGGAATGTGGAATGCCAATCAACTTGTCCAAGTTGTTAGCATTCTTGCATTCATTATGCTTGCCTTTTTGGCCACTTGCTCAAACTTTTTTTTTTAATGTTTGTATATAAAACTTTTGCTCCCTTTAAATCTTACCAATACACAAATGTCTACGATAAATCAGTCCATAATTTATGCCAGCCATTGTGCATGATATTAAATTAGAATTGTCTAATCAATGTTGTCTTCGTAAAGATCACTCTAAATGAGATTTGCTAGAATCTTCATGCATTTGACACAACAATGGAGTATAAAAACAAGTCTGATACAATATTTCCAGTACATTAGCAACTTGTGCACCCAAATTAAGCAGTAATATGATTCTTCCAGTATTGGATGGTAAGACAGCAATATAGTGTTGTACACGTAAGTTAAGGAACAGAATGTTATGTTCTCCTTCTGCAAAGGCTGAAACTGGTCTTCTAACTACAAAAGTCCATAATTTTTGTGTAAGTACCATGTGAAAGTGTACATTCAACTTGACAACTACAAGACACTATAGATTCCAAATACATTTGAGTATGGGGGTGTTTTAAGTATTAGAAATAAAGTCAACTTGCTTCCAAACCAAACCACAATCCTGTGAAGAAATTTTAATAAAAAGAACATGATTTTTGAAATAAGATGAAGCATATATTTGTCCAATAGGAGCAGACTTCTAAAACATCAAGTTTAGTATGTTTACCAGGGACTGTTCATCAAAATTTGTATTATACTTCTTGTTCTTAAAATTGTCATGATAGAAAATCAGAGGAAGGATCAACATGTTAAATTTCAAGCTTCAGAGTACCATACAATAAAAACTATTAATGTTTCCTAAAAGTGCAGTGGACCATCACTGGGCATTATTAAGGTTTATTGGGTAGCATGTTGACACTTTTATGTACAATATTTTAGCTATTGCTGATAAACCTACATTTTTTTTTTAATTGAAAAAACTGTCTATATGGTGGTTATAAATCTATGCAGATCTTAAAAATTCCCCAAGTATACACTTTGCTGGGAACACCTGTAAAAATAGAGAGAGAGACAGTCTACTAACTCATAAAAAGAAGAACCTTTCCTGTCTGGAAGGTTGTGCTCCGCTACCTTAAGTCTGTGGTTTGTACTAAATACATGTAATCATACAATCAAATTGTATAATGCAGGAATAAACTGGAAGAACACACACACAAATGAAACATTACTTTTCAATATCTGTAAGCAAGTTATTCTGAAAACATTAGGATGCAGATGGGAAGTCGATATAAAATTCTAGGGATGATAAATTTATTTTTCATTGAAGTATAAACGACAATCAAATAAATATTTTGTGCACTTAATAACATTTGACTGGTCCAAAATACACAGATCGGGAAACTTCACACTCATTGCATCAATATGATTCTTCTGCATCATTATTTCTTCTTAATGATGTCACCAGGACTAATCTTGTCAAGCATTAATCCTAATGACGACAAGCATTAATCTTGGCATTTCAACTGGAGTATTGCCATAATACTCTGCCACAATTATGCACATTGCACACATTGAACTTTTGCTGCAAACCAGTCACACACTCTATAAGAATACAATGCTGTACATGTATGTTACTTATGAAAGAATCCTCAAAAAATAAAAGATATAAGTATTACACCTTTTTCATTAAAATACATAAGTTAGGGAAGCAATGAGAAACTCAAAACTCAAATGCTCTAATTGTACTGTTTATTCCATTGTTCAGAGAATACAGAAATACATGAATGTTAACTCAATTTTTTTCAAAATGAACATGCTAACCAGATATGCAGTTCACAACATTGCCAGCATATTTATATTTGTGAAGATGTTTACATATTAAAGCAATGTGAATGGAGCCAAAACAGCTTAAATCATTGATAGAAGGTAAACTGATGTAAAACATTTTTTGAATGTGTAAAGATAATCAGTCCTATTTTGAGTTCCTACATCTTCTGCTGAATGACTGACATATAGTTGACACGTGCCAGCAGTTATATGATGCTTTGAGGACATAGTAATATACAATGGTGGGCTATTAGTAGAACACTGCAGACATATGGATCTTTGCCCCAATTAGTGCATTATTCATATTGACAGTTTAATGGCTATTGACTTTGGTCACGTAATTGGGCATTTGCATGATGTTAACTCATCACAGACATTATACCACCAAACAGCACATACGTATAGTGGCAGCTGAATTCCAGCATACTCCCACGTGAAGGTAACAGCTAGGTAAAATATTTAGTGACAATCTAGAATCAGCCACAAAACAGAGATAGCTTATTTCCAGTCAAGCTTTCGTTGCCCATGTTGGGCACAAACTTACAAAATGCTCTTGTAGCCTAGAGAATAAGGTAACTGTCATAACTCATAAATCTGATCATGATTTTATTTGACAAGTATACTTACAACAAAGTTTCTTGAACCATTCCTCAAATTTCTTTGATGCTACCATGCTTTTTTTGGCAAGTGGTTCAAATGAGCCAATGACCAAAAAGGAGAGGTCACAATCACCAATTATCTGTGTATTCAGCTGAATACACAATCCAAAACACAGAATTCTTTAGGGCTAGAGATGTGTATGGTGAAACCTGTTTTGAAAGACCACTGTCGTGAAAGACCACCTGCCTTTTCAGGCCATATTTGCAAAGTCCCTTTTGCTATCTCTTCCATGTTATTGTACCTCCATTGAGAGACCACCTGCCTTATGTGACCACTTTTGAGGCTGCCTTTGGGGTGGTCTATCAAAACAGGTTTCACTGTATTCTCATTGGATTGCATGTTAAATTAACCTCAAATTAAAAGACTACTTTTACAGCTGCAAGAATAAAGCTTATGTGAACATTTCAGCTATGTACAGAATTTTACTATACAAATTCTGCAAGTAGTGGTTGTAAGTTATTAAGGTGTAAATTACAATGAAAAGTAATGGAAATACACAACTGTAGCCCTGAATGACTGAAATGCCCTCTATATAATGGCAGTAGAAATTTCTGTCCTTGCTCTCTACTATTCATGCAACTTGACACTCCATGTAAAGTTTCATCAATGTGACATATATAAATAAACAAATGTAAGTGCATGTTTTACAAGCTATACTGCACAAAAACACTTTCATAACAAGAGGACCATGACATATAATCTGATGACAGTCACAAAAAAGTTCAGAAAAACATGACCCACATAAAATCATTTCCTAAAATGCATCCACGTGATACACATTTGTGATACAATTTTGGTATCATTCATCTTATTCTTTATCAACATGGTGAATTTAATGTCTTTTTCTTAGGTACTTAATGACCTTGAAAAGCAGGTCCAGGTCACACAACATATTACAAAATTTCACCATTGGCCAGTCGCATATTTGGTATAAATTTTGCTCTCTATATTACACATGGGTAATGTTTTTCCAAACTATGTGAATGACTTCCCACTCACCATAAACTGCCCTGTAGACATGTATGCTGACGAACCCACAATTACACACAGTGCTAAAAAAGTTGAAGAGCTGTAAACAGTGTACTACAACATGTGACAGAATGGTGTAGGACCAATAAAATGGTAGACACTGCAGACAAGACTGTGGCCATGCTCTTAACCACACAGCAAAAAACTAAAAAGCTACAGAAAACAAAACTTGATATCAAATACAACTTTAACCTGAATACCATAACCAGTGAAAAAGTCCTTCATGTTACCATTGACAATTATGTGGCATGGAAACAACATGTGTAGTAACATCAGCAAAAGCATATACCTACTGCAAAGAACAAAAAAACAAAAAATTAAAAAAATACTTACCTTTGGACACTAGAATTACCTTTTACAAACCCTACATCCAGTCCCAGATACATGTAGACTACTATTCTACTGTTTGGGGGAAATTTCACCCATGTAATCACAGAATACATTGGCTCCAAATTCATGGCTTCCAACCATTCATGAAGTACCAAAGCAAACAACTTCAGCCCTACTAGCTCTTTCAGCAATCTTGTATCATGCCTATAGCCAAAGGGGGCCTTACAGAACTTGCTGTCTAATGTACAGTCCCCTGAACAAGTACTACATCATACATTATGGACATGATCCAAAATGTAAGCAATGTATCCACAAGAATAGACAACGGAAACTTCTAATGACCCTTTTACATTACAACCTACATGTAGATCACAATTAACTGATGCTGCTGCTACTAAAACCCTCAGAATTCATGGTGCTTCGCTTTTTAACAGTCTAGGCTATGCAACTTTTGACAGCAAAACCCTGTAATCATCACAAAAAGAACTTTTGCTAACGCTTTAACACTTACCTTAAAATCACCCCTGGACAAATTAAGCTAAGACATGAGCTTACTCGCAGACATAAAAGAAATAAAAAAAAAACTTTTTTGTTTTCTGATGTAAAGACATTAAATTTGTAGCAAACTGTTCATTATCATAACAATGTAAACTGAAAAAGCATGTCTTATTTTGTGTGATTTATGTTTTGTTATGGTGCTATTCACATTTGGAGTTACATTGATGACACTCACTCAATACATCAAAGGGAACAGACTTTGACTCATTCTCCTGACAAAACTACACTTGTTATTGAAAATCTGAGGCACCCTTTTTCAGTTTACATTGTTACGAACAGTTTGCCACAAATCTAATGTTTTTACATCAGAAAACAAAAAAGTTGAATCCAACTTTCTTCAAGGTTCTTTGAAATAGAGGACGGTGCTTGGTAGAATTGCTGTATCAACAAAGGACAACAAACACACAGGAGAGTGGGAGAAAATGAATCAGTAGTTTGTTAGCTTTCCAAAAATTTTTTGTTTGTGGCAGTTTTTATGCATATCGATTGTTTTGTGATAGAATCTTTACAAGCACCCTCAAAATCGCACTGAACCAGATGCTCATCCTTAATACAATGAACATGGGAAAAGTAAAAGTAAAAGTAAAGTTTTCTTCTGTTAGAAAACACTTCTGGCAGATATGCTATTACAAGTCAAACACATTTGTAACTATCATAATTGCACTCCACATATACTTTCTGAAGTAGTGACAACTATACTTACTGGTTATAAATATTCAGCATCTCAGAAACTTAAAACTGTCATGCAGTCATAAAATATCAAACAACTAGAACAGACTGATTTTCCAACAGAAAATCAAATGTTTCCCGGTGGAACACTTACGTCTCTGAATAAGCTACAGGTGATAACAAATTACAAATGACCAAGTTTGCTTGAAAATTACAATCCTATTTTAGCTCTCACCTAGATACATTACTCTAGCAATTTTCATCAAGTTCTTCATGACATTTTGCAGAGAAACCAATTTCACATAAATGACCCTGTGACCTTGAAAATTAGGTCAAGGTCACCCAAATACAATCCCAACCTAGGTCTTGCCAAGATACATAATCCTACCAACTTTCATCAAATTCCATCAAGTTCTTCATGACTTATCGAACGGAAACCAATTTCCTAAAGTGACCCTGTGACCTTGAGAATTCGCTCAAGGTCATCCAAATACAATCCCAACCTAGGTCTTGCCTAGATACATAATCCTACCAACTTTCATCAAAATCCATCAAGTTCTTCATGACTTATTGCACGGAAACTAATTTCACATAAGTGACCCTGTGACCTTGAAAATTAGGTCAAGGTCATCCAAATACAATCCCAACCTAGGTCTTGCCTAGATACATAATCCTACCAACTTTCATCAAATTCCATCAAGTTCTTCAAGACTTATCGCACGGAAACCAATTTCACATAAGTGACCCTGTGACCTTGAGAATTCGCTCAAGGTCATCCAAATATAATCCTAACCTAGGTCTTGCCAAGATTCATAATCCTATCAAGTTTCATCAAATTCCACTGTGTTTTTCATGACTTATCGCACGGAAACCAATTTCACATAAGTGACCCTGTGACCTTGAAAATTAGGTAAAGGTCACCTAAATACAATCCCAACCTAGGTCTTGCCTAGATATATCCTACCAAGTTTCATCAAATTCTGTCAAGTCCTTCAAGACTTATCGCACGGAAACAAAGTGTTGAAGAACCTGAACAACAACAACAACAACAACAACAACAGCAACAACAACAACAAGAAGAAGCGGAAGAAACGGGCACTAAAACAATATGTCCCCCGGCTTCCACCGGGAGACATAAATATGATGTACTGATATGTTCCATTGTTGATGAACTGTCATTGTTTCTTGTTTGAAGATTTCAAAAGTCAATGTAGTTTACTGCATGTAAAAAATCAAAACAGAATATGACATTTAGAGTTTCAAAAACTCAAGTGTACATGTACATGTACCTTCACCATGGAAATGTAAAAAAGTAATGTGGACAATTTATCTGCGTCACAAGGTATACACTGGAAGCAGTATCAGTCTCAACATAAGCATCATCTTTTGCACATGGAAAGGAAGTTATAGCATTGATCATGCCTCTGAACATTTTTTTTTTTTTTTTTTTTTTTTTTTTTTTTTTTTTTTGTGGTGCAAGAACAGCTTAAAGCAAAATGTAGTCATGTTTGGTATCACAGCTAATGAAACACTGATGAAGCAACAGCTACATGTGTGTGCACAGATGGCTGGTTGGAGACTCTGCTCATATTCAAAAGGTGTACAAGGTTCATGTAGATCATGGTATACCACATGTATTGTGTTGGCTCATGAAACTCCAACATAACTTTCAACCTGAGCCTTCAATCCAGGGTGTCAATTGGCAGATGTTGAGAGAACCAAACCTACTACAAGATGGGATATTTTTTGCATCTTTAATGACCATATAGTATGACGGTGGTGGTAATTTCCTTTACCACAATGATTACTCTTTGTTTCGGGAAATTGGTCGTTGGCATGTCTGACCTCCACCAGATAGTTGGGTCTTTCTTGTCACAAGCAAACTCTGCAGCCACTGACAAAAAACCTAGTAATACTGATACATATAGACTCCAAATTCCCAAGACCAAGCTGCACATTGCACATCAGGAGATCATTGCATCTGAATTGGTCTCTGTGTTACAGTGAAGTCAACACCTTCCAAACATTCAGTAGGAACATTTCTTTGGCTGTGTCCCTCAGGAAATCAAAAAGAAGATCTGTGATGGTGAATGTACAGAACAAAGGCCTTTGCTTGACACACAGAGAGTCCCTTTCCTCAGCACTGAAACCCAGCCAGGCCACCATATCCCTTCAATAGTTTTGAAGGTGCATCGACACTGTGCATAGTAAACACACAAATGCTTTTCATCTGTATTTTCTATGTATGGCTGGATAAATTCCCACATCAGACATACCACTCATCCTTTGAATCGCCAACACCTCGCCCGTATAAAGACTAACATTGAAAGTGGGAACTGGGGATTTTACCAGGGAGAGTTCAGAAAACTGATGCTGCATGATGATGTAGTAGTATGGAGCCATGTTGACCAAGTGTTGATCTCTTTCATGCTTGCCTGTGGAATATGGGTGCAGCCCTTTTTGTCAATGGGACAAACAGAACCCTTCAGTGTATTTTGGTATACAAACATACTGTCAAACATGCGACCCAATTTTCAGAAGATCAATTTTTGCCCATGATTCTACACCAAATGTCAAGCCATCCTCCATAAATTTCTTTGGTCGTCTGATGCACTGGCTGTGCCTGTTCCAATTTAGAGAAACCTATTGGCCTGACCATTTGCAGGCACCACCCTTGAATCGGTCAAAATGGAAACTAGACTCCCTTCAGATAATATTCACAAAACACTCAAACTACTTAATAAGTACCATTCAAAGAGAAATCATAAGACTACTACAGTTTCTGCTTTATCCTTTCACTGTCAGTTACATGTAATTCTCTGATGTTGCTGCTTTTTGTGCTTGTTTTATTTGACAGACTTAACCATTGACAAGTCAAAGAAGTGGTGCCATGTCACTTTGAATGCTCCGGCACATGGAGATCTTGACTGCATGACCAGAACTCCTCCAGAGTTTAAATGGTAGGAAATGCATATGGATGAAAAAGGTCTGTAGCCAGAAACTGCACTTTTTTTTTCTGACAGTGCTGTACGTATATGTAAGGGGTGTGACACAGTGCTGGGATCATGATAGACGGCTGGTGTTTTCCCTTCTCACTGGAAAGATTTTAACATCATGTTTTGAGGTTTTTTTAATGAGTGCCCCATGTCTTCATTTGCAATAAATGTTCAGGAACATCTCAAAAATCATTCAATTGCGTTCCACACAGGCAATTAGACCCTTGCCACTGTTATCAATAAAAAAACTTCACGCCACCCAACAACTACGGTGGGAGTTTTGAAGCTTGTCCTTGCTTGCCTGTATCAAAACATCAGATTTCAAAGTAAACATGTTCCTGGGCTGACGAATGAATTTTGTGACACCTCAAGTTACTTCCAATTTCAGAGAGGAATCTGAGACGTTGGACCCCATTAGAACCACGCACAGACTGCTTTACCAACACACCTTTAGCCCAGCAGATTATTCATTATCCATTAGTTGATGATTCTGTCACTCTCCAAACAGCAGCATATGGTCATGTTTGCAAAACAATAGCCATATGTTTAAAACTAACATAATGCTGAGCAGATTCTGGACTCCCTTAGCTTTATCACTTTCAACCTGTATGTCTCTCTTCTTTATGCACAGTGTAGTTCTTCATAAACAAATTGATCTCACCTTTCGAGTGTGGAGACAGACACATTAAAAAATAAAACAAAACAACAAACGATCTATGTTGTCTGGTTCATAAGATTCTAATTAAGTCTAGATGGACCTAACTTGACAGGCAAATGCAGCATGAAGTGTTTCACGGTTGTGTTATTGCTCCAAGTTAGCATGGTCATTTTCACACTTACATGCATATGGTATGAATGAGTGAAACCTAGTTTCTTCATTGTGAAGCAGTCTATGCAAATACATGGGCTTAAAACATAACAAGGCGAGCTGCCAACAATGGATTCAAGTATGGTTTGAGTTGTATAAACTCAAACTGGTCACATGATATGACTCTAGTCATCTGATTGGCTCCTCCACTCCAATCATCTTAGAATAATTTATGCTGCCAAATCTACTTTCTTGCACATACAGGGTTTTGTGCATGTTATCTGTTGCAATGAAACTAAATACAACAGCCTAGTCTTATTTTGTAAAATTTGAGGAAACACTCTTTTCATGGTGTGGCCATGACATGTTAAAAGTGCTAATCATGTGATACTATGATAACAAAGATGTGGATAAACATGTATGTTTATTGCTACACCCTAAACTGGACCTAAATGTGCACACCAAAATGTGACATACACACCTTACAGTTTAGATTTTTTTTTAATTAAACAAAAATTGGAGTCTTTGTGTAGCCTTCTTCCCGAACTCAAGTTTTTGAAAACAGACATTCTGATGTTACATACAATGTTCATCAGTCTGAATTGATAAATCTGAGTAATTGATCCAGCTAACATAGTGTCTTATTTGTTTTTGATTGTGATTCAAGAAGTCAAGTGTCACTTATCGAGTCATTTTCCATGGACCATAATATGCAGATGTATACTTCGTACCATTTTGTGACGGGTGGAAGAAACTGACGGTTTCTGGGAAAACAACAGAGCACAGTTTAATAGAGTCGTAGAAACTCTTTCCACTTGCTCCACTGACCCAGAATCAATTTATCTGTAGCCATGGGTTGCCCAGGTTATGGAAAGGCAAGCATACTGTTGCTCAGCCAACTATGCACCCATCTGGCAGCATTCCCTAGCATTTCTAATTCTAACATGTATGAATTTGACCACACAGGTGGGACTGTACTGCAGACTTCATCAAACACTATCACACTCGGTCCTCACACACATATTTGTAGGCCTATTACCAGCATGTCAGCCAAATGGCCATCACAACTGGCAAAAATAAGATAAATGCCAGATGTAATTAAACAGTGTGTGCTTAATTATCTTCACAAGGCACATCTGACATTGACGCTAGCTTGGCTTGGTCAATGCTACTGGCCTCTAGCTGGCTCCAACCGATCATCTCCCTCACTGCCATGTACTGGCAGCAATGCCATCCTCCTCTGGTTGCATTTGGTCTGCAAGTAGTGGCTCATGATGGTACAGTGCCACACTTTCATCTTGCCTCTCACTGAACATATCAGGAATCATTTGTGTTTGTGGTGACTGGAGAGTCTCTCCCAGGCAGCTTGTTTTGTTGCAACAACCAATCATCCAACATTGACATAGAGGAATGCCCAAATGGCACAGAAATCAATTATTTTGTCATATATGTTTATGTTATGGCTGTACAAAAACTGCTGTGTAAAATCATGTGAAAGAAAAAACAATGCTTTGGGTAATTTATCTTTAAATATAGGCCTGTTTGAAAGCTCCAACACATTGATTCATAATATTACATACACTTAATAGTGAAGAAAGCAGTCCTAGATATACAACTGTTTTTATTGCCCAAGAGCCGAGATTTCCAATCATCCAACAATATATTTCTATGTCCAACGGGAAACCAAGATCAAAACAGATGCAATACAATTATATGCTATAAAACATTACAGACATTCACTTTTGGAGTTTTAACAATTATTTTCTGATAGTTTTGCATGTCAGCACCACATACACATGTATTGATCATGTTTGAAAATTTAGAAAACATGCCCTCTAATGAACCACAGTCGATGTACATGCACTTCTACAGGAGATGGACATGCAATAATCATGTTCTCCTTTGTCCAAAATGTGATTTTTTTTACAGTAAAATAGGATCTGCAAGCATGTGCCAAAAATGTTGTATATGGACACATAACTTACAATCATATCTAGAACTACAGAAAAAGTTTTTGTTGTGACAGCATGCAAAATTCCATTTACTGTGATGGAGATGATCATGTCAAAGTATGATTTGTGCTCTGAAACTAGAAGAAAGCAGGTGTATCTTCAATTGAGGAAACTGTAATGACACAATTAAAGGTAGTCTGCAGGCCACAAGATATCAAAAGAATGCTAACTAATTTGATTCTGCTGCCAAAGTTCACATGTATTTTGAGCCTCAACTGATGACTAAGACACAGATTGCTGGGAGCTGCTATAAATCCCATGTCTTGACATTTCAGAGGCTTTCCTGGGGGAAGGTGGCTTAAAATGGCTTCAGTGCACCCCTTGCGGAACCAATCAAAATGGGAACATTAACCAAGGACATACTTGTCTCATGACTCAAGCAGTAGCCAGCACAGGAAACACTTCCAAGCTAATTAGCCAGCCACTTTCACCATGAAGGCGTACCCCCTGGATACTTTCTGCAAAACAAATGAGAATTCTACCTGTGTTGATTGGAAGAATTATGATGCTGAACGGCAATAATGCGTTAAGAGACATCTCAATAAACTGGACAATGTCCAGGTAACAAAGACACCTCTCATTATACTTTACAGTGCATTTAGAGCATTTTTATCAATGATTATGACATTACCAAGTAATATAGACCTTAAACAATTATGAGATAATGATAATTATATGTGCCATCAACACTAGATGTGCATATAAACACCAATTTTCAGGTCATTACTGATATACATTGTACATGATTAGTATTGTTCAATATTGTTTCCTTTGTACAATTTTCATGATGCCCTACATGTATGTAATGGATGTATATGGAAATACAATAGGTACATGTAGGTATATGTGATTAAGCAGTTTCTTTTCAAAAAAAGTGTGCTTATCTGCAAAAATAAATTCAAGCCAGGGTATTTTGACCTGCTGGTTCAATGACAATTAACAGAATAACCTACATGTATGCAGTGCAGAAAGATCCCATGATTTGAACACGTAAAAGTTATATTATGATGAATGGTCATAGTATGTTCTGTGCCCATCTATTGAATGAATGCCACTCTGATGACTGTCTCCTGATACATTTGTATCATGTCATTTAATAAACATAATTCTATTACTATCATTATATAACCTGAAACATTATTTGACCCACATTTTGAAAGCAAATGACCTATACATGTATACAGACACATGCAAAATGTGAAAGGTCATGGAACATTATTTCATATACAATGTACATGTTTTTTCAATACCTGTGTTCTCATTGACAATTTTTGTTTTCATTCAAAATGACCACAGAGTTTAAAATATGTATAACACAAGTACACACATATATATGAAAGAGCAATTTTACAGAGACGGAAACAACTTCTGAAGACCACAGTGACATAAACAAAAACTAAACATTTATGAGGAAGCATTCCCAACTGGCCCATGGGAATTATCCCTATGATATTGCTTACTGTACTGAAATTAATCAACTACAAACCACACTTTGCTCCATTAAGGTGTGCAACGGGCCTTCCATGGCATGTTAAAACTTGGCAATAAACAGTCACAGTTTGTTACTTATATATTGCATGCCAATAAGTGTCAATAATATTTACAGTTAAGTTTGGCATATGCTATAGTTTAATGGGTTAAGCTGCTGCAGATGGGTTCACAGAAAATGATTACTGCAAGTTAAGCTGAATCACGCTCACTTTGGCATCTTTTTGTGATGATACTTGATGAGCAAGGTCAATGTAATTAAATATGTATCATGGGTACAAAAGGTATATAAATATTCCACAATATGGAAAATGAAAACAAACAATATACCCTATACAAATATTTATATTCCAAGATGATTTCTCAGTGCTTTTTGTTTTTTGGCAGAGATGCTAGTAACTTTGAAAGAAAAAAACAAAAGTTTCCCTAAAAAAACTGACATTATATACCCTCATATCTTGTTTCAAATCAGACTTTCGCCATTTGGACCAAATGGAGATTTTATTTTCTCACATTTAGCATAACAAGTTGACGCTGACGCTGTCCATATCTCCCACCCACATAATTTTAAAACAAAGATAACTGTATATTTGGCAGGTACATACTGGCATGTTTCTGATATTGTGCTTAAATGGGGACGATACGTTAACTGTACCTCTACCCTGGGTTTCATGGTAAACATATACTCAAGTAAACAACAAATTCAAAGAAAATTGAATTGCCGCTGGTGACCTTGGAATTAGGTCAAGGTCACACACCTTCAAACTCGATGTAGACCCTAACAAGAGTGATCAACTGTGAAAATTTCATCATCCTATCATATCCGGTTCTTAAGATATCGCGCGCAAGAAGTTTAGAGATAAATGACCCTGGTGACCTTGAAATACGGTCAAGGTCACTCTCCTTCGAACTCGACATGAACACTTATAAGAGTGACCAACTGTAAAAAATTCATGATCCTAGCTTAATCTGTTCTTGAGATATCGCGCGCAAGAAATGTGGGACGGACGGACGGACGCACGGACGGACGGTCATCATTACTATATCTCCCCCCCCCCACTTCGTGGGCCGGAGATAAAAACGTGAATACTTGCATCTCTGTTTTGGTGAGGAAAAAGATCACAAGTTTCTTTAACCCCAAAATTTCTTAGCAAATTCAAACCAGAGCCATGCCCGGGGGCATGAATGTCTCGCCAGTGTAATTCAAGCCACTCCGAAGGTTTTTGTTGACGGATGGACGGACAGACATCTGGACGTCCGGAAAGTGACTGCTTAGTCTCGCCAACAGCTTATGCTGGCGAGACAATAATGCCACTCCGAAGTTTTTCTCCAATGCTCAATCAAGCATGAAGTAATCAATGAAGTGTGACAGTTATGACCCTCGTCTCTGGGGATGATTACAATAAATCATCCTCCCAAATATGAAAGGCCATGTAGTCTAGTTACTGAAATAATGCCACTCCGAAGTTTTTCTCCAATGCTCAATCATGCATGAAGTAATCAATGAAGTGTAACAGTGATGACCCTCGTCTCTAGGGATGATTACATTAAATCATGTACCCAAATATGAAAGGCCTATGTAGTCTAGTTACTGAAATAATGCCACTCCGAAGTTTTTCTCCAATGCTCAATGAAGCATGAAGTAATCAATGAAGTGTAACATTGATGGCCCACATCTCTAGTGATGATTACAATCAATCATCCACCCAAGTATGATAGCCCTATCTGATCTAGTTAGTGAAATAATGCCACTCCGAAGTTTTTGGTTGACAGACGGACGGACGGACGGACGGACGGACGGACTGACGGACGGACGTCCGGAAAGTGAATGCTTAGTCTCGCAAACAGCTAACGCTGGCGAGACAAAAAGGGGTGGTACAAGCTTCATTCCCCTTCGCACACAGAAAGAATCACAATAAAAGCAAGGTTCATTTGATGATGAAGGGGATCACTGGCTTTTGTAGCTCCATTTCAGTAACAGAGGCACTTTTTTATAATTTTTTCTTTTCATTTACCAAGGGCCCATGGTTATCAATTGTAATATAATGTCAGTGCATTGCAGAAAGCCCCTACAGTATGTATAACCTGTCACCTGTCTGTTCCAGGTTGTGGTTGAAGTCCAGAAAAGGAGGCCAAACACTAGCACTTAAAAATGTGGCCTTTACATGATCATACATGTCAAGTCTCCCCCATAAGGTGGGAGTCTCCAACTTTTCCACCCAAATTTTCTCGATTTACATGCAAAATTTTGCAAATTTGGCAGAATCTCCCCCATAAAAATTTAGTATTTTCTATTATATTCTTTGTTAAAATACAAATCTCCCCCATGGATTTTTCAAATTTACAAAAATCTCCCTATTTTGAGGTGTGGAATGTTGACAGGTATGTATGATGAAGGTATTCATGAAAGCAAGGTCATTTCAACCCTTTTCCACTTCAATTGTCCCAAAGTGCCTGGGTGTAATTACCATCTGCTTTACATGTACAAGTATCTGTACTTAAACTTCATATTAACAAACTCATTTGCACAGAATTGTAGACCAGACCTATATGTATCATGATGACACAGCCCAGGTCAACAGTTTCCTTGGCAAGGGCTTGGTAAATGTACCAAATGCATGCTATGGAAAGCTACTGGCTCAGTCTTATTCTGTTCTGCCCAGCATCCCTGGATTTTTTCATTCTTTTCCTTGATGGAGACACGAATAGCAAATACAGGACTTTGAAAAACTTGAGCAGAAAAAAATGTGTTGAAATTGGAGAAAAGATATGAAATTGCCACACACCAGTAATTTGGGTGAAGAGGCTCAACTGGTACATAACTCTAAGCACAGCCAATGCAGATGGATTTTATATGCAACTTGACATGATTTACTCAGAATTAGCTAGGCAATACAAAGGACTTTTAGCGATAATCTTCATCCTAGACAAATAACATTCTTCTTAAGGTGGGTTCAATGTAGGGAATGGAAATTCAGCAAGTCAGAAAAATTTACATCCTCTGGACAGAATCTGAAATTCTCTTTTTTTGACAGCCTATGCATACATTCATGCCTAGAATAATTTAAATCATCATGTCAGGTTTTAGTTGTCGTTGCAACTACATGGTTAAAAATGATATGTTGTTCACTTAATGTCTATACTTGTCCATGGTAAAACACAGATACCTTACCAAAATCTGTCACTCTTTTATACAACTGTTCTACCTAAAGGTACGTGTACATGTACCAGCAAGGAGGTAAAAATATAAAAGGCCAGGTATGTTTACCCCGGAGTGGCGGATTGAAAGACTACAAATTACAGGTTATACTGTGGTGTCAAGCCAAAATATCAACTGCACCATTGCCATATGTTGACACATGGGGAACTTACCGCTTAGAATCAAGTACACGTCTGTCAGGTGACATCACACGAAAGGCTGACATCAGCACTCCCCAACAGTCTGCCTGCACTGAGGTAATGAAAAGACTGGGCAGTGCCACCAATCTCCACCACACACAAAGCCTGACCACTTTCATATACCTGTGCTCATTGATTACATCCCACAATATGGTCTCTAATCTCAAATTGACGACTCACCTGCACAACCAAGAGGCATACACCTACACAGGCGGCAGCATGTTGTTATTTTGACACTTATCAAAGTCTCATGGTAGAGATTGAGTTCTTTTCCGTTGCTCTATTTACGGCAGAATCAACTCACTGGGGAGTGATAATGAAGAGAGACTAAATCAATCAATAGCATAAATTGATGTGCCTTTGCTCAGATGGCCTGCAAGAAGACAACACCACCAGATATTACCCACTATGGTGGACACCTGAAAGGCCACAATGCTGCTGCCCTATTAAATCTTTATGCAGACTATTATCCTGACCAAGAATTTAAGAGCACGTCTGTCCATGCTTCATCCCCTTGTTGCTGCTAATTGAAAGGAACTAGCTTCAATATGATATGTGTTACTGTAGCGAGACATTGCACTAGCTACTTGGCAATTATTGTCATTACACAGCCAGGTCTCAGCTCCATCTGCACAGTTGGCTATAATGGTTTTTCTTGCCCTTCTTGTACCATACATTTGGTGACTGTGATCTCCTACACACACTTTGTCATTTATCATGCACTGATAAACTACAGGAAACTGTTCCAATACACTCAGCACACACCTAAGATAGACAGACATACAGGTTCTGACACATATAAAATACTTGTAAAGACCTGAAAGGTAATTGTCACAAATTTGTGTTGTCTGCTCATTTGCAAGTATTTTATTCCTAAATAGTAGAAGAACTCGGCAAATTACAAAATAAGGGTACTGTACTTACACTGCATCAGCTGTACAGGGGTCTTATTCAGTTAGAAGACAGCCTCTGATTAACTTATGTTAACTCTGGATACAACTGACAGGTAACATGTATGGTTAGCCTTTTTTAAAAGCTCATGCAAAGCAAACTAGTATATGGTACAGGAAGGCTCTCACAAAGAGTTAACTTTTCTCATCAATTTGATCATAATTATAATGACATCAAATATATGTGGATGTCAACATACCATGCGTATCCATTTTTCACATCTGGGGGACAAAATTTGTCTATTCCACAGGAGACAAAGACTAAAAAATGGGTTAAAAAAAATTGGTCAATTGCTTGTACAAACATGTGTTGACATAATAATTAGAGGGGGGACAATGGGAGAGTAATGAGAGTATCCCTGCCTGATCAAGTTACAAACTAACACACCAAAGTTGTAAGCCTTCATTCTATGGTCAACTGAACCATGCTGCATTTTGCCTCACTTTCTCCACCAATACAACTCAATTTGGGAGTAACTATGGGTGTTTATGTAAGCTCAGGCACAGCAGCATTCCCAATGGTCAGTAAAGCTCCTGTGGCTTCCTTTCTCTTTTTTACCCATGATCCCTGAAATGTCCCTTTTGAATATCCATTTAGCCTCCACTCCCTGTTGGACTCATTTTTTTGTCCAAGAAATTGAACAAATGGTTCAAAACAGCACTCCAGTACTTGACATATGCATGTATGTTTAATGTAACAATATTGTGGTCAAATTGCTAGGCCAAACTCTACAAATTGGTGAAGACTCCCTCTAAACTTTTACAACTCCAGGAACACAACAGTGTATGTGCGTGAAATGCATGAGTGAACATGAAGAACAATAGAAAGTCCTGCAAACTGATAAATTTGAATAAAGTATGTATTCCACTATTGACTGGGTATTTCATAATTTAAGTATGTAAAGCACTAAGTGTGACTGAAAAACTTTCTTTTCAGCGCTTTTCATACGAAGTGTATCCCTGGTTTCTGTGGGCAGTTTTTAGGGAAAATGTACATATATATTCCTAGTGTATTTCTTTGTAAAATACCCACACCCTTGTTGGACATCAGGCAACACCACTGGGAAGTGACTTGTGTATTCAGCTATTAACAGGCCAATTAAGCCATTGTTCTCGTATACTCGCACATGGGTTATATATCATCAACATTAATTTCACCATGCTTTTTATTTTGAAATTATTTGATGTGTTTTAGAAGCTGAGCAAGTAGTTCTTGGAGTCAGCCATGGCCAACAGTGTGTGCAGGACTTCAACTGACTATGTATGTCTTTTACATGTTTAAAGCAGCTTTACTGTTGCATACTGTCTTTGGATGTTATCTTGTTGGGTCCTCAGGTTTAACAAGCATGTATGCCATACTATGCATTATGATTCTCTTCATGAGCTTCTTGCATCCAAAACAGGTGAATTTACGTGAATCTGTCTGTGTGAATCTACATACCATAACAGACTTTGTGTAAATTTAATACCGTAAGAGACTCTGATAAACTATATATGGGCAAGAACTGTCATACAAGAGCTGGACCATCAAAAGACTGCTTTCATACAACTGGAAGAATGCTAACACACCATGTTGTTGCTGGGAAAGCACGTTATACACATGTAGTGCCTTTGCTAGGGTGCCATAACTCAGGTAGCTATTATGGATTTCTCTGCACAATGTACAAATGAAATACAAAGAGAATACTTAACACTTTTATATTGGTCCTGAAAATGAAAGCAAACATGAGACAATAGACATACCATAGCATGGTTTGTTGGCAATACAAGGTAAATGAAAAAAACTTGCAATGTCTACCATGTAACAGAACCCATTTACTTCACACACTTATTTCAACCCAGGGCATGTAGATGGGATTGAACTGGTATTTGTTGTTCCAATGCATTCGTGCTACCTGCAACCAAAATATCTGTCACTGGCAATGATGTGAACATTTCCATCACAAACTGCAGTGATGCTTTCCAGAAACGAGCCTTTGGTCATGATGTTTAAATTCATTGGCCAAGTCAGACTTTGGGGCCTCTTTCACATTGGAAGCAGCAGTGAATACTGTGACACCCCCCCCCCCTTTTTTTTTTCTCCCTTCCTTTAACTTCAACCTGTACCTGTCCCTCAATTTGTTGGTTGAGCTTACGTTGAATTTTTAACTCATAATACATGTATAACCACATATTTCATCAATCTGTGATATACCTGCATGACTTTTCGAATAAGTAGCACAACGATTTTAAGTTACTTCAAGAAAAACTAAGTCTCATGTCAAAAATCAAAAGTTTGTTACAGAGAAATGAAAATATCTTTGCAGGAAATAAGAATTAAGGCAAAAGGTACTCTTCATGCTCACACATTATATGGAACACAAAATAAGATGTGCCTATGAAATAGTATTTTACTAGGATACAGTGTTCAGGAATACAAATACCAGCCAGAGAATGTATCAAACAGTATCATGTACCACTTGTCTCACTGCTTTACAATTGATAATGAGGGCACATGAAGCCTTCAACTCAATTATATCCCCACTCTAGATCTTTAACCCTTTCACCCTTAAGCTGGGCAAACCTGGCTCTGGGTCAAATGTCGTCTGCTTCAATGTGTTTGACTGATTTGCATAGTGATGAATAACAATTTGAATGGAAATTATAGGTTAGACCTACCAAGATAGCATGCCCCATGCCAAGCTAGGAAAGCTGTCAAATCAGCCCTCAACTCAATCTTCATTCAAACAGGAACTTAGGGTTAACATATCATTTTAAACTGTTCATATAAATGCCTATTTTGAGAGCAATATGGACACTGATGATGAGGTGAATCATATCTCATCCATGAAACATAACCCCATCTTCATTGCATTGTAATCCATCATGGATGTGACTACATGTACGAGTTATTATGAGACATTACCTTTGCACCAAAATAACAACACTAATCACCTACAAACTTCCAGGAGATTAATAAAGAGCAGCAAATGTGTATGGGTGAATATATGATTACCCTTGGGTGCTCCAACATATTTGAGTTTCATATGAGCAACTTCAGATGAATCCGATTTTTTTTACATGTACAGTAGTCCCTCCTTTGAGAGACCACCCCTAGTGCCATCCAAGGACTGGTCACATAAAGCAGGTGGGTACCCAAAAGGAGGTTCAACTCTTACACTACCTTCCCAACTAATCATTACTTTAAATTTCCAACCATAATATAGATTCACATGATCAATGTGCACTTATTTAAGACCCCATTCCACCTTGCAGTCTTGTGGGTACTCATTTACATGTATTGATATTATAAACATATTTTGAACTTGTAAACTGGTTTGGACAAATTATTTGACCAATCTAATGCAAAATATGTGGATTTTACTTTTCTGAAATGGGGAATTTCCAGATGGGTATTAAAGTGGTCATTTGGGGTAACTTTGGGTGGTCACTGGTCAGGTTCTGCAGGTGGTCTCTATCATAAGAAGGTGCTTTTGCACAGTGAAAATGGTCACAAAAGGCAGGCTATCTCACAAAACATGGTCTTTCAAAAGAAGGACTATATACTGTATAGAGAATAGGGATACTGGTAGGAAAGATTTGTAATTATAATGAGTACTTCTGCAAAGAATAAATTTTATCCAAAATATTTAAACAGCAAGTGTCTAGCAAACTGGAACAACTTAATTGATACCAGCAGTGTAAAAAAAAAACAGAAACAAAAAAAAACAAGAAAACAAAGATTGCTGATTAGGACCACATTCTATACTGTACAAGAGCTATATACATGTTTATGTATTTCATGTTCAGAATGAGCAGGACTTGAACCTGCAACCTTTGGCACCAGTAGCCCAGCTGAAATGGGAAACACACATATCCACTCGACCAAATCCCCATTCTAAAAAAGAATGGTTCAATGGAGGTAGTTATGTGATCAAGTACATTTTTCATATAGGAGGACTTTATTCCTGCTATGTTTTAATCCTTTGGTTTAAACATATTTTATTTAAGGAAAATCAATTGTGAAACAGGCATGGCATACATGAATCTCTCATGTATTCATTTTAATACTTTATAATTATGTTACATGTACATTAATTTTAATACTTTATGTGTGTATCAGATGTTCCTTTGTCACAAACACTTGCTTATGCCTAAAAAACATGTGGAAGTCATGTACCTATACATGTAGAATGTGTTTATATGTATACTGAACTCCCTATCTCTTTACAAACCCTAACCCTTTGGACCTTAAGCAATTCAAATGAAGAAAAGTGAAAACTTGTGACAATAAAGAAATTAAACCAGAACCACATGAAACAGATACATGTAAGTTTTACAAGTACCAGTTTTAAGTCAGGTTTAATTGATGCTGCATACAAGACATATTGGATGGTCTGCCACAAGTTGAACGCTATATGTGAAGAATATAAGATTACAATATATGCATGTATCTGTTCTGAGTGTAACATTAACCAGCAGTGTCAGCGAAAAACTTAAGAAAAGAAAATACTTCTGTCTACCAACCCACTCTATTTCTCCAGCATGCTAATAGTCTACTTAGCTGGCAACATCTGGTGTTTTTTACTTGCCTGGCATCATTAACATCATGTCCATTCTAGAAGTCTTCAGGGGCACCAAACTATATATTAATGTGGATCTGCAGGGTATAAAACTAAAAAGAAATGAATTCTTACATGAATAAATTATTTACCAACACTAGAATACACTTCCAGATATATAACGGTGTTGTGTTTTGTGGAACATACCGAAGCAGCTCTTCCACACATAGGTTCTCTGGTAATGACCAAATGGTTATGGATGCTGGGGCTTATGGCTTCCCTGCTCAGCCAAGTGCCCCATTGTGTGTGACCATTCATATAAATGTCAGGATGGACATTATCATAAACCAATACCTTGAGATCATATCAAATGTGTCTCTCTGTATGAACTGTTGTTCTAATGTCATAGTCATGATAAAAGACCTAGCTTGTGTTTGCCATTGCATACAAGCACACAGACAATGATGTTTTCATTGTGTGTCGGCCGGCCTAGGAGGATTGGTACCAGAAAGTGCTCTGCCCTGCTCACACAATCACTACAAGCATTTACAAGTATACCATATGGTTTCTTCAAACAACACGAGTATTTCCTTGCCATTAATTTCCTCAATTCATCAGTCTGTTGGCCATTTTATAGGACTGATGAATTTGTCTAATACTGTTTGAGCAATGCAGTGGAAAATGTAGCACTTTAACTTTCGCAAAATTACCTATCGTTTTCAGAGAAAAGACTTGTGAGCATAAATTGGCTCAGGAAGCCCTTGTTGGTAATACCAGAGATGTACATTAATCCCGAGTTTGCACCAGCATGACCCCCATACAGGCCTAGATTCCAGCTATATTTTCTTTTGCCGGCTATCTGATCCTTCTATCATGTCTGTTGTTGCATTTCTTGTACAGTAAATGACCCTTCCACCCACCGCATCAGGCAGCATGTCTGAAAAGACGTTTCTGTGTGGCCACTTCAGTGGTGCATCAGCTTTGTTTCAAAGCTTTGTGCACTGACATTTGTGTCATGACTGGTTTGATGCTTTGTTTGTTTGTTTGTCGCTGTGCTAAATTTATGATGTTGATGTTTTCCAACTGTCTGATCGAGGCAGGTAGGCTAAAGATGAACATAGTGCCATTTCCATTTTTAGCGCAGTACGTTGTATTCAACTTCTAAACTGTGGTACCAGTGCCATGCAGGAACTATAACCAGTGGATACATGTACTCCATGGATTGTCATGTGCACGCATGTGAATGTACTATTAAACTCCTTGTAACTCACCTTTAACCTTAAATAGATTCACTGTCTTGCAATCACACATTATATATATATATATAGCCACAGAACAGACTCCTAGAATATGTTTGGCAGATACATCATTGTCTCCAGCACTGTAATATCCACCATATATAACTTACCTAGCTGTCTCGTGTCTCCAGCATTCTACCATATCTATATACCAAACAGAACTTACCTGTCCTCACACATGAAGATGGATCTGGCCAGTCAATGGGTATTCTCTATATTCATATATACCTACAGTAAAACCTGTCAAGGCCAAACGCCCTTGGGACCCATCCAAACTGTTCGGGCATCGGAGGTGTTCGGCTCATAGAGGGTTGAAGGTATGGCCTTGTAACATCCTGCACATGTAAACTTTGAATTCACTTGTACATGCTCATGTATTGGGGAATTTACCAGCTCCTATACATATAAATTAATATAACTTAAAGGAAAAATAAAATCTAAGATGAAAAAGAACTTTATAAAAATTCCAACCACTCTGGAAAAAATTTATAGGATTCATAAACTTTAGGCTAACAGTACAAGTACTTTTCAACATCAATAGGCCACATTACTAATGTTACTGGTATATGCTTATTGTACATGTACTGAAGTACATGTACATCGGTCCTACCAGTGACAGTGCATTTACATGCATGAACATAATCTGATGACATAAAACATTGATTTATTGTCCAACATTAACACACAATGTGTGTATTACCCTTCATTACACTGCTAAAGTTCAGAATGAAGTTACTATAGTTTGATAAGTTTAAACCAGTTTATTGTATGTACGTACAGTTATAGAAGGTTTCACCATGGAACCTACACACTATTGACACCCTTTGAATACATGAATGCCACAAATTTGATGAAAGTGTTTAATGTAACAAATAAAAAAGATGTTTTTGTAAGAAATATTGATGAATTTTCCAAAAATTCCTTCTTTCTGGGGATAAGTCTTCAGCCTTGACAGGTTAAATGTTGGTTCGGGACCTAAATCAAGTGTTCGGTGTTCAGAGTAGAGAGGTGTTCAGCTGCATGCAGGGATTGCAGGTTCTAACACGTGGCTCTCCTATTAAATTACATACAAAAAAGTTGAGAGCCGAAAAAAGTGTTCGGGCAACAGAGGTGTTCAGCTATCGGAGGTGTTTGGCTTGGCAGGTTTTTACTGTATATACATGTATAATCAGACTTGCTATCAGGTTCAGAATATCAACTGCTGGGCATGCTTACAGTACAAAATCATGTTTTATTCACCTCATCTTTGTGTCGATTTTCATATCCAATAACAAGCTTTGATAAACACCCTACTGGAAGGCACAACCAAATGACAGCCATATAACACCACCAGCTGCACACATTATGTTATGTTAGCACCATTATCATTTTTGCTGGCATGCCACAACTGGTGGCTGTTTTGATTTCCTCTGTGCCAAGGAAGTGCAAAGGAGACCATTTCACATTTTTTGATGCAAATACAGCAAACATTTCCTCACCAATACTGCTGTCTACGGTACACAGTGCATGTCAGATGATATACTTCATTATGCCAACAAACCATGCTATAATATATATATGTGTGTATAAGCAAAAACACACTTTCTTACATAAAAAATATTTGAAAAATCACTGTGCCACCTATTGAACAAATGTACTGTTGTAGCTGCCACCAAAGGTATGGCAGAGCCTAATTTTAGATGTCATAACTTGAATTTAAGATATCTTAACTTTAATTTAATAAATCTTGAATGTAATTCTACTGATCATAACTTTACAGATGCCAAGATATCTTAATTGAAATTTAAATAACTCAACTTTTGATATGTTACATTCAATTTAAGATACCTCAAGACATATTTGATTCTCTTCATTTTGGGGATATCTGGAAATACAGGTCAAGGTATCTTAAATTCAATTCCACATATCTCAACTTCAACTAAAGACGCCTTTAATTCAGTTTAAGATATCTAGAATTGAAGTTAACATATCATATAAATGTCATATGATAACAAATTAAAAATAATCTTAACTTATTTAAGAATTTAAATACATCTTCCACCCAATTTAAGATATCTTAAATTGTATTTTAGATCATAATTTGACTTGATTTAGAGGTATCTTAAAGTAAACCTGAACTATCTTGACTATCTTGAATTTATTTCATGATACTTTTAATTTTGCACTTCATAGTAAAACAACCTGCCATGAATTTTGAAGTATTAACATGATAGTCTAATTGGCAAAGATTTATGTATTTTAGATCTGGATAAATTCTTGCTTGATGTCATTCATAGTAAAAGTCTTTGTGGACAAGTGAGTATGCTGGCTCAGTTATATTTATAAACATGTACATGTATCCAATCTTAATGGAAAATGAGCAACTTGAAATGGAATCACATTTCCCAATACTCTAAACATACATATAAGTGATTACCAAATCTACAAGAAAAGCATATGCTAGCTCTGATGGCAAAACTTATCACTTTTCATACATACCATACTCAGTATTTCAACTTTAATTAGACATTCTGGTAATGCATACAACTTAGAAGCATTCTATTTCCAACTGGTCTGAATCCATTGAAGCCAAGGATACAAAAACACACCAATATACATGTATACGCATCTCTTTATGAGCTTCCTGTCCATGCATCTAAGAAAAGTTCAAATAACCAAATCTTATATAAATACAGGAAAGTAAATGAATTCAGTTAATCCAAAATTTGCCAGATTTAAATGTTTCTTTGTTGTTTTTGTGTTTGTATTTTCAGACCAAGCAAGTGTAACATAACTATACTACATGTTGACAACACTGCCAGAGGAAAATCACAATAACCACACACTAATACTCAACAAAATAAGGAACAAAATTATCTTCTCTGAGGTTTCACATTGTTCCCCAGTTATATGTATTACATGTCAATACAGCTAGCTGTTATAACAGCAGGCCACCTGGTATTCCATACACCATTCACTTTTACTACAGTGAAATCTACCTATACCAGATGCCCTTGGGACCAGACAATAGTGTTTGGTATAGAGAGGTGTTCAGCATTGGGAGGTTTGCTTATAATGAAAATATACAATTGTGACTGAGCAAAGTGTTCAGTATAAGGAGGTGTTTGGTATATGGAGGTGTTCGGTAAGGGAGGTTTCACTGTATGTGCTGAGATTTCCCCTACTTTACATCATGTCTACTAATCTCCCCTGTGCTATTTTGCAATCTTACAAGAAGGAATCCACTGAAAAGACATTTTGATTTCTTTATTAAAGAATCTGAATGTTGTTATCACAGACTAAATACAATGCATACAAGCCACTTTCTATGTACTCCTGCCATTATCCCCCCCCCCCCCCATGCTGATAAAGAGCATTAAAACGTAAGGTCAAGATCAACTGGTACATGCGGCTTCAAAGTAGAAGGCTCTGTAGGCAGGTGGGCTAGGTAGGTATGTTACACACCTCTAGTCCACAAGAATTTAGTGGACTGGGTTGGGTACTCATCCAAATACACATAAAATGCTGTGACCAATCTCCTATTTGCTGAGCTCATACTGAAGTTATGTTGGAATAAAACTCTGTCACCGGCATTGGATCAGCACATGTATACTTCACTTATATATTTTCATTGTCAATCCCTAATGCTAACATAATGCTGAAACAATGATACATTTCATTATTATTTGAACATACATGTACATATGCGCATGCTCAACTTCTGGTATGATTCAGTACACAGTTCCAGCATATATGCTGCACCACTGCTGGAACAATACTTTAACTTGCAACACTGGTCCAGCACATGTATGCTGAACTGATGCTGTGAAATAGTATTGGTCCAGCATATCCTGCTTCAGTGCTGAAATGATGCTGAAACAAGACTTATAGCATTGACTCTGCATATATGTCATGTACGTTGAGCTAACGTTTGGTTACAGGTTTGGTCCAGTATATGCTGCATCAATGCTCAAGCAATACTGAAACAATACTGACTTTCTAAAGTCGTATTATTTCAGTACATATTGAAATAATACTGCCTGGTCACATAGGCCCAGCATATGCAGAAGTAATGCTGAAAATAGAGAATCTAACATGGTTGACAGTCAGTTGCCATTTTTCTTTCATGAGGGATCACTGTTGGTGAGAAAATCACAAGTGACTGAAGGCCACCAGTGATTTCTCCGACCAACAGTGATTGTGAGTGAGAGAAAAATGGTAACTCACTCTCCAGCCATGCAAGATTTCATTTATTCTATGTTTAATAGGGTATTCATTGCAAAAAATATGCCATGGGCCTACTTTTAATGCTGACCTGGTGCCATGTTTAATTATGTTTGTCGTTGTTTTCCAGGTCATTTGTTATGTATAATCGAACTTCCCTTGTACACATCTGATTTTGCCTAGAATGTTAATGCACTACAGACTCAGACTCAGACTCAGATATACTTTTATTTAACCAATACAATGAGTGTAACAGAACAAAACCTAAACGATAAAATGTTAATTGTAAAGTGTAAGATATAAAAACTTATTACTGGTGTGGAGACTTCCATTAAGGCATTGAATACTGCTATCATCGGAGCCACCTTATTATAAAAGAGAGAGTTTACTCTAAGAAGTGCAGATTGGCAGTAAATACATGCAGGTGTAGTATTATAATGTTCCAGGTAATTAGGTCACCATAAGTAAATACATTCAGGAATGAATAGCACTTTGGAATGAGAGAAATTTATGATCATTCTAAATTGCAAACATAACAGTTTGACTCCGTGCATATATCAGTTTACTTGTCAATAAAGTATATTTTTGCATAAAAAGAGAAACTAGATTTATTATGAGAATGCACTTTAATTTTAACAATATCTGGAGTGTTGTTCAATGTTTCAACTATGTCATGTCTTATGCAATTTCTTGTGCTAACTAATCTACAGTAGTTCTTGCTATAAAGATTTTAGTTTTATTTCTTGTCTGATTGCCATGAATTAGGGATGCTGATTTTGTAAGAAGATAACTGAAGTATACTGGTAATGTAGATTTTCATGAATAACAGGTGCGAGACTATATGATCTCTCTTCATAGTTTTGCAAGGGTTAAAATTAATATGAACATGCCATACTGAACTCACACATATGGAATCACATCAAAAAAGGAAATGAAGCCTGCAAATATGATTAATAGTTCTTGAATTAACAGTAAGCACACATGAACGTATCAAGTTCTGTCCAGTCATTATTATCTGGATGTCCACTGTATGTAGATACATGCATATATTATATGTATGCCAGGTTTGTATCCACACCAGCACATCCACAGGCTCCACTTTCAAATTAAACTATGGCAAATCTCTATTTAAACAATGTGAAAACAAAAGTGGTGACTCATTCATTTTTGTGAATAATTACCGACACAAAGGTTAATTCAACTTGCATGCAAAACCAGAAAGTGCTGTAAATAAGAAAACAGGATTTTAACTACATACATGTGTACACTGATCAACACAAGAGGACAGTGATGATAGTTGTACACAATTGACTGAGCATGCACAGACATAAGTGGCCTGTGCCTGTAACCTTTAAGTTCATGACCATACATGTGCAGTTTCAACTTGTTGGCCCTTTCATGTACATAGGACTATTGTCAAGTGCAATACTCACATCATCTGCAAGACAAAAAGTCTGGCTCAAACAGTCCTCAAATCATTTTCCATGTGACCTTTGGAAGTAACTGATTCAGAAGGCTACTCATACAGATCCTATGTCTAGCCCTAGTAATAGGTTATCATTAAATATTGTATTCAATATCGCAGTGCTAGGTCATATAGCTCTCGAGCTTTCGGCTCAATACTGAAATTCACAAATAAATAAAAGCTAAAATTAACTCATTTGACCTGGGAAATCAGTTCAAGGTCATATATATATATATATATATATATATATATATATATATATATATATATATATACACACACAGACACATACACTTAACCTTGCCCTCCGGGAAGACCATCATTGGGCATGACCATAACCAGCAAGGGGAAGTCTAATATTGAGTGCAGATTAGAGTTTTCTTTATAATTAACACATCTTGTATGTTTCCTATAAACAGATGTTTAAAATAAGCTTTGCAAATGTTCTTGAACCTAGAGTATCAGCAAAAATCGTTTCCTTTGTCTCTTTGAAATTGTTTAAGTGTTATCATTATATGATTGGAAGGAACAATTCCCTTGTGATTTTTCCAGGAAAAAAAAAACAGTGGAGTAATTGATTGCAAATCATTAACTCACATTTCTTTAATATGAACTACTATTTTTTTCCTTTCTTTCTAACAAATTATGCAGAATCTTTATTACCCCTAAAAATTCAATTTTTCTTCAACTGAAACCTCTGTCATATGAAATGCCTTATGAGACCACACCACAAGCATTTACCCTCAATCAACTCAGCAGTCAGAAGCCCCATGAGATATAGATAAAAACATCACCAACCTGTTTTACAGCACAGAGAATGCAAATAGAAGCCATACAGACCACAGCTACTTTATCAGCATCTCATAACAGCAACTATAATGGGCTTGACACAAATAAGAGGTGGCACAATGGAGTGCAGAAAAATAACGTGATCCTACAGACCCATAAATAACTTCCAGGCAATTTAGGGTTGAAACATTAACTGTAACCAAATAAATGTCTTCAATATTTGGTAAGTGGCAAAAACATTTCAAATTGAGTTTTCTCTCAATCTTGCTGATCTAAATTACCACTTTGATTTTTCAATTTGAAGTATGCCTTGTGAGTATTATTACTTTGGAAAATTTGATATCATCAAAGAATATTTTGCTATCATATTTCAGCGTCCTGTAATTTGATTATTGTGGGGATTTTCTTACTTGTATAGAAGAAAAAAAGACAATGCCCATGCCTGTGGGTTTTCTGCAAAGCAAGGCATTATATGCAATTTCCATTGCATGCACACCTTACTGCATCCACAGTGTGATCCAATGACAAAAACACCTTGAACAGATAACTGCAACACTCCAAATACACATACGATGGGGACACAAAGAGCCAAGCCACTGAAGGGAACGCTTTTTCATGCACATGCCCCTTTCTTCAGGCTCACAAGATTTCCATCTTTACCCCCTTTACTGAGGATCATGCTAGAGTGGGATATTAACAGAGGTGGTTCCTTAAAACAGGTGGCTGCTAAGGCAGGTAATCACAAAGAGTGATACAAAATGATGAAAGCAACCCTTACCCTCACCACATCTCATTTTAAGTGTGCTTTCCAGATAAGATCTAAAATATTTGAGGGTTAATCAGATTTGCACAGCTGAAGAAAAATAGTATGCAAAGCATGGATGGCCTTCAGCCCCCTGCATTGTTTGAACTGATTCCATACTGGTGCCAGATGTACTTTAAGTTTATTTAGCTGGAATTATTGCATGACTTACACCTTGAAATTCCCAACAGGGAGAAGTTAATGTGGCACCTGGAACATGACTTGCCAGGCAATGCAAAAACCACTGATCAGTGGCTCACCATATCAGTAAAGTTAAATGTGTGGAAAAACAGACCCAAAATAACATGCAGGCACCAAATCATCCACTAGCCGACTCTCTGCTACCTTGACCCTAATAAAAAGTCAATAGGTCATGCTTAGAAATTATGCCCTTACATGTAGGATCAGTGGAGGTAAGTACTTAAAGGCGTGTACCTAAAAAATTTATTCATAAAAAACACCCTGGATGATTATTATTTAGTATGCCACTTTTGAGAAACTACACATGCAATAATCCATTTCACAATCACATTTGAAAATTTATGAACAATTTTCAAAATTGCCAAAAAAGCAGCTTTTGGTAAGATTCTGGTCCATTATTGAGATGCACCCCTTATATTAACTTGGTGAAGCTGCAGTCAATATTTCTCGGGCCTCGGGCACCATGGCAACCTCTTAATAAAACTATTTAAAAAATACCCAACATTTTTTCCCCAAATGTTCAGAGGCAGCTACTTTCCAATAGGGGTTCTGGTCAATCCAAAATTATGTTTCACTTGCTGAAGCTATGATCAATCCTTGAGATATTGCAGTGATGTCATCCCCTTGTTACTCATACTGCCTCCAAATACTGTCACATTTTCATACAAAAATTAACAAATGAACCATGGACACTGCATTCCATATGCCTCCGTGCTATCATAATGTGTACCTCTGATAAAAATTTGGTGATTTTGCAGTCAATTATTTTTGAGATATAGTGATCACCCCTATATAAGGCCCCTCTCACCAGAGACCGTCCCTCTTTAAAGGCCACCATTACCATGTACAAAGTGTGACATTCCTATCATATTGATCCCCTCTAAAGAGGGCACACCTGTTATAAGGCCACTTTTGGACTGCATTTAGGGCAGCTTTGTAAGAGGGAGACCATAATTCTCAGTGATTCTATCCTCCACAGCATCATTCAGATGGCATTAGAAAAAAAAATACTGTAAATTGCTTTATTTTCGCAGGTATAAATTTTTACGTTTTTTGTATTTTTGATATGTCACTGTAGGTTTAATTTCACTGTTTTGGACATAATTCCCATTCAAACAATGTTGAAATACTATTTCACTGCATTTTTATTTTCACGGTTTTGTGCCATCAGCAAAATAAGCAAAAATAAGAATACAGCAAAATTAAAGCAATTTACAGTACTTTTTAAAGTTCATAAACAAAAATCAAAAGTTGATAAAAAGAAACTGGTTTTCAGCAAGTATTTGATCCATATTAGGTCCACCTATATGGCAAACACTTGATGATGCTGTGGCGATATTTTTTTTTTAGATATTGTGGTAACATCATCAGGCTAGACAGATAGCTACATCATACACCACTTCAAAGGCATTATCTTGTAATTTAACTTTTCAACTTTGATACGAAGATCGAACAAACCTTCCAAGTTGTAAGATAATAAAGGGGATGCATGGCATAGATGGACATACAAATGATGTCATGAACAAGAATACCTTCTAACAGTTTACATGTCAAGGGTAAAATGCCTGCAGGAGCCGTCCATGCTGGTATATAGGCATATCAAAATTGTATGTGGCAAAAGTACAGCCTTCATTGTAACAAAAATGTCTTGGATTTGACTGGCTCAAAGTGTGCCAAATGCATGAGCACCTGCCATCACACATGTACAGCAATGTGCAAGGAACAGCATTTGTCACCAGCCTGACAGATAAATGCAACTTTTGCACCAAAGACCAAGTTCACAGCCCTGCACTTCTAACCCAGTCTGCAGGCTGCCATTACTTTAACTTCTAATCAAGCATATGTAAGCTTTTCATACAAAAACAAAAAACAAAACAAAAACAAAAACAAAAACAAAAAAACAAAAAAAAAACAAAAAAACAAAAAAACTGCTGCTCTCCATCAGGACTCCATGCAAAGAGTATACATGCTGCAAGTCAATATGATACAGTATATAGCAACCTTGTGGCAGCCCAACAATAGATTGAAATATGGACCTTCCCAAATCCAGTTACTGACTCTGGCCTCTTCAGCATGACAATTGCACCTATGACTGATTTCACAGTTATGGTGCATCTTTGTTGCCAAGTTACATGTAGGTCAAGCTTCCCTGACCTGCATTGCAAAGCTCAAAACCTGTGGGAATATATAAAAAGTGACCCCAACACCCATGGATATTTCTCAAAATACAGTGGTCTTTCTTTACCATGCTGATGATGGGATCCGTGGAGAAGACCATGTTATAGCAAAACTACATATGAACATTGAATCACAGTTGACACAAGAATTCTGTGTTCATACCGTCAGTACACTGACGGGGTCAATTAGTGTACTTAAAGTGCATTGAGTGGGGAAACTGTGGTTTCCCAATAACCCTGAACAAGGAGTTAAAGACTGTGTGACTACACAGAAATGACATGTGCATTCCCATGGAATTACAGAATGTCGATCTAAAACAGTTATCAATGAAAAGTGAGCCCTGAATAACAAATCTAGCATAAGACTGAGCAAGAGAGCTCACTTTCCCATGATGTTGAGACCAAATGACTCAATTGAGTGCAATTAGTGCATCATCAGCAAAAAACAAAAACAAAAACAATACATTTAGGTGAGAACAAATGGGGAAACTGTTACAGCAGGAGTTATGGAACCCACCATGTTATATCGGAATCTACCTTGTAATAAGGGGCCTTCCAAAGAGGGAGCACTGTACATGATCGCATGACAGTAGATTCTGAGATAATGTGGTGGGTCCCATGGCTCCCATTGCAGAAGTTGTCCTATTTTTCTATCTTAAATGTACTCTTGTTACAAAATACACACACACACACACACACACACACACACACACACATACATATCCTCATGGTGTCATATTACCTTTCCTGATCTATGTCTGCATAAGGATCCATCAATTGCCATCCTTCCTCTTGTGAAGTACTGTGAAGTGTTACTATGTGATCTGGGTTGTCAGAATAGGCAACTGGATTCTGACAGGTCCATATACTGCTGTAACATTACTGCCATGCTCCACTACTGCCAGTGCTGTAGCAATACGACTATACTCTGTAGCCACCTTCGTGTCAGACCACACAGTGGCCTGATTAATGTTTGCATTGCCATTCTGTCATGTTTGTTGATGTGTTTAATTCACTGATGTTCAGAAAGTCATTTTTCTGCTGTGATTATAGCCTGTACCTCAGACTGATCCAAAACAAAAATTTGTCATTCTGCTGTTGCAAGTGGTATCTTCACGTCAACACTTCAATCACAATATATAAGTTTCAGGAGATAATTAATGAATGAAGCACATGAACAACAGTCTCTAACTTGTGGACCTGTCAGGGAGTTTCCCATCTTCAAGAGATACAGTATTACAGTGCTCCAATTGCTCCGCAAAGTTTTGGACCCTAGTATTTGATGATTGAGAGTCATTATTGATCAACAAGACATCCAATCCGGGCAAGTGAGCACTGAGATTGCACAAGCAGTATCCGAACAGGGCCATGGTCAGTAAGAATAGTACTGTAATATGAGCTAATTGCACAGGTTAACAAGCAAGGTCATAGCAGCCGAGCTGTAATAGATGAAGCTTTTGATTGAACAAGCAGGTCTGGGAGATGGCCCTGCCCGTCTCCAGCTACACATGACATGCAATATGATGGACCATGTTGCTGGATGATCAGCTGCACAAAGCTGAACAAAGTAAGTAAAAGTCCAGATTTGCAGGAGCTCAAGAATTAAAAGGTCAACGTGTCAAGAAATGTGAGACTGCCTCGACAAATGAAGTCATGAGACTGACCAAGTGGATTCATTTGCTTCATGTATGTATTACAATCTACCTGCCGTCTGAACAGGCACTGATATTTCAATGTATCCTAAACAGGTAATGGCTGTGAAAAGATCAGCTTTACAGGTACACAGCAGGTCAACTTTTCACTAAGAAATTGGCTTATATCACATGATCAAGGTCCTCAAGGTGGTGCATTATCCATCAAGCCTGGCAGTTCAGGTCATCAAAATCATTAACCAAATTATATCTCCACAAAGAATTGACTTCTTCAGTAAAAGTACATTCAATGTAAACATTACTCGTATGTCCCAAAAACCAAGCCATACTCTCCACTATGAGTTTGACTTAAATAAGTAAAATTACAGCTTTATTATACATGTAAAAAGGAATGTACAGAATTAAACTACTGCAATTTTTATTGGCTTACGCATATATTCTTGTAGAGATGATAGTGGCACAGTTTACTAAGGATACTAAACCCCATACATATAACCATATCTATGAAAATCAATAAGCCTGTATTTTTAACACAGAATTTATAATTTGACTGGTGCTTCAACTTTAGCAAATCAAAGTGCATTTTACAGTATAATGCCATTTTTAAACCTTACACTAAATATATACGAAACCATGTTGAAAGTAAACATTTCATGCAAGTGCAAATATATTTATTCATCAACTTGATCAATACAATTGGCACACACAACAGTTTACTTTTTACCATGGTAACAGGAACACATTGTGTTTTATGGGAAAAGTGACTGAATTAAATATGTTTGTCTCCAGCCCAAACTGTGATACTGCCAAGATAACATAATAAACCCACATTAACATATGTACATCGCACAAAAATAAGAGCAACTTTGGACATTTTTTTTACTTGCCTTTATGGCCAGTTTACATGACATCAGGGTAAATGCAAATTAAGTGGCACATGTCAGCACAGGGACACATGGTGCTGTAGATCACAGTGCAACACGCCTCTGCCCTTCTATATACCATTATAATATTGATACAGTACATGTAACTACCTGACAATTACTCCCAGATATACTAGTGGGGAGACACTGGCCAAGGCCTGAGTAATGGAATCTCACATATACCCTCTATAATGATTCAAACCTGCAGTTGGATGTACCAAAAATTTCTTGCCAGACCATTTCCTTTGACATCTGTAATACACTATATGAGCTCATTCTAGAACAAAATACAAGTCTTACAGTCAGGCCTCATACATGTCACCAGTTTGTATCACTGGCACACACATCCATGCAGAGTGTACACATAAATACTGCTCTGCCAACAACCATTTTTTTGGTCCTAGCTGTGATTCTTCAAGATCCTCATGATATCCTAATTGATCCACCTTCATGCTCCAAAATAAGAGGTACAGTGATGAAACCATGGATATAAATTAAAGGTACTGCTGTGGGAATCTAAAGACAGAGGTTCTGGTATGCTAACCACGACTCTAAAGGAGTGATATAGTTGTGACATCATCAATCTAAAATAGAGATATACAGCTGCAACACCATGAATCTCAAATAGAGATATTGTTGTGATAATATGAATCTAAAACTGAGGTATAGTAGGAACAACACCACAATCCTTAAAGAAAGATACACGTATATACAGTCATGACACCAATAATGTAAAAGAAAGATACTATTGTGGTATCAATATACATGTAAATGTAAGAGCAATATGCAAGGTACTGTTGTAACACTATGGATGTAAATGACAGGTAGTTATACCATACATCTAAAATAGAGGTATAATTGGGTTACCAAGAATGTAAAAAGAACTCAGTGATGAATTAATCATATTCAAGCACAGTTAACTCTTTGTACCAGAATTACACAGCACTATTTTATGGTATATGCATCAACTATGGTGTGCCCACATCATCATTTGGTACATGTACATAAAATTGACATTTATAGCCAAGTATGTAAACCAAGCAAGTATTAGCATATATCAGCAAATTACAGCTGGCAAGGCCAGGGCAGCAAGAAACCCAATTACAATCTACATGTGTATGTATGATTCAAAGTGACCAGTTTTCGTCACCTATGTGATTAATCAGGGACTAAGATTAACAATTTGAGTATGTGCGTATATATATATATATATATATACACCAAGGTTTGATGTGCACATTGCTAACCATGCAAGTTAATGCACATCACTTGCTGTACACATAAATGATGACGTATAGTCAGAGCTGACGTCTTTACATGGTCAACCCTGCCTGCTCATTCAGCATTGTACCTGGCCTGAATGACTTGACACAGGTAATGTCAGGTCAAGCACCCAAATGACCTCCAGTAATAATTGGAAATCATATACTTGTGTCACAGCAGTGATCTGCAATAAGAAAATCTTAAGAGCCCCTAGCTTATGAAGAAAAGAAAATCTGTAAGTTAAAGAAAGAGTAAGGAAGCAGATGAACATGAACAATAAAATTTGAGCAGGATACTGAACTAAATATAAGGAGTTCATCTGCCCATAACATTGAGGCCGAAGGTTCTGTGGTACATAATTGGTGAATCCAATGTGATTCCCAGACAAGACTTAACTTTCGAGTCTTGTCTAAAAGATGATGGTTTGCATAGTATGTGGTCCAGAATTTGAATATTCAACTCTGGGGTGTCATGGTTATAGGAAGTCTCAAATGTCTCCCTAGTGGTTGAGGTATGTCTTTTCTATTTATGTACATGTGATAGAAATGTTCCCACATTCTATTCATTAACGTCGGTCATATTTGGCCCACATATTGTTTATTTCACACTTTGCAAGTGACGAGGTACAGTGTATAGATCAAATTATTGTGTTTTCATGAACCTCCTACAGACGTTTTGAATGAATGGCCTGTCTATAGATACTATAATGACTAAGCCCCAGCTACATCCATCTTGCTTGGGGCAACACTCGCAACTAGATGTGTCGCATGGGTTTCAGTCTGTCATGCCAGACACTGCTGGCATAATCTGGGGGAGAGGGTATGTGAGTCATCAGGTCATCCTTCATGTTCCCGGCACGTCCCAGACCTGGCACCACTTGTTTGTTTTCCATTGCAGGAGCATTCCTGGTGGCCTGTCTTGTGCCCCAGTTCTTTTGGACAATTTCTTTCAATGGTGGGTTGATTGTAATTTGGTAATGAGGGACAATTTGTTTATTTCATTTAAAGTCGGGGGCTTCGTTAGTGAAAAGGGTGTATTTCTGTATAGTTGGCACACTTTGTGTAGGATCACAGTAAGAATGTCGGAAAGGTAGCCCCATGCTTCACTGAAGATCAGATTTTTTTTTTTAAAGACTTAGTCTCAAAATCTTCTGTTGGGGTGCAAATTCATATATCAGCCCTGAGTTTATATTTTCATAATTAAGGTAACACAATTATCATTTTTACTAACAATGCACACATGGACAGACTTGCTCAAATTTATACAATTCAGATATGTGTAATTCAGAATTCTGTGTGTCATGCTGGCTCAAGCACATACATGTATTACCAAGGTTGGGAACTTGTTCAACTACCACAATTGTCCTAAATTTGACACTGTTTACTTAAAAATATTTTGTCTGAAACTAGGGTCACAAAAATGGTTCCTAAGCACACCCACTGCCCACCCCACATGGGCTGATGTGGGGTGTACATGTACTAAGAAACTCCTGACTTCTCAATAGTATAAAACTATCCAGCCATTCAGCTATAATTTCTCTTCAATTCATCGATACATCTCAACACTGCTGTAGAGACTTTGTACGCTAGCTGCATGTACATGTCAGCAACCCCCCCCCCAGCCCTTCATAGTGATGATAGCATAATTACTCATAATTACAGAAATATAATCATGGGGGGGGGAGAGAGACGGGCAAACTATCTTAACTCTTTCAGTGCCAATCACGTCTAAAGTCGATTTACTAAAGTGAAATTAGTCTGAATTATCATTAAGATCTCATCTCAAATTTGTATTCCTCATAAAAAGACCTTTCATTCAAGTACCAGCATGCCTCTAGTTCCAGAGATGATATCCCAGGTCAACAGCTTTTTTCGGCACGCATTGTGCCCAATGCACGCCGAGAAAAGCTATTGACTCAGTCCAGAATTTGGCACTTAAAGAGTTACACTGTACAATTATATGATTATAACTGCTAAGGACTGTTTGAAGATGACTTAAGCTCTAGCTTACTGCCAAGGTTGAAAGTGTGTTTGCATGCCAGCTGTAATCAACTGACATTTCAACCAACATAATTTTTACACCGTAAGGTCATAAAATGATTTTGCCTTAAAATTACCAGCATGGTTTCCTGGCAAACACCACCTCCACACCCACACCTGCATGTGCTGTCAGGTTTAACAAGTAAATATGACCTCACCATTTCGCACGAAACTCTAATCCAAGCAAACTGTAACTACATGGCACTGACATGGATTTACATTTTAAATTGGACATGTTAGAGAATTTTATTTTCATAATGCTAATTCAAAAAGTTATATTGCCTAAAAATTGCAAGCATGGTTTCCAGGCACATACCAACGTCATCATTGCCATGGAATTGTCTTCCGAGTGCTCTGTAACAGGCATAGACATAGACTTGCATTAGTATTGGTGCATGTACAGAGATAACTATTCTTGGCATGGATATACTCTGAGGAGATATAGGTAAGAGGTAAACAAAGTTGAGTTGCTCCATTTTCCCTATACAGGTTGGTCACAACAACAGCTAGACTGCATCACACTTTGTGACCTGACTGTGTTGCTCACACTGAGCTCATCAGGCACTAAACTGGGTCCCTCTCGGCTCTTTTTTTTTTGTTTTTTTGTTTGTTTGTTCATCCCTGAAAGGTCACTGTAAAACAGGTATATCTATTCAGGCACTTTTGAGACCTCATGGAACAATAATCTGTATAGACGTATGGAGAACATAATGCCTCCACTTTAAGAACTACAAGTACAATCAAAACTATTTTACCACTGTCACAACAAGTCCGTAGCTCTGTGTTACGAAATCACAAGCCCATGTTCTACGCACCAACAGAAAAGTAACTGTTATACTCTGGTATATAAACAGACGTTACGTCATTTTCCCCTCAGTCCCTGATGAGTTCCGTTCGAAACGAAACCAGTCGGACCCTTCTCCACCAGCCATTGTGACCTTAGCCCAGTATTTTTAGCTCATGCAATCAAAACTACATATATTGCATAGCCTATATTCTCACCATTATAAAAACAAGGACTTGTGTCTCCAGGTTAATCTCCACACCACCTGATGGAAGGTCAATGAGATTTTGATGTTTGCATAACATTTGGCTGATTTTTTTATACATGTATATCAGGACACAGGTCAACATTTTGCATATTTGTACTTGCACTTCATATGGCCTTCATCACTACTTGTGATTTTTTCAGTTATGGTCCCCTCACCTATCACAATTGACAAACAAAGGTAACAATACATTACCAGGAAGAAAAAAAAACAAACTCAATTTTGCAAATATAAGAAATCCTAAATTCATAATTGTGATGTGACAGGATTAGCAACAGTAGAAATTTGTTATTAGTAAACACACTCATCTGCACAGGATGTATCCCAGATGGCGCATTATTCTACTACAGATTCAATTAGGATTCTTACCATGATGTTCACCAGTTCAGCAGTCACTGGGCTGCTGCCATGCAGAAGACCCAAGTTTCAATTTACAGGGCATTGATTTGGTCCAGATTTCAGTGTTACACAAATCTGTCTCCTAAATCTCCTTGTGCTTGAGCTATAGCCGCTGATTTTTGGGCAGCAAACTCAATATCTGGCCATTTTTTATGTGTGGGTTGCACGGACTCCCTAATCAAAGTCCGTCTGGTGGTTGTTCTTCATCAGCTCTTGCATGCCATGACCATTTGACCCAATGTTGCAGCACAACCAAAAGAATGTTGTTTCATATGCCATTATCTCCGGGCAATGCTCCAAGAATCTTAACCTTTTTCACGGTTAGAATCAGGCAATAAGAGCCAACCGCTTTCTATACCAAGGATGATTAAAGCTATTGGCCTGCAAAATGCGACCATAATACAAGGGCTATACATCTGTAACATTCAAAGACATGTACTTATTTTCTGTTCCAGACCAAATAATTTACGGAAACATTGATACAAATGACATGATATTTGGGTGCTTCAATCTAAGCAAAAGGGTTACAGAACAATGTATGGTGTCTGCCAGCCATTCTGAATTCAGTGGTCACTGGTGTCACAAATGTATCCACACCACTGGGATCTCAATCAACACAATTAACTCTTTCAGTGCCACATTTTGGTCTACTATGTATCCATACCACTGGGATCTCAATCAACACAATCAACTCACCAGCTTTCAGTGACACATTTTGCTCTGAGTCAACAGCTTTCCTCAGCATACTTTGAACTCAATGAGCCCAAAGCACCACAAGGAAAGCTGTTGACCTGTACTCTTTAATTCTGCTACTTGAATGAAAGGTCTTTTTACAACAAAAATGAAACCAACAGCCTTATTATAATTAATTCAGAGCAGTTCACTTTGAGTAGTTTGACTGTAGTCGCAGTCAGCACTGAAAGGGTTACAGCAGTTTTCCACTTGTTTTTAGCTCATTGAACTGAAGGGCACATGTACCATCACTGATTGATGACCATATATTTTCCATGTTTTGGCTACAGAACGGCCAAGTCTCGAACCAGCCACCTTGGTACCATACATCTGCTTGATTGGACTGTTCAAATCAAAGCTCCTAAGTTATTCCCATCTAATTGTAACTGCCCTCTCCTCTGTTATATGTCATAACTTCAATGCTGATGCCATGTTATTTTCAGTCTCCAGTATTTTTTATTGCTCCCACAAAAAATGACTTGGACTAACAATCCAACGCATAATTTGCACAAAGCCTGTTTCAAAGCTTTACATGCATATTCCTTGCAGCTGATCCTTGACAGGTCCATGCAAAATTGACCAAAAGTTTGTCACCAATAATAGCACTATAGGGAGCAATCATTATGGCAAGAATGTCTCATTTGCCAATTCATTATAGTCATTCCACAATGAAACTACATATCATGGTACTCTGGAGGATAGCTGCATTGATTTCCCAGCCAAAGTAATTCACGGGTCATTCAATATTACGTGTACCTACATTCCCTCAAGTATGTACCCATTCACTTTACTGACTGAAGGTGACCAAATACATCTAAGGTTAAATGATATTAACATATCAATTTATGACATTACTTCTAGTATGTTTATCCATAAAGGTAAACAATTACATGGTACATGCTGCAAATCAAAATACCGAAAGTCCAGACAAATTGGCAAATCAGATCGCAGAAACATCAGAAGAAGGAAATGGATATGTCCATTGAGAATCCCCCCATCCTTACTGGCTGCCTGCCACCACCACCACACACAACCCTTTTTTCAAAAACATAAAGACTGGCCTTAAAAACAAGTTGAAACAAGCACCCATTTGACAGGTAATTTTCCCCATGCAGTGCAGGTGGGAAATTTGCTTATATTGAAGCTGTCTTTGTCTGCAAAGATCCTTGCTAAACATGTCCTGTCTGTATTTGATAGACCTGATTTGTTCAAAGACCTGACTTGACTGTTGACTTTTTATACAAAGTATAGAATTAATAACTGAAAATTTTGACAGGGCAAAGGTCAACAATTATGTTGCTATGCACATCTGTGATCATGTGCACTAATTTCAAGCAGAAGCCAAAATTTCAGTTTCATCACCATATAACTCAAAATTAAAAACTTATGTTTGAAATATTTACACTCCATATCACTGAAGCAAATATACTGGTTTGGGGTCAACCAGTAGTAAAATACATGCATGGAAGTAATTAACCAGGTGAACTGCATTTATTCGCACCAATACCCAATCACAGGGCTTGCAGAAAAAATGCTTTTTTATATTAATAACTCTCTGACATTGATGAAAACCTAGCAAGCAGTAATTTTGTTAAGTATGAAAATACACTAGTATCCCTACACTACTGGACAGATTTGGCGGCATATGGACACCTTCGGCGGAAAACTGCAGTCACTGGCGGCGGCGCCGCCACTGCACGCAAGTGTGGTGGTCACTAACGGCGCCGCCGCATATGGCGGCGAGTGGCCGCGACGCCACCACTGACCGCCAAGCACGGCGGCGAGAGGCGGTGCCGCCGCCACTGCCCACTGCTCTATCTGGTAGACATCCACAAAGTTGTACTATAATTTTTTCTTTTTAGTATGTATTTGTCCTCGTGCACTTTGAGTAATTTCATGTTGCAGCTATGGCCATTTTCTGTGTAGCCTAAAAAGAAAAACAAAATAAAAACCTTTCCCGGCCTAAAAGACCCCCCCCCCCTGCATTTTTACAGCATTAGTATAGACGTCTTTTAGCTGGCAGTGCAAATGGAACAGGCACCATATTGCACATGTCCATCCCTCCACATTTGTGCCGACATGTACATCATGCATAAGAGTGCAACCTACAACTTACCACATGGATAGATCTACTATATATATATATATATATATATATATATATATATATATATATATATATATATATATATATATATATATACAGTGAAACCTCCCTATACCGAACACCCTTGGGACTGGAAAAAAAGTGTTCAGTATAGAGAGGTGTTCGGTATACGGAGGTGTTCGGTAAGAGAGGTTTTACTGTATATATATACAGTGGTCCCTGTCTTGAGAGACCACTCCTATGAGAGACCGGTCTTGAGGGACTACAATTTGGCCATCCTTAGGGGTGGTCTTACAAGACAGGGACCTCTGTATATATATATATATATATATATATATATATATATATATATATATATATATATATATATATATATATCTCCCTGATTACCAGTACCACTTGACAGTTCTCCTGGCCTACTAGCTACTCTTTGCTGAGTTTCTCCTGTGATCTTTAATACTGGATGTAACCCAAGGAGCATCCCTTTAAAAGTAATAGGGACATACACGCACTTAATATGCACATTCCTGAAACATATGTGATAGGTCTTTGAAAAGTTAAAATGAAAGGATGATACTATTTTATTTTACATTTTTAACATTAATTAGATGAAAATTCTGCACGTGTATATGTACAGATTGATCCAGTCATAAGGGCAGTTAACGTGTGTGCATGATAAATAAGGAAATAAAGAGCATATATGTATATTATGGACTGTGTCTGTTATATTGATTGAGATAAAATGCATGATGTCCTCAGAAATAACTTGTTTATGAACTCATTGATTGATTCATGGGGCATAACTTATTGCCAACTATTTAATTATTTACATTCCCAAGCATAAAATGTCCCGAATTCACTACAAAAGAGAATTTCACAGATTTCATGTTTCTAATTTTATGAGGCTGTCATCTGAGATATTAATATTTCCCAACTGGGTCATGAACATTGACGGATTGCTTTTACCTGCTCTTAAGCTTCCATACAAAAACAATGGAATAAATACTGCCCTTTACCACATCTTGGTCTGCCAGATTTTTTTCTCAGTTTCTAACATATATATGACTCTTTCCCCCATCCCCCATGCTTGGCACTGTCTCAGTGCATCCTAACCAGTCAATGTCAAGGTAAAGGAAAGAATGGGAAAGTCTTTGGCGGGCGATGGCTTGATTTGGCGGCGGGCGGCGGTCAATGCCAACCCTGGGCAAAAAGAGAAAGTGCTTGGCAGTCAGTGGCGGCGTTGCCGCCACTCGCCGCTGTATGTGGCGGACAATGGCGGCGGCGGTGCCGCCAGTGACCGCCGCACTGCCATGCAGTGGCGGCACTGCCGTGCAGTGGCGGCGCTGCCGCCAGTGACCACCGTTCTTGGCGGACAACAGTGGCATCGCCGCCAGTGACAACAGTTTTCCGCCGAAGGTGTCCATATGCCGCCAAATCTGTCCAGTAGTGGGCCTATATTGATCATACTAACATGTGCGCTAACAATCATTACAAAATTTTGATACAATTATATACACTTGGGTATTGCATGAACAGCCTGTGCTCAGCTGACCTAAGCTAGTCCTACAAAATCAAGGTTGCAACTGAATAGACCTGTGTTGTGCTTTAAATTAGCTGAGTGCATATGCTAAACTTGGTACACATGTATTGCTTACATGAAAAAAATGTATGTTGCTCTTGCTAATGAAAGAATTTTCAACAAATGTGTGTACCGTATACCTTCTCAAGTTTATACATGTATTCTTAGTATTTACCATTGTACCACATACTTTTACATGTTCACATTGATTTCATACTGTTTCGTCTATAAGTCTTTTAAGGCTGTACTTTTGAAAAATGTTTTAGATACAATTCATGGTCTAACAAAGAGAGTACGAGACGTACTTCAATTAAATTAAAGTGATCCATTTATGGGTGGCATGTAAATCACAGCTCTAATCCAAATTGTTTCTGAAAGCGAGAGCTTGGGTTTCAAATTATCAGCTGCATTTTAGCACGTTTTTGAAAAATCAAATTAGTAGCTTCAATGACGTAAATTAGGAATTCTGATGCATTTTGTTGGGATAAGTTTAAATCAACATCTGCATACAGCGAAACTGGCAGTCATGCAAGCAGGATTGAGGAGAAAAAAATGCCTGATGCTTTAACATGCATTTCAACAAATACAAATTTCCATATGTAATTTGCAAAAGGCAACAAAAAGCAAATACATCAAATGATTAAACAAAATCTTAGCTCTCAATACCTGAGCACAAACCATGCTCAATTTCTACATTAATATTACCTATATGGAACTCTTTGAATACCAATTTCTTGCTTTGAAGACCACATTTGAGAGACTGAACTTATTGCTTGAAATTCTGGTCAATTGCTTCAGTAACAATAATAGAACTATTTTGAAACCTCCAGTTGTGTGTGTGTGTGTGTGTGTGTGTGTGTGTGTGTGTGTGTAAAACTCAACAAATTGTGTAATTCATTTAATTTCACACACACACGCACACACAACTAGAGGTTTCAATAGAGTTCTATTAGGTGTCTGAGGCATCCTTAGGACCAACTGTCATATATTGGTACAGCTACAAGGATTAATTTAATACTTGGAGATATCATGGTACAGCCATTTTTCTTCGATGCAGCATTGTGACCTGAATATGACCTAATGACCTAGTTTTTGATAGGTATCTCAGGCATCCTTAGGACCAACTGTCATAATTAATTGATGAAGCTACATCAAATATTTTTAAGCATTGTGTTAACACCCTTTTTTCTTCAATGTAGTTCTGTGACTCAACTTTCATGAAACTGTCACAAATTATTGTTCTCAGAATATCGTGGTTACATCATCCCTTTGCAAGACCTCCAAATTAAGATTTGAAACGTTGCTTTCAAAGAAAAATTAATCATCAGGGGGCTCTCGTTTCAAAGTTGCTTTTGTTATGATCGATCATACCTGAAACATTATGTGTTATGCTTATTTCTTCATGTATTGAGACCCAATAGGTCAACTGGCCTTCAGATCAAGTTATCTTCAAGTCATTTTGGCCTACTTCAAAATTTTGTGAGATGTACTTGAAGAGATACATGAAATTTGGTGATGCTGTAGTCAATTTTTCCTGGGATCTCACATGCTCCATTGTCTGACCACATGCCACCCTCCCAACCTCCAAATCAGACAATTTCAACATGCATGTTAAAAATGATCAGAGAAAGATTGTCTGTTTTTTACAGGATATTGGTCTACCACGAGGTTCATCAGTGAAGCTGTAATCCACTCTACTGGAGATGAATTGCAGTTATATCATCCCCAGGGTCCACTCTCCAGGTCTCCACAAAAAAGTTTTAAAATCCATAGAAAACTAATTTAAATTATCAGAGGAAGCTGATTTTCAAGACACCTTTGTTTTATTATCAAGAAGATCTCTGATCAAACTTTGATGAAGCTACAGTCATTCCTTGAGATACTGTGGTAATGTTGTTCCCTTAGGTGCCACTCAGATGGTCTCTAAATAAAAGGATGCTATGCAAATTTATGTTGAAAGAAATGTTGTGAAACAGCTGACTGCTTGGGGTGCCTTGCAAGTTTGCATCGATCACCATGAGCAACAGCAGTTCAGTTGGAGCATGTGAAGATGGATGCACCATCCAGCAATTGGCTGACAGAATTATGTAACAAGCACCATGATTGGTTGCCTCCTGAGCTTGTCTGCCAGTTGGACAGTTTTGAAATTGTCAGTCAGTTACCTGTTTGCTGTGGAAGCAGCAAGATACATTTGAGACAGCTCTTTAGACATCTCTGTCTTTTGACTGCAGGTTTAATTGGTGTACATGTAGTTCAAGTCCCACAATGTTTTGTGCTGTTTCATTCATAGTACAAAAGCTAGTTAAACTAGTAATTGTGGAAGCTGATAAGTTACTCGGTTCTGTGTTGAGAATTCTGAGAAAGGGAGTCATTGCCCTACAGGGATGACAATGCCAAACTTCACAATAATGCCCTGGGTTTTCTTATGACACAGTTCTGTACCCCACATGGAATTGACATTTTATTATGGTGCCCCAGGGTTGACCATGGATCTTATACAGTACACAGTACTGTGTCGTGGACATGAGAAAGCTTTGGTTCTCGACACTCTGAAACAGGATATGTTATACCTGGCAACTCAGTTGTGCACCATTGTAAAATACAGGGGATCTTGTTTCAGTTTGGTGGCAATGACCTGTACTACGTACCAGAAGGCAGCCTGGCTAAGGAAGTCACTGATGCACCTTACAGAAACTTTACACTCCTCCATGGTACAAATAAAATAAGCTTCAGGTCCATCCTCGGGTACATCTCTGACAAAAATTTGCTGAAAGTGAAGTCAATATTTTTTTAGATAATGTGCAAAACATTATCAAGATTGACGGATAGATGTACTGACAATGCAGGGGATGATGGCACTTTTTTTCAATTGCCAATGTGTATGTTTAATCGTTTTTTTAGATGCAATTTGCATGAGATCATTGACACACAGGTGTATACACCTACATCCTATACATGTATATTGGAACAGCAACACAGTACATGGTAACTAATTACTTGGCATTTACACTGCTTACATGTATGATCACTGCTTGCATCAGATTGTATGCAGTAGGATATGGGGTGGAACACAATGGCATAACTCTATACAACTTTGTAGACACTTATGAATATACTAAAAATAATCAAAAATATTTTTAACATCATTGTAGCCCTGTTGTTTTGAAAACAACTCAAATATGGCATGGAAATATTGTGGTGTATTATCCAGGATGCTTTCTGTGTCATATTTTCCCACTTCGACTTTTGTTTACTCTGAACTGGTTTACCATACAGTTAAACCAAATAGCTCAGGGGAATACATTTTTATTGACATGTACATTATTGTGGTTTTCATTGATTGTACATGTCGTGTCTTGCCCGCATTTTAAAGAAATCTATGTGCTTTGCTTACAATTGTACATCCAATCTTGCCCATGTCCATGAGAAATTGGAGCCTGGATGGTGCACCCAATTGCACCGCAAGGGTCTGCATTCAGCTCTATACAGCCACGACTGCAAGATTCCCTTTTGTTTTTGAATTCAATATTTGTTTAAACCTCAAAGAAGAAATGATTGATCTTGTCAAACTGGATATTTCAGTTATATGGGCGCATGTCAAACAGAATCTGACATTTGCCAGAAGGCTAACACACAACTATTTTGTTCCGGGGCCTTTCCAGTCAAACCCTCTGTGTTCCATCTATTCTGAGGTTCAAGCTACATTGTGGTATGTTTGGATTTAGTGCAAGCATCTCCATATCGTAGTAGCCATACATGTACATGTGCAAACATACTCAAATATTATATAGGGAATATATTCTCCTTGTTTTTCAGTAACTTTATCTTACTCGCCACTCCATGGAGACAAGGAGTCTTGATGCTACTTTTAGTATGCATCCCACACAATCTGTTACTATCTTAATGGCAGACAGCGTTTTTCAAAAAATAATCTGTTGAACATGTTTTGATCAAAATGAAAACAAGAGTATCATGATTATCCTGCGCTCTGCTGACTGGAAGCAAGTGCTTCTGTCACTGCAGACTTGACAGACAAAAACTCATAAACAAGAAGGCTGTGTGAACAGCCCATGCTCAGCTGACCTAAGCTTGTTCACAAACTCAAAGTTTCAACTTAATGGACCTGTGTTGAGCTTTAGCTGACTGCATACACACGTTTAGAAGTATTTCTCCGATTTGTCTTAAGAAAACTTCACAAAAAATATAAATTTTACTGGAGTATGAGATATTGAAGAATAGTTAAAAAAAAGTTTAAAAAGAACATTGTTATTTGGTGAGGAAAATACATGATACTGAGCATTAGAATACCCACTGACTTACACAGTAATCAATAGGAAAGGTGCATTTACTATGAAGTACCCCAATTAAAAAAAGCGTTAAAAATCAGGAATCCAGAGCAGTGCCACTTACCCTTTAAACAAGGAGCATATCCCAAAGAAGTCAAAAATAGCAAAAACCCACAAAAAATCATAAAATACTTGCATCATCAGCTGGTGAACAAATTAAGAACTAGGAGTCTTAAAAAGTGTTCCTGTGTGATATCAAAGCAATTGGGTGAGCAGTTTAAGAGAGGAAGATTTATTTCAGATTTGCCTCCAAAAAGAACAAAAAAAATTTATACAAAATCCCAAAATCAGTGGCGCATGACCATTTAACTCATTCCATACTATGGTTATGGGCCTTGGTCAGTGGTTCTGGCACTGCCTGGCAAGTCATGCTGCAGCTGCCCTTGTGGCAGCTGCAGCATGACTTGCCAGGCAGTGCCAGAACCACTGACTTAAGACTATAGGCATGTTGGTACTTGAACAAAAGCTCTTTTCATGAAGAATTTATATATGCCATTGTCGTAAATATATGGAAAAATCAGGGACTGGTATGGAATGAGTTAAACAAACTTGGTAGAGACCCATCCAAGTTTGAGGAGGATCCAGCAACCGGTTTATGAGAAGTTAAACTAGAGGATCAGGACTGATCCTGTGCTCAGGTGAATCATAAGTTGACCGTTTGAGCAAACTTGGTGGAAACCCACTAGAGTAACATTGCCCCCAAGTATGAAGTAAATCTGGCTGACGGTTTCGTCGGAGAAGTTAGAAGTGTGAATCTGTATCAGAGGCCAATTGATTTACTTAGCAAACAATCAGGATATATGCATTTACCGACAAGTACCCAAAATGCACCCAAGGTATATTGCCACCAATTTTGAAGTTAATGTGGATGACGGTTTTGGAGAAGAAGTCGAAAATGTGAATTAGCATTAGAATGCTCATTGACTTCCATAGTAATCAATAGGAAGCTGCATTGACCGGTAAGTACCCGAATTGAAAAAAATGTTAAAAACCAGGAATCTGCAGCATTCCTACATAGTATATAAACTTTGTTTGACCCTTCTACAAGGGACATATCCCCCATGTTTCAGCTTAATCTGAGTGACGATTTTGGAGAAGAAGTCGAAAATAGCTATAACACACAAAAATTCATAACAAGAGGGCTGTGTGAACAGCCTGTGCCTCAGCTGATCTTGACATTCATCACACTTGCAGCTCTATGAACTTTGGAAAGGATCAAGGACACCATGTTCTGAGTAAGTCTGACCTTTATAGAAGAACACTTACATACATGTGCAACATCAAAGTTCAAGTAGTTCTCAAGTTATAATGAAGAGTAAAATTCATGTATGTTGCACTGTGACCCCACAAACGAGGTCAAGGTCATTCATGTACTGTCTCAGCATCACCTTCATACACAATAATTAACATGTGTAGCTAACTCAAAAGAGATCTCAAGTTATCAAGTAAACAGTAAATTTCGTGTCAGTTGTCCTGTGATTTAGCATTAGAATGCCCATTGATTTACATAGTAATCAATAGGAAAGCTGCATTGAACGATAAGTACCCGAATTGAAAATCCTTAAAAATCAGGAATCCAAAGCAGTGCCACCTAGTAAACAACTTTGTTTGACCCTTCCACGACAACATATCCATCACATCTCAGCTTAATCCGAGGGACTGTTCTGACAAGTGAAAAATAGCAAAACCATACAAAAAATTCCTAAAAAAAATTGTAGCGCCACCTGGTGAACAAATTGGGAACTAGGTGTCCCCGGGAGTGTCTCTGTACGATATCACAGCAATTGGGTACGCAGTTTCGGAGGAGAAGATTTTTTAAGATTTGTCCAAAACAAAAGAACAAAAAAATTCATTAAAAATCCAAAAATCACCGGAGCATGAACATTTGAACAAAATTGGTAGAAACTCACCCAAGGTACATTGCCACCAAGTTTGAAGTTAATCTGGATGACGGTTTTGGAGAAGAAGTAGAAAATGTGAATTAGCATTAGAATGCCCATTGACTTCCATAGTAATCAACAGGAAAGCTGCATTGACCGACAAGTACCCGAATTGAAAAAATCGTTAAAAATCAGGAATCCGCAGCATTCCCACATAGGGAACAACTTTGTTTGACCCTTCTACAAGGAACATATCCACTACGTTTCAGCTTAATCTGAGTGACGGTTCTGGAGAAGAAGTCGAAAATAGCTATAACATACAAAAATTCATGAAAAAATAGGAAAAAATTGCAGCGCCACCTGGTGAACAAATTAAGAACTAGGAGTCCCAGGGAGTGTTCCTGTGTGATATCAAAGCAATTGGGTGAGCGGTTTCGGAGAAGAAGATTTTTTTAAGATTTACCCAAAAAAGAACAAAAAAAATCATTAAAAGTCCAAAAATCACTGGACCGCAACCATTTGAACAAACTTGGTAGAGACCTACCCAAGGCACATTCCCACCAAGTTTGAACTGAATCTGGCTGACGGTTTTTGAAAAGAAGTCGAAAATGTGAATTGTGGACGACGGACGGACGGACGGACGACGGACGACAGACCCTCACAAAACCTCAGCTGACTGACAAGTCAGCTGAGGTAAAAAATTAGAAAAAAAATTGCAGCGCCACCTGGTGAAAAAATTAAGAACTAGGAGTGTCAGGGAGTGTTCCTGTGTGATATCAAAGCAATTGGGTAAGCGGTTTTGGAGAAGATTTTTTAAGATTTGTCCCAAAAAGAACAAAAAATTCATTAAAAATAAAAAAATCACTGGAGCATGACCATTTTAACAACCTGGCTGAAACCCACCCAAGGCACATTTCCACCAAGTTTGAAGCAGAACTAGCCTGCGGTTTTGGAGAAGAAGTCGAAAATGTAAATTGTTTACGAGGACGGACGACGGATTTTGAGACTATGGTATAAGCTCAGGTGATATGATCACCTGAGCTAAAAATGTGAATTGTGGACAGACAACTCATGGACATCTCCTTTGAAACTTAAAAACTTCACACACTATTCCACCATACCGACACTGGTATACACAGGTAAATAGTAATACAACTTTTAGCACCATAAAGTTGACTAGAGGTGTTGTGAGGTAAAGTGTACTAAGGTATTAGCTGGAAGCCACCTTTTCCACTGTACTGGATGAAGATTGAAAAGAAAGAAATCCTGCAAAAAGTGAGTATGATCATGGTTTTCCAACTTAAGACGGACTAGAGAAAATTCTCTAGGTGGGTTAAGTATACAGATGGAAGACGGACAACTGAGCATCCTAAAAGCTCAGCTGACTAACAAGTCAGCTGAGCTAAAAATATAGGAACGTCACAGTGATGATGTATTAATTTAATTATAATGTCTTACATGCATGGATCTTTGTACCAGGTTTTTAAATATCACACACAATGTATATGTGCATATGTGTGTGTGTGCCTTTTGTGGCTGTACATTGTATATCCCATTGCATTTACCACAGACACTTTTCCAATAAAGCTCCACTCACTATCTTTACTTTTGGATTACAGAAACCTCAAGTACAAGTGTATTTCTGTTTGTGCTAATTAATGTGTGTTTTACGGTATAATTGCTGCATGTGGCCATCCCTACCGCTTAGAAACAGTGGTACCTTTTAGGAGTCTTCCAACACCTCTCACACCAACTGTAAATTTTTCTTCAAGCCTCAGTGATATTAGCCAGAACAGCTATCATTGTCTTGTTTTTAAAACTGAGAAAAGGCAATATTGAATGACTGATTGGTCACATACAGTAGGTGATCTTTAATGCAGGTAGATTACCAAAGAAATTGAATTTACTGTCCCAAAAATTGTGTTAACAAAGAACAAGTGACTCATCATGGCAGTGGCTAAATACAGCAAGAATTATCATATTAACAAATTCTCAATACAGTGCAATTTCCCTAGCAAAATTATCTACATGTAAGTGTCATGAGCACTTGATTAAGATTATAAAGTAACTCAATATGATCTGCATGGTTCATCTTTTATATTGCAATTACCTTGATTAATCAGCCACCATAATGAAGCATGCAGTCAGACAACAATAAAAAATGGCAATATCCATGCTGTGACCTGCTCTTAATACAATTGTGAATCCATCCTACATGTACATACAACCCTCCCAGTCTTTACATTGAAAACCACACTCTGTCAGTTCCATCTGTGACATGTCAAGCTTATACACATACATGAAAACAATGCACAGCTGAAAGCTTGCTGAAAGATTCTCATTTTCAGATGCTTTGGTCTTAACCAGGAGATAGAATAACACAACTATAACAGTGCAATCACCAGATCAGTGTACATTCTAGAAACGCAAATTTAAATAGAAAATAACATAACATAAATAAACTGCTAGTCCATAACTTTGAAAACTATTTTATATATTTTGTGTATTTTTCTGAAAGTCCACAAATGAGAAACAAGAGGCCCACAGACCTAATGCTCTAATTACATATAGTCTGCTGAATCAGTTTTAATGTTAAATAGGTACAGATTAAAGTCTCCCGATATAAATTTTTTTCATGAATTAGTTTTTGACAAATGTCGCAAAAAAGGTGATGCATACCTGTTTCACCACTACAGTGGTACCTGCTCTAAAGACCACCTCTAATGAAAGACCACACTAGTTTTTAAGACTGCCATTTCAAGACAATGGCCTTTAATTTCTTTGTAAGCTTACCTGCAGTGAAAGACCACCTGCTATATGTGACCACTTTCATCTGGCTTTAAGGGTGGTCTCAAATAGCAGGTACCACTGTATCTTTTTGCTCATACAAAAGTTGTCATTGTGTAGCCTATGCCAGTCACAGTGCATTCTCAAGTCACTTGCAGTTAAGCACATACCTATATTTACTATGTTAATCATGACTATTGCAGAGATATTTAGCTTTGAATTTTAGACCCTGAAATGGGTTGGACATTACCTTAACATACTTTTAATACCTATATGATATAACTTCCACTTATACCACCACTGGCACCACCATGACTCCACACATCCAACTTTTGTCTGTGTAATATTCCTGTAATGATACATGTGCACACGTTAAGACCATAACAAAACATGAGGCTCATGGGCTTAATGCTCTGCTCACCACCATCACCAAAAAATTATTTTCTGATATTCAATCACGACCTTGAAAAATTAATCGAGCTTAGCCATGTCATGCGATTTCAAACTTCGACATGATACACCTTTGTGGTGTAATTGGCATCACTCACCTTGTTCTTTATCAAGATATTGAATTAAATGTCCTATCTTAAGTGCTTAATGATCTTGAAAATAGGTCAAGGTTTTTACCTTCCTATCAAGTTTTGAGAAGATTAACAACAACAAAAAATTTTTTGCAAAACAACATTCTCAAAATTTTCCAATTTTGGCCCAAACAATGCACAATAGTGTAAGTGGCACCACCAATATTGAACCCAACCTAGATTCCATGCATGTACATTTGATGCAGGCCTTGCCATGAGAAAATCACTGGTGAACTGCTAATAGCTCACCTAAAATCTGCCCCAGTAAGTTATCATGAGAGCTGTCCATATTATTTCTTTACAAAATCTGCTGCATGGATGAGTGATCAACAGCTCACATGGAGTGTTTTTTGGTGTATGTGGGCATGAAGGTGAGTGATCACTCATCTCTTATGATAAGGCCTGTGTTAAGTCCTGAAACTTATGTGGGACTAACATGAAAACTGTTCAGTGAATTGTGTTAACAAACAGAGGTTTAAGAATGGACAGACAAACAGATGGACAGACATGAGTGATCGCATAAGCTCTGCCACCTTAAAATGGTCAGCAGAGCTAATTATAATGTTGCAGTATGAAGTACAGGATGGCCACTATACTTCATGACTTTATTCTCCGCAGAAGTAGTGGTCACTACTGATCTCTTGTGTACATGTTAATTCGTCTCATCCTTTTGGTGTTTAAACATACTTTCATTATAATGTATCTATTAATACTTATGCCTGCTTTATCAACCATTGTACAATTGTGTTCTGATATTGTATATATTATTCATAGCATATTAATGGAAAATAAGGAGCACTGATTTGTTAAAAACTGTGTTCAAGATTTTGTACACCACAGCAGGCCTTCACCTTTCCCGTGCCGTGGTATAGATATGAAATTCGTTTACCAAGGTAAATCTAGCCTGCTTGGGTATATCTGTCAGATGATAGATGGCACCCTGATCATACTCTCTTTTCATGCTCTTGCTGCAACATGTCAACAACAATGGCTGCGCCAAAACATTTTAAATGCTGAAACATCTGCCAAGGATTTATTAGCGAAAAGGGTGGCGCTTGTGCCAAAAAAACACCCACAAAGCCAACGAGGCAAAGTTATTGAGATCATATTTGCAAGAAACAGGAGAGAACTCGATCTTCCTTTCATTCAGGGTAGATGAACTAGATCTACATCTTTCAAAATTTTGGCTTGCCACCTGAACTCAAGACGGATAATACTACAAGAAGTCAAGCTTAGAACATATTCTTTATGGCCTAAATCACTATTTAAAAGCAAGTGGCAAGGAATTTGACATCATTAACTCACCTTCTTTTGCTAAATCTGATGATGATTTTAAATAAGAACCAAGACAACTAAAAGCAGAAAGCAAGGGGAGCATTCCTCACTTTCCTCCGATCTCCTATGCAGGTGAGAACTAATCGAATCATACATTTTAGAATGAGTTGGACGCATATATAATATATTGTAAACCATTTGGCCTACTGAGCTATGACGCATACCTTGCTCTTTCATGCAAGCATATGAATGCCTGCTAAGTCCAAAATAAATGAAAATGCAATCAGAGATTGCTGGATCCATGCCCATACCCCTTCCACCTCATTCATAACCTTGCTAATCATAAGTCCCATTTTGGAATGACTGTCATCAATAAAAAAAAAGGCTAGCACTGCATGTGTATAAAATGAGTCAAAATTTAGGCCTACTGTTGGCTACAGTAGCCAAGACCCACATGATATCTCTTTTCACCAAGAATCTGAAAGAGTCTGAAAATAAAAAATCCCATTTCATTCTATGGAAACAGAAATACATGTATCAGTCATACTTACACATTTACATGTACAAAATGAATTTAAATACCACAATGTCAAGAAGTGGGGAACAGATGAACACCAGGGCAGCTGGAAACATAATGTTTTCTTCTTCAGGATGCATACATCAAATAAATAGAAGTGAATTTAAACAGTATGCAGAGTCTGCTCAAGATTTACTGTTTCATTCGGGAGTTAGTCAGAATCACACCACCACCACCACCACCACCACCCCTCACAAAAAAAAAAAAAAAGAAAAAAAAATACATCTAAGAATGAGCCCCAAGGGACTCTGTAGTATAAAATGCCACAGAAATTAATTGTCAATTGTGCACTGTTTGAAGAAGAAAGGGATGATCAAGGATGTAGAACAGCATCAAAACTCAGCATGCTATCTCCAATATAACTACCTCCAGCTACGCATGCTATGCAGAAGTAATGAATTCACTCAAAAAAAAGGCATCCAAAATAGCCTTCAAGATGAAGATCACACAAATAGACAGCCTCACTGCACAAAGCCAGTTGAATTAATATAAAGTGGAACACCAGCCTTGTCACTTTGAACAAGAGGGCTGCATGGCACTAAATAGAAATGGTCTGCAAAATGAGATTAGTTCTTCCAAGTCTCTTCACCAACCTAATGAACAGCACAGTCTTTGAACTGAATGGCAGAGTCAAGTGCAGACTGAGTACACAACTTTGATGTATCTTTGTGCACTGTTTAATACACACACCTCACACCACATGCTCCGGCTACCTGGCACTTGAAGGATATAGCGGGGCCATTCCATTGTAATGTAGGCATGGTATGTGAAAATGAAAACACAAGACAGTGCATTTCATTAATGTTAACTGAAAGCCATGATGTATATATGTATGAATAAAACTTATAACTCAGCCTTTTCATTGTCAGTTTTGCAAAAATTAATTTAAAATTAGAAGCTTTTGTGCCATGCATTGGACATTCCAACACGAGTATTCCCATCTTCAAAATTGATGATAAGAGAAGAGTTCTAGACACACAAATTAATTAAGACAATGCAAGATATCAAAATCTTGTTTGACTCAACTTAAGCACTACTTTAAAATTTTCTTTATAAGTCACAACTTAAAATAGCCCATCAATTTAAAATCATATAATAAAAAACTTGAAGATATTTTTAAAAAATCTTTTTTTATGCAAAAAAATCTTTGGAATGCTTCTCAATAAAATAAAAAGCAAACATGTATTTGAATTTTAACTTTTCATTTCAAATTCAAAATGTTACAAATGGGACATTTTGTTCTAGACAAGACCTTTCAACAAGAAATCATATCACACTTTGCTTTATCAGAAATCTGGATCTGCATGCATAGATGTCAAAACAATTGTACAAAATTGGCCTTCACTATGATACTACATTTTTCCTCCAAATGGGGAGAAAAGTTGCTACACTGAATTTTTAGACTTAGGTCCTTTCATAGCAACACTGTTCCTTAGCAGGAGAAAACACCTGGAAAAGCGCACCTGGTATAATTCGGGTCTCAGACCCAGCAAATGTCCTGTCTGCAACTATACAGTAAAACCTCTCTTACAGAACACCTCCTATACCGAACACCTCTCTATACTGAACACCATTTCTCAGTCCCAAATATATACTTTCAATGCTATCACACCTCCCTATATCAAACACCTCACTATACTGAACACTTTTTTCCGGTCCCAAGGGTGTTCGATATAGGGAGGTTTCACTGTACATGTACATGCCACATAATGCTGAAGAATGAATATACAGTAAAACCTCTCTAACCAAACACCTCCGTATACTGAACACCTCTCTATACTGAACACCATTTCTCGGTCCCAAATATCGTATTTGTGTCTTTTTGCCCAGAACCACTTCCTAGTAGTCAATATCTTATTCCGCAGTTCGAACTCTTTACTCTCCATAAGCTAACCTGTCCCTGTCTAACCTGTATACATATGGAATTACTATTGTCTATATTGCACACGTTCCTCTGTAAAATTTTGACATAGGCTGTATCAGCCCAATATATAATTTCAATGTTATCAAACCTCCTTATACCATACACCTCACTATACCGAACACTTTTTTCCGGTCCCAAGGGTGTTCGGTATTGGGAGGTTTTACTGTATTTCATGTTGCGGAAAGTGCACAACGGCCTGGTTACAGTCTACACTGCAGGAAAATGACTTCCTACAGCAGTATAGACATTGCTCTGTGTGCCCCTGCTAATTAAGGATCAGACACCAAGAAAGTTAGTTCATCATAAAACATTCCAAAGTTGATTATGATGGTTAATGTCTATTAAGATCCTGCTGGGGCTTGAAAAGGAAAACTGAGCATAATATAACCTATACTTGTTGTGACCAAGGACTAGTTACTTTTCCTCATGACATCTCATTGATGACACTTATCACTGCATATCCATCAGGTTATAACTCTTAAGTGCTTCTTTGCAGTTTGTGTGGCAGAATCTAAACCATTCACACAGTCCTGGGATTGCTGTCCGTCCCAGGACTTCGTGAATCCTTTAGATTTGGCCAGACAAAATGAAAAGAAGTACTTTAAAGCTTATTCTAGCATGTTTATGAAACTAGAAATGTAAAATTCCAGCAGAGGCCTAGTAAATTTGTGAAAACTAAACAATTTATGGGTGGTTCATTAAACAAAAAGTTGGCATCTCCCACTGTTTACCCCGCACTAGGTCTATCATCCTGAGGTGATCATCAAACGTTATCACTGCATTGACATTAGACAACTTGCCCATGGTTCAGCCAGGCAGACCTTGATATTACTTCGCTCATGTGGTGCCACCATGTGGTTTCTGACATTTGACCGCTGCTGTTCCGGCAAATAAGATTTCTCCCAGGTACACTGTATGCCAGTCACAACTATTTAAAATGAGAAACATTTTCCTTTTAAAGGCAGCAATCCAAACTAGCTACATATCATAATATTCAAAAAAAGTTAGTAGGCCTTTACGGTATAAAAGAGGTTCTTTGAGGTGAAGCAAATTCTGTAAATATATAGGCCTAAGGAAAAACAGACAAAATGTAGGACACAGCATGAACTGTTTATCGCCACAAAGCAGCTTGTACCTTGAAGACATAATAGATTTTACAACTGGAGTTCTTAAAAACCTTATAAACGACTGGTCATCCAAACTGGTCTCATGTATTGTCTGCATTGTGTTAATTTGCATTGAATTCCATACAAGCTGTACCTCACAGAAGCTTTATCTAAAAGAGAAAACATTCCAGTTTTGAAATATTACAGCAGGTCAATTCTGCTGTCAGAGGCAGAAACAGTTCGAGTATTTCAAGCTCTCTATTATACAGTATACATGTAGCTTTGTGCCGGAAAGGCGTCTCCCCCCCCCCCCCCAACTCGTAATCAGTACCTTAAAATGCAGAGCAAATTCAATCCAATTTAATAATTAAGAGGCAATCACAGATTGCTGGATCCATGCCCCCCTCACCTCATTTTTTGTAATGACTGTAGTCAATAAAGATACTTGACCTAGTGACCTCCACTTGGTACATGACACACCCTTATGTCCAGATGCTCCTGTGTCTAAAGTTTCATTAATCTAAGTTGAAGGACAGGTGAATTATAGCCCAGATACGAATTGTGGAGACCCAGGTACTTGATATAGTGACCTACTTTTGTTTCATGACACACCTTTACGTCAAGTTATATGTGAACCTAAGTTAAATAGTAAAGGAATTTTGCCCTGGACATGATTTTACAAGGATATGTCACTGACAGATATACTTGACGTAGAGACCTACTTTTGGTTCATGACACACCCTGATGTCTAGATGCACCTGGGTGTAAAGTTGCATAAATCTAACTTGAAGGATAACAGAATTGAAGCCTGGACATCAAGTGTAATACAGTTATACATGATTGTATCACCATGACCCAGATACTTGACCTAGTGACCTACTTTTATTTCATGACATACCTATAGGTCAAGACATGTGTGTGTGAAGTATCATGAAACTCAGTTAAATTGCAAGGAATTATAGTCCGGACATTATTTTATAAGGATATGTCACTGTGACCCAGATACTTGACCTAGTGACCTACTTTTTGTACATGACACACCCTTATATATAGATGCATTTGTGTGTAAAGTTTCATTGATTTAAGTCGCAGAACAAAAGTGAATTATAGCCCAGACACCAAAAGCGGACAGACCGATGCACAGACGCATGGAAAAAGCAATTATTATATGCCCCTCCTCCAGTAGGACGGGGGTATAATTAACATTTTTTTCAGAATTCAGATATTTTTTCATACTCATATTGTATAGAAATAATCAATTTTAACTTTTACAACAAAAAGTTAGAACTCATTTCCACCTGACACAATTAAACTGAAGATGGTTATTTATGGAACATGTGCGTATATATATATATATATATATATATATATATATATATATATATATATATATATATATATATATATACATGTATATATATATATATACACACACACACACACACACACACACACACACACACACATGTAGGTATAAATTTCTTGCAGATTTTTTCCATCAAGGCAATTACAGTAAAGGACTGTAAGAACACAATGCCAGTCTGTCTGATATATTACATCCAGACTCATTGGGGACTCATGATAAAACTCTACGTCATGGCCTTTTGTGAGGCAGCTATCATAATGTTGCCAGCATATCTAGACATTTCAGCTTCATGACCTCAGCCATAACTAGAGTGCATAGGTCTGCCAGCCTCCTGCTGAGTGACAAAACATCAACCTGTTGTCAAAATTACATGCACAAATGTGTACCCTGACTACATGGATTCTTGGGTACAAAATCAGGGTGACTGAGATGTGCATCTCTGTGCTCTGTGTTTTGTATCACTTTGTTCTCCTGAACTTAAATTTTAATGTTAAGTTTTTTTCTCTAAATCAGTACTTTTTGAACAACTGTATGATCTATCATGTGGACTGAAAAACCTGTCTTAAATGCATCATAATGAGTACATATTAAAAGTAAAGCAAAAAAACAAAGTCATGAATCTGGCATTTGTGCTTTATGAGCTTGTACCTTTGTGACACTCTTGAATCTGCAGGTGTATCTTGAGAGTGAAAATAATTTCAACACTAAAAATACTATGAAAATAGAAAAAAATATACAACACTGAAAATAGCACGGAAATGTGAATTTATGGTGGAGCTAAATTATCATCAAATGAGAACTACATGCACACATACCTAATGCAATTACATCTTATGTCACTGACAAAAAGAATGACCGATAATAGAAAGCAGCTCTCTAATACATGTACATTAAGCATTCCTAAGCTGGCAATACAACAATGCACCAATCTTCCCTGTGCTCATCCATCACTCCCAGGGCAATACTGATCTGACACTGATGTCAGATGTTTTCTGTTTACAGCTACAACATTTACATGTACGGCAAAGGTTGATCCAAGAACATTTGCGGATCCCCAATTTTTAATATCATAAATGATTTTCTGGTGGCAGCTATCAAATATACTCAGACTCAACAATATTTTTGAGCAAACAGTCATCGCGTCGCAGGGCATACAGTGCATGCAAACACTGTACACAGGCATCCGCACTCTATTTCTATCTGAGGTGTTACATATATATATATATAGATGTGGGTGTTGTCTACATGACAACAGAGTTAATGCAACAGTCACTTGCAACCCTGCACCCACCCACCTGGACAGCCTGGTAATAACAGGAATCAAATTTAACAGAAGCATGCAATGAATTTCACGAAACCTCCTCCATGCGAGAAAAAACACACACTGCACACTATGCTACCCTCAAGGTACATGGCCCCCAGAGTGCAGAGTTCATTTTTAACAGCATCAGGTTAAATGTTCCCACCCCCACACATTTAAGACTGACCTGCTGTCAATTTATAGAACTGTCAACACATGAACACAACGTTCATGCTGATGCTTCACACATTCATTCATACCCATCAAAAAGGTTTTATCTATACCTACCTATTTACCTGCCTGTACCTACCCACCTACATGTACTTACCTACCTACCTATGCAAGTGAAGGTAGCTGGGTCTTGTACATTTTGGAGCAGTATTCAGGGGTGGATCCAGAATTTTTTCAAGAGGGGGTGTAGAGTCCTGCACATTGACAAATACATAGTGGCTCAGCGAGTGCCCACAGGGTGCGAAACAACTAGGGGGTTCCAGGGGCATGCTCATGTGTACCAACCTGCAAGCCTTTTGCTCTTTCCACATACATAGCTATGACAAAACTTGCATCCATGTCACTGGAAATACAGACTGAAGTGGTCCTGTGACCTTCGGAACAATGTCAAAGCCCTCTTTCCTTAAAAACATCATATCTGTTTGCAATATCAAAGTATTCACACATGTCTGGATTTATCATTTTTTAAATGAAAAGTGACAGGATCCACTCTTACTAAGATACAAGCTAGAATGTCAGATTGACCTTTCAATGTCACTCAAGGTTAAAATTAACAACACAAAATGGAACCCAATAGCTACTTTCCTATTATAATTTAATAGTGGCCATAGGCTTTGGATCAAATATATGTATGTCAGTTTTTCTAGGTCACTCAAAGTTAAAATTTACAATAAACCGCCCCCCCCCCAAAATAGACACATTAGTATAATTTTTTACTGGTAAATATGGGCCCAGGGTCCACCATTACAAAGATAGAAGCTAATAGCACCATGTAGTGAAGAACCTAAGTGCAGATAAAGTCCAACCATGTTCCCTTTCAAGGTCACTCAGGGTCAAAGTTCGCAATAACAAAAGAAACCCAGCAGTACCTCCCTGTTAGTATTTAATTGTAGCTAGGGGCTAGCGATTCACCATAACCAAGATATGTCACATTTGCTGCAATACGTATAGTAACAATTAATGCTAACATGTACACATGCTCTTACCACTATTTCTAATTTCAATTCAAAGCCAATCAGAGATTGCTGGATCCATGCCCCGATCACCTCTTTTATAACCTTGCTAATCACAGGTCTCATTTTGGAATGACTGTAGTCAACAGAAATAGGCTATCACTTTGACCCAGATACTTGACCTAGTGACCTACTTTTATGCATGACATGCTCTTGTGTCCAGATACACAGGTGTGTAAAGTTTCATGATTCTAAGTCAAAGGACAGATTAAAGAATTACAGCCCGGACATGAAGTGTAATGTAGTTTTACATGAATATATCGCCATGACCCTGATACTTTACCTAGAGACCTACTTTTGTTTCATAATACACCTTCAGATCAAGATGTGTCTGTGTGTGTATGAAGTTTCACGAAACTAAGTTAAATAGTAAAGGAATTATAGCACTGACATGATTTTAAATGAATATGTCACTGTGTGATTTAGATACTTGAACTAATGACCTACTTTTGCTTGTGTATAGTCTTATAATTCTAAATTGAACGAAATGCAAATTGTAGCCCGTACATGAATAGTGGAGACCCAGGCACTTGACCTAGTGAGCAACTTTGGTTTCATGACACAACTGTAGGTCAAGATATATGTGTGTCAAGTTTCATGAAACGTTAAGTTAAACGGTAAATGAACAAGATATGTTTGTAAAACATAGATGCCCCCGGCCCTCATTACACTTGCCCTCGCTACCCTATTGATAGTGGTAGATGGGGCACTCGTGACCTTACAAAATCAGTGAAGGTTGATCATACATCAATGTCACATATCTTTACACTTTAACCTGGCCCTTAAAAAAAGACTAAAAACCTGGACAATATAAAAGTTATAGCTGAAAAATTAGTCATCATTTAGAAACCATATTCAGCCAAGTGGCTTTATGACCCTGGAAATTAGGGCAAGGTCACTCATTTTCACTTGACCTTCTTCAGTTAATGTGCAAAAACCACAGGAAGTCTACTGTCTGTGTGTGACCCTCAAAACTGGGTCAAGGTCACCCATCTACAAACTCAAACTAGCCCTTATAGGCAACCATAAAGCTGTGCAATATAAAAGTGTTACCTCTAAAATGCAAGTTATCATGCAGAAACAGTATTCAACCAAATGGGCTTGTGACCTTTGAAATTAGGTCAAGGTCCCCCATCTTCAAACTTGACCTAGCCCCGAATACGGACAATTATCCAGTGCAATATAAAAGTCCTAGTTTAAAAACCCCTTCAGTTATCATGTGGAAACCAAAGTTAACTCAGGTACCAATGTGACATTGGAAATTAAATCAAGGTCACCAAACTTTAAACTTCTTCTAGCCCTTAGCAAGAACTATAGATCTGTAAAGTATCCCAGTCCTAACTTAAAAACTTCTTGAGTTATTGTGCGGAAACCACAGGAATTCTACAATCTCTCTGTGACCCTGAAAAATGGGTCAAGGTCACCCATCTTCAAACTCAACCTAGCCCTTACAGAGAACCATAAAGCTGTGCAATATAAAAGTCCTAGTTCCAAGGTATAAGTTGTCATGCAGAAAGCATGAAACCATATTCAGTAAAGTGGCTCTGTGACCTTTAAAATGAGGTCAAGGTCATCCATCTTCAAACTTCTCACCAAATATGGACTATAATCCTGTGCAATATAAAAGTCCTAGCTTAAAAACCTCTTCAGTTATTGTGCGGACACCAAAGTTAACTCAGGTACCACTGTGATCTTGGAAATTAGGTCAAGGTCACCCATCTTCAAACTTTGTCTAGCTTTTGACTAGAATGATACACCTGTACAGTATCAAAGTCCTAGCTCAAAAACTTCTTGAGTTATTGTGCGGAAACCACAGTCTTCCGACTGACCAACATATGCAAAGCCATATGCCCCACCTTCTTCAAAGGGGGGGCATAATAATAGCATGGACATGATTTTATAAGGATATGTGACTGTGACCCAGATAGATGCATCTGTGTGTAAAGTATCATTGTTCCAAATTAAATACTGAAGGAATTATAGCCTGGACACAATTTTTTCAGAAATATTTCACTGTGACCCAGATACTTGAACTACTGAACTACTTTTGGTACATGACACACCCCTATGTCCAGATGCACCTGTGTTCTAAGTTGAAGGGCAAACAAATTATAGCCTGGAGACTAATAGCAAAGACCCAGATATTTGACCTAGTGACCTACTTTTGGTATATGACACACCTTTTTGTCAAGCTATATGTGTGTGCGAAGTTTCATGAAACTAAGTTAAATAGTGTAATGCTTTACATTCAAGTCAAACTGAAACTCGTCTCCGAGCTAGTTATCGTTACTCAGAGTACAATATTATAATTCACTATGGGGAATTTTAATATAACAACCTGTTTCAACTGGCAACTTATGGTTTACACTTTTAAACTTTTCTACATTTAGGAAGCATTTGCATCAGATAGTCTACAAAACTAAAATCCTCTTTATACAATATGTAATTAAAACACATATCAGCACTTGTAATTTTTGTTTTCTATTCTTGAATATATTGATCTTTTAATCTCAATTTAACTGCTTTTGTTAACCATTTACCATGAACTACAGTTGGATCATTCCAAATATTACCAAATCCACAATAATTCAAAGTATGATGCACACATTTTAACCAAGCATATTTTGCATTGTCATTTTGATTGAGACTTAAAAGATGTTCACACAAGATTGAAGACAGTTCAGACTCTCTACCAGTCATTAATAGAAACCCAAATCCTTTTACTCTGCTTTTCACAATACCAGACAGAGAGTAACTTACTAATTCGCCACATAACATACAATTTGCTGTATAGTCTTTCAAACCCAGAATAAATTTGCAAAATTTCCTTTGAAGCTTTTCAGCTAGTTTTAAACTCTCCACACCCCAAACTTACTACCACTTTATATATAAAAACCGGACAGTTCTTTTGGACTTGTATCCACTATCAGGGCAACCTTCTCCACTGAGCTCTGTCTTTGACTGAACCGGTGATCCTGCCTCGTGGGCCGTGCTGCTACTTAATTCATTGCCTGGGGGTGACTTCAATGTCTGATACAAAATCCCTATTCTGCGGCCTACAACTGTGACTGTGTGATGTTGTATTTACTTTTTCAGATTATGTTCACTCTGGAAAAGTCCCACTATATAATTTGCATTACATTCACTCCACAAATTAACCTTACCTTAACACTAGTGACACATATATTTTGGATATTACCTCTTCAAAATATCCAATTGACTTGGCTGCCATTTTGAAAATTGGGGATTCCAAACCCAATGGTTTGTCAATGAGTATACATGTAGGGACGATCTGGAGGGATATCCAGAATCAAATGTATTTTTGTGCGACTGTCCCACAGTCAATGCATGAATTGCGCAATGCTTAAAATAGTGCTCACCATGTGGGGCTCCAGCCATCATGTTGCATTTGGATTTTTAACTAATGAAAGCTGCTTTAGACACAACCAAGCCGGCAGATTAAAGTTAGGATAGGAAGTCATGTTTTAAAAGTACTTTAATGACCTTTTGCCCTGATAACTCAGAGAACGGACACCTGGAACCTTGCAAAATATAACAAAAATTATCACCGAACAACCAAGGCTATGCTGTTTCACCAAACAACTGTGGCTATACAGCTATGCTGTTTACTCAGCCCAAAAGTTAACCCTCCAGACAAGTTGAAATAAAATGCTGTGTCTGTGTTGACTTTACTGCAAAATTATGGCACACAATGGCCACTTTCTCGATAAAATCTTTCAGCTTGGGTCCATTTTTATTAGGCAAGGGCTTGAAAATACTTTTTTTTTCTTTTTTCCTTTGTTCTATTTATGTTAGGTTTGGGCCTTTTATTAGGGTCTGTCATGTTAACAGAACCACACATATGTTTTTGTTAGGCCTTAGGTAATTTGGAATTTTGTTGAAACATGTTTAAAATGCATCTTCTTTCTCCTTGTACACATTGCCTCCTTTGACGCCAGTTTATTTTGTTACCCGGTCACAGCCGATCAAGGCACTTGTAACAACATAAAGACCCACTCAAGGTAGATCCCAATAAGTTTGAAAAGGATGAAGCCAATGCTTTTGCAGAAGTTGAAAATGTAAATGTTAATGTGAATGGATGATGATGGGAAGACAGACAGATGACTATAAACTCAGCTGGCTGACACTGATCAGCTCAGCTCAGATAAAAAAAATGCTAGTGCAAACACTTAGTAGCGATTAAGTCAAAGTACATTTGTATCAAGTACGAAAACAATCCCGCAATGAGATTTGGAGATGTCAAAATTACAAAAACACACAAATTTAGTTCAAAAACATGAAAAAAATCAAAAGCAGTACCCACTGAGGTCAGGTTAGGTGATGGGAGCACCATCCTGTGACAGCTCATGGCTGGTTTTCCCCTAAGCAGGTTATTTACACTGTAGAGCCCTCATTCAGGACAATTTTTTTCTGATATTCTGAATGTGTTTTGCAAATAACAAATAGGCCTTGTCCCACACCAGCGGTGACATTTTCAAATAAAATCAACAGCTAAGTCCTTTTTGGGATGCAAGCAGTGTGAGTGTGTGGGTGCATAAAAGCAATCATGCTGCAAGAGCATGATATATTTAATGCATCACGGACGCTCATTGGACGCAAGCTCATGGGTTCAGCTCCACAGCACACACTTGGCACCCATTCAGGAGGCTTCACTAGCAGGGAAACCTACACTTCCCAACAGCAATCAACACGATCGTTTTCCAGTGGGATTTTCAAGTTTGTGAACAATCAGTTGAATAAAACTTTTTACCCACCATCTCCATATTGCTCCTTCCCTGGGCACTAATTCCATACAATATAGTGAATATTTCAAGTTACCAAACATTTGGTGCAAAAGAACTTAAACAATGTGCTAGGGTCCCAATAAAAAAACTAGCTGGGAGACTGACCTGAACAACCACAACTAAGAGTTCAAGAAAATGCTATAGCCATGACATGTATAAATGCGATGGATAACATACATGTACCTTGCACATGTGTACTGATCAAGCTCGTGGGTATTTGTACATGTAAGACTGGCAGTGACTTTCACAATTGTTATACATAACCCAAGATTCAGATTCTAAGTGTGGTAAATTTAAGCACACATTGTCTGGAAGCTAACAAACAGGAAATTCTGTTTAGAAACAATTTATAATGTTATTTGATGGCAATGTTTACATAACAATTACACAAAAGGTCAGTCTAATTCACCAAAAAATATAAATTTATCCAATTCAATTTTGAAGATAGGTACCCCAAATCTGCAGCAACCTTAAGTTTATGCAATGAATCAAAAAGATTATCTTTTTAAATTTGGAATCATTTTGTGACCAGAATCAATCAAATTTGGTGTCATTTTGTGACAAGAGTCAATTGAAATAACTTCCCTTCGATGTATCATCATTCCAAATTGAAACACCTGCATCTCAGAAATAACAGCATATACTTAAAATTTGAGACACACCCTTTTATTAATTTGCAGTTCTACAGTTGGTCATAAATTTGAGGCTGAAATTTGTGAAAATGTAGAAGCTGAATCAAAAATTTGTACCAAGGAATAGAAAGCACATTTTTACACTTTTATAATTGCTGTGAAAACATTGTTTCCCAGAAACTTTACACCACAGTACTCTGGCATAAATCTCCAGTTTGTATGCTTTTTAAAATGTATTCTTGATCAAATTTTCAGTGTTCTTGAAAAAGGCGAATTACCCATAGCTATTTATCTTGTTCTGTAAAAGCATTCAATACATTAGATAATCAGATTCTCTGCCAAAAATTGAAATATCATGGTGTCTCTGGCATTGCTTTACAGTGGTTTAAAAATTACCTTACAAATAGATCACAATTTGTTCAATATGATGAATTTTCTTCAAAAATCTTAGTACTGGCCATGGTGTCCATCAGGGATCGATACTCCGCTCCTGTTTATAATTTATACAAATGATATACATCTTGCCTCATCTGTTTTTTAATCTTAGATGCTAAATGACACCACTCTTGTAAAGAGCCTTTGTTCTTTCAGCTTCTGTGCTACCCAAAATTTAAATGTCCAAAATACATCTCTCTCTATAAATTGTGAATTAAACAAGGTGTATGAGAGGCTGGCAGCAAACAAACTTTTGCTGAATATCGCAAAAACAAAATATATTATATTCCACTTTCCTCAAAGAAAAATAAATTTTATGCTAGATTTAAAAATCAATAATGTTCCCATTTTAAGAACAGAAGAATTTGATTTCCTTGGTCTCCAAATTCACGAAAATTTAAATTGGGATGCTCATATAAACAAGATTGGTAATAAAATTTCCAAACTTGTTGGAATTTTCAAAAGAACCAACAGTTTTATACCCACTGAAACTATGCTAATAATGTAGAACTCTCTTTTTCTGCCACAGCTAAATTATTCTCTTGCCTGGGGTTTTTCATGTAAACAAATTTTTCAACTTCAAAAAAAAGCCCTTTGTCTAATATCATATGCCAGGTACATTACCCACACTGATACTCTATTTAAAAAACTCTGTATTCTTAAAGTTTAAGATTTGTTACAGTTACAGGCAGTAAGGTTTTACTTCAGATACACAAGAGATGCCTTTCCAAAATATTTTCAAAACGTGTTTTCAGTCCCTCCACTGTATCATACTTACTTCAACCGTGGTGGATATAATGCACCTTTCCCTGTACCTACGAGAGCTAGATCCAAACAGTCTATCAGGTATTACATACCAACTTTCCTCCAAATCATCCCCCTTGTATCACTGATAAATTACATACTCATTCACTTGTTGTAATTTTACTAATTAATGGTAACTGCTGTGATACAATAATTTTGAAACTTGTATTCGACATGTATGTATTGTTTTTTTATGTGTCAAATAAATGTCATCTGAGTCTGAGTCTGTAATTGTAAGCGGATTCACAGTGTTCTTTTCAGAAAAGTATCAGGTATCATGAAGATCACTGATTACAGTGAAACCTCATTATAACGACACTCAGATATCCGACATATTCAATATAATGACACAAATTTTCATGGGAAAAGGTTTATTTTCTTTGTTATTTGACTCATTTATCTGACATATTCAGTTATCAGACACATTTCTCCAGGAACAGATGGTGTCATTATAACGAGTTTTCACTGTATAACCTTACATAGGTATTCAGTATGCTGTCTTTTGCAATCCCCGTCAGAATCTTTTTATGACTACCATTTTTGCAACCCAGACCTGTGCCTCAGTATGTCAGGAGGACGAGCCAGCCTCAGACTTAACTTCTAGCCCTTGACAGTGCTGTCACTGTCATGCAGTGTAGCTGTACATGTGTACTTGGAATTCAGTCTCCTCTCACAGTACCATAGCCCTGCCCAACCCCCACCCCAACCCACCCCCAGGAGTGTTTATTTACTTTGTACAGCCCTCAAGCTTGTATTTTTATATGTTAAATCTTTATTTTAAGACTATTAAATTAGTCTAATATTCCACTAGGCGTGATATTTTCAAACAAAGTCAGCAACAAAATCATTTGGGGATGCAAGGAGTGTAAGTGATCATTAAAGAAAAGTGTAAGTGATCAGGTGCATAAAGTGTTTTTGTTTAATTTTAAAACAATTGACCAAGCAGTTTTGGAGCACAAGATTGTTTAAGACTTAAAAAAACACCTGAATTATTTTTTAATCCAAAAATCACTGCAGTGGGACCTGTTGAATGAACTTGGTAGAGATGCAACCACAGCATGTCCTCACCAGGTTTGAAGAGTCATTAACTTGCCAAGCATTTTTGAGACATCAAAATGTGAATTTGGTTGAATGGATGATGAATGACAGGCGGACAGGATATGGACAATGGATCAAAAGATAAGTAAAGCTGACTGACAAGTCAGCTGAATGAAAAACCAATCCTAACGATATAGCTGTCAAGGGAATTACAATCTTGTCAAATGAAAGTCCGCCAGCTAAACACATGATGTACAATCTGGAAATAACATTGGATGTACTAAACTAGACATGTGACCTTGACAAGTGGCTCAGCACCATTCCTATAATGTGATCTCCATTGATCCTAGCTGAAGAACAAAATCGCTATGTAATTCTAACATACCAGATCAAATGGTTCTCTGCTCATGCTTTGGAAGCCAATTTTACTGGGCACCGTGATTTTGAAATTTGACCAAGGCCATTCACATTCAGCATGTACAATCATAATGCTACCCCTCAATAATACAGCAAGAAAATGGAAAACAGTATGCACCATGCAGAGATAACATGTGGAGCATATTTCTATGTGCTTATCAAACCATGTGGCAGTAAACAAAGCAGGCCACACTCATCCATATAAAAGACAGGTACTCTGCACATGTCAAAGGAAACATCAATAGAGAAAAGCAATGCTTGAGATGTACTGCACCAACAGAAGTTCTGTTTCCTTCTTATGGCAAACAATGTGGTCCTCTTATATTAAGCTGACTGTTATCGCTACCTTTTACCTGACTTCAGTGATGTGTGATACAAGCCAAAGCATCCTCCAAAAAGGGAAGGATACTTTGAACTTTGTGTCAACACACTTGGATGATTGCATTAATCGTGGTCTCTCTGTTCAAGAAAGTAACAGCTTTACAACAGGAGGACTGTGTAGTAGTAGTTCTGTGCTCAACTAACCTTGTACTGATAAACAGACACCCACCCACCCACCCATAACCATGGGAACTTTGGCAAAGATCACCCAAATGTATTCCAAACTTTGCCTTCATGGAGGACCATCATCCCATAGCCCCTACCCAAAGCAGAGTTCTCAAGTTATCCTTCTTAACAATGCTACTGCAGCATAGTTTTCAAAGATGACATCATGTTTAGTATCTAAGACCTTGCCTATTCAAGTAGTTCTTGAATAATCACACAAAAATAATATGAACTAATACTGAACCTGGTGAACTTGGTAACTAGGTCACCTATATATCGGCAAATTAAGAACTGTGGGCATAATATTTTCCTCTATCCTTGGAAACAATTGGCCAAACCATTTTAGGGGAAATTCATTTGTTAGATTATCTCAAATGGGGGAAAAATATTTTTTGGAATTACCATAAGGTCTTGAGACAACCCCTCCCCCCCCCCAAAAAAAACACACCCACACCCACACCCACACCCACACCCACACCCACACCCAGCCCCACCCCACATTGGCCACTGTACATGTACATGTACATGTAACAAATGAATATTGAAATTATGACACACACTGAATGGCAGTGAATGCCAACTGATTACCACCTTTTGTTATATGGAGTGGTCAAGACTGTAAGGCGATCCCTTCATATACTGGTATTATGCTATATTACTTATTGTATGACACTTGATACAAGACAGTTCTTGTGTGGAGACTTTAAGTTGCTGCCACCTACTGATCATGACTGGAAACACTAATCACTGAATGAGACAGTAAGGTGTTGCTATCTTGTGATCACTGACCAAAACAAATAACTACAATGGTCAATTTGACACAGGTAACTTGAACCTAGGATATTACAGCAGAGCCACCCAGTCTTCAAATAGACAAAGTCAAGGGACATTTGATTTTACGAACTCTAAAATAACAATAAAAGGCACAAAATTCTATAAAAAAAAAAAAAATAGCAGAACCTGGTGAAAAAAAAAATCCAGGTACCAACTGAACCTAGTTTTACAGAAGAAATGCTTAACAGAAGAAGTTTATACTCAACTGACTGACAAGTCATGTTTGTTAATAGCAATCTGTTGAAATCAAATATAATGCAATCCATAACTAAAATGATCTCCTCATACTATCCTGGCTCATAAATTTCCAACTTTGTGTTGGCAATCTTAATTCAAATAACAACTGTAACATTTTACCCATTTGCAGGTACATTTAAAAAAAAAACTCATTACTTTTATGTTTCATTATATGATACAATGCACCAGAAAAAAATTTCGGCTTTAAATGAATAAAATTACATCTAATGATAATATCTGGAACTTAAGTTACATTTTCACTCCAACTGTTCAGTTCAATAATCACTGAAAGTATTAGAAAAGTCCCATTCTGTATTTCCTTTTGCAAAACAATGCATCTCTGAAGCACGTAAAACGTGCACAACCATCTGCCTGAGCTAGGCTGTAAAGCTAAATTCCATGGTACTTTTTAGTTGCTCATGCAAAGATTACCATATAAATTTCCCATTAATAACATTTTGGTTTCAAGGAATGAAGTAGTGGAACACTAAGTGAACCACACCAATCACGTGCCTTGGTGCATTATCTTGATACACTGAAATTTAAGTAATTATGCTCAGATACACAAATCAATAAGGTGGTCATCATATTTTGTCATTGAATGCTTTGTGTATGCTCATAAATAATATCACTTAACAAGAAATTCAATTTTCACTCATTCTGCACACTTTGTCTAAGCATTCAGAAAACATGAATGAAGTATAGCAATAGCAGTATCAAACACTTCCAATATAATGATCACAACCTAATTCATGCTACATTGCATTACCTTCATGTAATTGGGAACAGTTGTTTTAAAATATCTTGCAAACTGGAAACAGTTTATAAGTAAGAGATATTTAAGAATGACAAATATTTCATTTCAATCATGTTACAAAACTAATAACTTTATATCAGTAAACTTACAAGAATTAAATTTTATATTATTTATTTTATCAATTTTTTGTAGGTTTGAAATTCAGATGCATGAAAGAGGGTCTAATGCTGTGACTTCCTTTGCTCCAGCATATGTCCCCCCCCCCCTTGATCATAGAATTTGTCCCTTTACCCCTTTCCCATGAATTAAGACTGAGTCAACAGCTTTCCTTGGTGCAGATTGTATGCTCTTATCTTGATAGGTCTTATAAACAATTCTCCTTCAAATTGTCTTTCATTGCTATTAACTCATTCCATACTGTGGTCACAGGCCTTGGTCAGTGGTTCTGGCACTGCCTGGCAAGTCATGCTGCAGCTGCCCTTGCGGCAACTTAAGACTATAGGCATGTTGGTACTTGAATGAAAGCTCTTTTCATGAAGAATTTATATATGCAATTGTCATCTTAAATCTAGGTAAATATATGGAAAAATCAGGGACTGGTATGGAATAAGTTAAATAAATCCAAAACATTGATGCAGATAATATTTGACCAGCACCCACTTTGGGCCAGTTTGAGGGTAAAAAACAAATGAAAGCTGTCAACTGTTCAACGGCCATGGTGAACACTGCATGTAGTTGGTCACAGCTGTCTTTATATGTGATGTTTTGATCATTAATTGGCTGAGCTAGAAATTCATTGACAGTGTCTTTTTGTCGTTAATAATTCTTGCACCTTTTGCAATCCTGGGATCATACCCTTCTAGTTACATATAGTTGCACTTGGTTTCCACCATGCATTAAAACTGATGGACCAGTTTGACATGTTGTGTGTAATATCTTTCTTCAAAGCTGCATGATGAACAATCACACTTTACAAATATGGCAATGAAAATTTATTGAAGTACAGCAAATGTAAAATTCCATAAATTATGGTACATTACAAATGCACAATTAACAGTACACATGTAGTTAACACTCACAAACATGTTTCTGACTGATAAAACTAAGGAACTTTATGCAAATGTCAGGGAACAAAATACACTGCAAAACTGGGAATCCTGAATTCAGCTGGACAGCCTCTATTGCGTTTTGTCACAAGCTCCCTATAAATGGTCCACTCAACCAGACATTATTAAAGCTGTCATGTGAAACACAATGACTTTTGATAATGGAAATGAAGTCACAAGCAACGCTGCTCGTTTAGAAAATTCAGTCCAAACTATTGTCAGGTTTATCACAAAATGATGCGTTTTCTGATTCCTGACTCCCCAACTAATCCAGGCCAATGCTATTTTAATCTGCATAATATATTTCGCAGCAGTCAATAAGGTGCCAACAAAATGCCACAATTTGTATGTCCACTGAACATTGGCCTCAGATCAATGAATCAGTAAGCCTTCTACCCAAGCATCCCAGTAGTATATGGTGCTTAGCTTTATGCTGGAGGGGCATGCCAGCGCTATTTAGGGGCCGTATCACATTTATCGTTCGTCTGGGCATTAACGTCTGGCCCAAATGAACGCACCGCGGTAGCGCTCTTCGTCTGATATTATCTGTGATCGTCTGGCATGGTCTGCTTGCGTCCGGTAGCGTCCAGGGCGAACACCAGCGGAGACCAGCGTTCGTCCCTGACAAACCTTGTCTTGCAAGCACCAGAGCGGAACTTCAAAGGGCCAGCGTTGGTCCCTCACAAACCATGTCTGGCAAGCTTTTATGCACTTCTTTGGTTCGCCGGCCGTCACGACAATGGTGCACTCAACATAAAAAAGATATCCCATGAATTCTTTATTTTTAACCGATCACAGAGGCTGTGACGCAAAGAGACGAAATCCTGAGCTTTCCAGCAGTATAAAATATCATGGCGTTGAGGCCGCAAACGGGCAAAATTACTTTAGTTTTTGCGTAGATTTTGGACTTCATCATTCAAATTGTGACAAAAAGGGGTGGATGTTAGATTTTTATCCGTGTGACAGGGAAATTCTCATTTTAAACACAAAATGGAAACAACTAGTCGCAAGTATTGATGTTTGTCTGCAATAAAATGTACACGCTGCAGGTAAATAGACAATAGGGGTGAACGGTGAGCTGATGAATGTTGGCTTGAGTTGTGGTGCGAGCGAATATACTCGCAAAAGATGGCAAATGATGTTCAGAGTATGTTCGAATGTACTCCTTACAGCGTGCTAAGGGTGCTGCTGGGACTTATGAAATATCAAATCCATTGATTCATTGAAATTTAAATTGAAATATGTTCCTCAGATTTCAAAGGTGGTGTATAATTTGCGTGAGTATGCGCGAATTCATAGCCCAAAGCAGCCGGACCATGCACCCCCCCCCCCCCACCCCCAGTCTGCATATCACATCCTATCAAATAGTCTCATTTAAAACTGCAAAATGATCGACCTGGCGAAAAAACCAGAGTGGACTCTCCTTTAATTTGGTGTAACCTCCTTGCATATACTAACAACAGATTGTTAGTTTCATTGCTCCCATGTACACCTTTTAAGCACCCTAGGCATACAGAACTAGCTTATTGCAGTATGTTGATCCCTTTGGCCAAGTTTAATAAGAGATATTGGTTTACAAATTATAGCAATCATTGTTGTGAATCAACTTGTGACATTTAGCCAGTTTGTTTACCATTACGAGTAGCAAATATTTTGATACGTATTTTCCGTGTCCAACGGTCTCTGTAGAAGTCATGCACGAAACAACCGTCTTTCCTTCTTGAGAGGTTGTCAAGCAAAATGACCCCTCCCATTCTGTCCTGACAGGTAGCAGTATATTTAAGTCCAAATCATCTTGAAACTTTTGAAACGTGCTTCAGCTGCTAACCTGAGATCTTTGAGTGGAAACACCCCTTGTCGTAATGAACAATCTTTGCACAGATTCCAAGTAGGGAAAAACGGGAGTGATAATTAAGTATAATCGGAAAAAGTGGCAGGAGAAAAATGGAGAGAGAGAGAGAGAGAGAGAGAGAGAGAGAGAGAGAGAGAGAGAGAGAGAGAGAGAGAGAGAGAGAGAGAGAGAGAGAGAGAGAGAGAGAGAGAGAGAGAGAGAGAGAGAGAGAGAGAGAGAGAGAGAGAGAATTTAGGTTGTCGGCAGTCTTCGACTTTTCTATTTTAAGTTATGGGGTTTCATTAAGTTTAATAAATGCAAAATATCGGGAATTTTAATTTATGTAGGCCTAGTCCTTTTGTCTTCGTGTAGCAGTGTGAAAATAATGTTCAATAAGAAATCGAAACTATGATCATGAAAGCGAGTACTGCAGTGTCATTGATGTGAATGCAGCAAAGATTCAAATGTGCCAAAGTTCATTTAGAAGACACGGAAGGCCAGGCAACACAAGTGTGGCATGAATCGTTACCCGGCCATAGTATCTATTCTCTAACTACATATAGGCCCAGCCGCGACATTATATGGAAAGAAAATTACAATCCATTTGAATTGAGTTTGTATCAAGTCTTTTCCTGTTAAAAAGACCTCACTCAAGCCTATTGATTAGCCAAGACGGTGTGTGAATACAGTTACGTTTTATATAAGTCCGGAGCGACACGTGTTCTGCCGGCCGTGTACTTGTATGGGGGGTTTCTGTTGTATTTCACGGGGCCCCTTATCACAAACGTGCGGCAAAGCCAAGCACAAATCACGATCTTTCAGTCGAAGACAATGCTGAATGTGAGGGCATATCTTTACAAATTTGCGATTTCAATGCTTATATAATAATGGGTTGTTGTGTTTGACTGCGGTGCGGGTATTTTTACTTTCCCGTCATTGGCCAGTTCGCCAAAACTATGTAGGTGATGTGACCAGCTTATCCACAAAATGGCGGTCAAAAATCTCAAGAGGCACTGCGCAGTTAGCAGTTGATATGTAATCATTTCGTCCAGGGCCGGGTGTGGATAAGACTGAAAATGTACACCAGGACACATTAAGTCAGGGTGTGAAATATAGCCAGACGTACTTAACAAAGCTGAAAGAATTCTTTTTGCCGAAGAAGACTGATTATGATCAAAATCTCCGTGCCGCATGCACAGCTTTGTTTGCCAAATCAGATACGAAAATTATTCATTTTGTGGGGGGTAGTTCTCATATCTGCTTCACATAAATTTAAAATTGATGTTTTTGATTAATAAAGCATCATACATTTCATCGAAATTCGTTAGGATTTGACTAAATCTTCTCTGGAACCGCTTATTTCGCTTAGGCCTAGTTCACACACGGATGTAGCTACTGACCAGCAACAACGAATCCTTTCTCTCCGTATTTCTATTCGAAAATTAAAAATAAAGACAATGAACTCAGTGTCGGATCATATTAATTCAGGAACGTGTATAATACGTATGAATATTTCTGGTTCAAAGATAGTTTATTTACTCAGTGGTAATACGTTGATATACCCTTGGGTGCATGTCATCATAGTTACCACTGAACGTATTGACTTTTTTTAAGAGCAGGCCTATTGTTTCTTGCAACTAGCAGATGTTGGAAATATCATGATATTTGATTTTCGTCTACATTTACAGACTCAATCTTGGGCTTTGAAGTTAATCTCCTTTATCTGCACATTTGTATTATCGAGTTACTGCATGAAAATTGAAGAATCCTGGCTCGGGTGTCCCGGGCACAGGTATCATTTCGAATTTAGGCCTTTCATTTTTTATTCCTTAGTTTACTGGGGGGGGGGGGGGGGCTGTTTTTGTGGTGCAGTTCTCGAAATAAAAATAAAATAAAACTGGGGCTGCTCATTTTTTTCAGGGTTTTTTTCAGGCAAAATTTTAAAGTCAGAAGAGAAAATGAAAACTGAAAAATTTACAAAGTCGGACAAAGAAAATATCTCCGGGATAGTTAAACGCAGGTATTTGGGGGACATCATTTCAAATATTGACGGACACATTTTGAAATCATTGACTTTGGTATGTTTATATGTATTTTTCACTAGATGAGCATATTAACAGGTGCATTTTGAAATATTTCAATATCTCCCTGGACAAATGTTCACTTCGGTTGATTCGGCGAGGATGTGGCGACAAGTAAATTATCTGAAAAGAATTAATACCGGCATTGACAAGTCTTTTTTTGTTTTTGTTAGTTTCAGTCTCTTTTTCGTTCTGCTTGGCAGTGACAGGACTAACTCTTTAAGAGCCACATTATTTTTTGTTGACAGTCATTGTCTCTGCCAAATTAGTTTTCTAACGACGCAGTTTTTGTAATGTTTGCGACTTAAACGCGTTTTGTAGAACTAAAGCATTTCTAGCATAACTGTAACGAATTAAGATGCATCTATCCCTGGGCGTTTGATATACTGCCATAATACATGCACATGCTGTACTAAAGTGGGAATAAAACAACGAAAAGAATTGCAATTTTGTGCTCTGTGAGTGTGGCTGTGTGAGGCCGTATGCTTGAGCTGCATGCCTGGTCAGGGTGCACTTTCACTTTCAAGTTTCATACTGATTTGTAGGCGTACCGCTGTGCCTGTGGATCGCAAACCGTACAACGGATTACCTCCACACTGATTCTGATTAGAAAGTACACAAAGATAACTTTCACGGCTCAAAAATAAATAAATAAATAATAATGATAACAATAAATAAATAAATTAAAAAAAAATAGTTTCGACTTGTTTTCTGGCGGCAAGCCAGGCACGCAGCCTGTCATTTCTATTTATAAACAACCAGGTTCTGGAAAATTTTGATCACGTGACCAACCGCGGCACACTCTTCTTGTCATGCTGTGGTCACCAATGACTACAGGACGAGTCCATCAATGTCCATAGGGCATCACGGCGGGTATTTTCTACACAAATGTGTATGTATTAGCTTCGACTTGACTTTAAATGAACATGTATTTTATTTAACAATAAATAACATGTGACAGCCCTCTTCTTCCGGTCGATTTTTGATAAGAGTGTCATGCAACTGTTTCGATCCCACCACGAGGCCTACTGCAAAGCCCCTGTGAGCAAAATGGTAACTGACTGACATTTTCATTCACCTGCATTTGATGGCTATATCAGCCGTGGAATTATTTAGGCACATACTAGTAGTTACACATTAGGCCTATATTGAATAAATTCCTGAATCGCCGTGTTTTCTTACATTCACAATTACTTGGCAGAGAAGAGAAAGGTAAATAAAACAAATTCATCCGATTCATAATGGGAAATTAAGGATGTATACATTGTCAAAATAGTACTGCCAGCTCAGATGACTTATGAATGATGCTAGCTCAGTCACCTCTTGTCATATAACTCCTGTTAGATCTCAAATTACACAAACAAGAAATGTGTGTATGTGTTGATCCCGGGTGTTGATCATCAAGCAGTGGTCATCATGCGTACACAAGTTAGGTCCACCGGGCGCTTGACTGTGCCATCATTTGCCGGCATTATTTTCTGTCATTGTTGCATTTCGTCATTGAAGTTTGTCACAATGTCAGTAGTGTGACCGGTCACTTACCATGACCTGTCTTTTTTTCTGATATAACGATATTTTGACATGTGGGCATTTTGGTATGACCAGCTTTTGTCGTGTCATTATTTTGAGTCGTCACTATAATTGCAATCGAAGTTTTATCATGGCAATGTTTTTTGCTGTTGTTATATCACATTTAATGCTGAGGAGCGGAAGGGTAAGGAAAGTATTTGAACAAAATTGAAGGCGAACTATCCAATTCGAAGGCAAGACCACGGTAGCGCCGAGCAGTCTCAGGGAAACAGCTGCGTTACATTGTAGGCTGCCTATTTCATTGGCAATAAAATCTTAACCCTGGACGATAGTATTTCTGATGAACTCCACTCGAGTCACCCGTTTTTTTTTTTTTTTTTTTTGTTTTTTTTTTATTTTTGTTTTTTTTGTTTTTTTTAAAGTTACACGGCACACACAGTTGACCCGATCTGTCACTTGGACTTATTAGATCCTGGATCCCAAAATAAAGGTGCAGCATGTCCACACGGTAACTTGCCAAAGTCCGAGCAGGTGCGGGTGCTGTATTATAAAGTGCTAGGTCCGTTGCCGCTGCTGCCTTGGGCAGCGCAAGAGTCGCGCGCGGAGGTGTTAAAAAATGACTTTCATTTAGTACTGTGTGTACATATATATAATCCCGTAAATTAAATCGGCAACATAAAATGAAGGCAGGGAATACAGTAGGGTTAAACGAGGAGTTAATTGAATTCAATCACGATTGTTTTGTGACATTGTGTTCTTGGAAAATGTGTTACAAATGACCTAAAAAAACTGCAGTCTGCAATATTGATGAATGAAAATAATAACAACACACGGGGGGTGGGTGGGGGGGAGCATTTTTTTTTGATAATGCCTCTGGAAAAACAACTCTACTGACAGGAAGGGCCAAACTTAAGCAGTAAGTCCATCAAAAAATATATAGTATATATATGGAGGAAGTGAGGCATGTATTCAAAGCCCCCATCAATATGCTCGGCACTTGCTCCTACGTTCGTCTCAAAACAAAGCAGGTCACTCAGGTATCCCAGATGGGGCCTGTACTATTAATAGCTTGGCTTTGAACAGTGCATGGTTCGTCCGGTAGAAAGTCTGCCTGCGTTCGTCCTTGCAGGTGTGCTGGCCTGCGTTCCACTGCCATGGTCTGATATCGTCTGCGTTCTTCCCGCTGCGTCCAGCAGGGTTTGGGATGAACCAATTAGTTGCTGCATCTGCGTTCGTCTCAAATGTAAAGTTTTGCGTCCAGGACGAACGATAAATGTGATACGGCCCCTTAGCAGCTCCCATTCCACACCCCCATACTTTATGTACTCCAGACAAACACAGGGCCCACATCTGGGACACCACTGAAATAGTTTGTTCAGTACAATCACCCTTAAAATCAATACGGTCTTGTGCAGCTTCTGTTTTGCCTGTGTTTGCAATTACATGCCCAATGATTTATCTGGCCCGCAAACATCTCACAATAAAATGTTTTGGACCTGGGGGAACACTATCTAATATTATGACACAGTATTATCCACCATGGTGCCAAAGGAGTAAGTCCTGCAAAAGACCTGATGAAAGATGCATGAGATGCCAAAAGCAGAGGCTTTGGTCTGCATGGCAAAAAGGCAAACCCTTATAGGCACAGTCTCTCCATGGCACAGCAACATAAAGGCCATAAGTGGCAACCATTTTGACTCTGTCACCTTTAATTGTACTTTTTTGTTTTGGTCTTTAGACTCTGTACGTGGGTATTTAAGGATTTCAACGGGCAAGAATATCATATTTTTTATTATTTGCAAAGTGTAGAAAATGTTCAAAGCTATGATATTCAACAAAACAGATGATTCAAAATGCCAGGGAATAAAACAAAAAACAAAAGAAAGGAAAAGAAATTCTGCAATGGTTCTCACATGTCACCTAAATGCACAAGAGGGCTGTGTGAACATCCCATGCTCAGCCGACTTAAGCTTATTCACAAAATCAAAGTTGCAACTGAATAGACCTGTGTTCAGCTTAAGCTGAATGCATATGACATTAAGAAGTATTTCTAAAATTTGCCTCAAGAAAAATTTGTGGAAAAAAAAATTACTGCAGCATGAGAAACTGACAAACATTTAAAGAAAACTTTAAAAAGAACATTGCTACTTGATGGTGAGAATACATGATATTGATCCCATTGACTTGCATAGTAATCAAAAGGAAAGGTGCATTTACTGAATTGACAACATTATAAAAAATCAGAAGTCCACAGCACAGCCATGTAGTGGACAACTTTGTTTGGCACTTTCACAAGGAACATATCCACCAAGTTTCAGCTTAATCTGAGTAGCGGCTCTGGAGAAGAAGTCAAAAATGGCAAAAACACACACACACACACAAAAAAAAACATTCCAAAATAGAAAATTTGCAGCACCACCTGCTGAACAAATTAAGAACTAGGAGTCCCTGGGAGTGTTCCTGTGTTATATCAAAGCAATTGGGTGAATGGTTTTTGAGATAATTTTTTAAGATTTGTCCCAAAAAGAACCCAAAAAATCATAAAAAAATCCAAAAATTACTGGAACATGACCACTAGAACCTGGTAGTGACCCACCCAATGTATACTGCCACCAAGTTTGAAGTTAATCTGGATGACGGCTTTAGAGAAGAAGTCAAAAATGTGAATTAGCATTAGAATGCCCATTGACTTGCATAGTAATCAACAGGAAAAGTGCAGTGACAGATAAGTAACCGAACTGAAAAAAGCATTAAAAATCGGGCAGCCACTGCAGTACCACCTAGTGAGCAACTCTGCTTGATCTTTCCACAAAGAACACACCCACAAAGTTTCAGCTTAATTTTGGTGATGGTTCTGGAGCAGAAGGAAACTAGAAGCTGATCAGTGACCAAAAACAACCCTTGGCCCGGACTGACAGACAGATGGACGGACGCGGAAAGGACGACAATACCCTTGGGTAGGTCAAGGTTACTTCTGTTTTACCTAATGACAAAGCTTTGGTGCAAATATAATGAGCCAAGATATGATGGCAAGGTCATTTTTCTTCAATGCAGCACTGGGATCTAAATATGTGACCCATTGAACTAGTTTTCCCTAGGTGTCTCAGGCATCCAAATAGGACCAACTGTCATAAGTAATTGGTGCAGCTACAATGAGAAAGTTAAGATTTGAAGATATCATGCACTAGTAACTTGTTTCGGCGTTTCAGGGCGGTTCCCGGCGTTACACAGCGTTTGCCGGCGTGAGGTGGCGTTTGCCAGCGTTACAAATGCCAGCAAACGCCGACTAACGCTGGCAAACGCCAAAATCCAATTAAGCCTTTTGGGGCTCGGCGTTAGTCGGCGTTTGACACCCTTTCAACGCCGGAAAACACTGTGAAACGCCGACTAACGCCGGCTACCACTGGCAAACACTCTGTAGTCCTCTCAACTAGCAAACTCAATGGGATACATGTAAAATTGGAATTCAGTTGAACTGGGATTAGAAGGATCCATGGAAATTTGTGTCTTGTACTTGTACTAATCATTAATGTACTTTTATTTTGTATACTCACGGGCAATACAACATAATTATCTTTAATATTATGATGATGATTTATCCATTGAGGTGTATGTGTATTGAATGACTTTGCTCATGATCACTGATATATATATATATATTTTGGTCACCCCAATCTTGGTTGCAAAGTAAAGACAAACAAACAACCCTGTTTTCAATTTTTATTTAAACACAGCACAGCAATTTTTTATTGTTTGTACCGCACAAGTCAGCAATGCATAGCTTTGTGCTAGCATAGATGTGAATCCCTGTGAATATAATACATGGAATTTATTATCAAATCCCATGTATTATATTCACCCAGAATCTATGAAAGCCCATACCTGTCAACATTCCACACCTCAAATAGGTAGATTTTTGTAAATTTTAAAAATCCATGGGGGGGGGGGGGGGATTTGTATTTTAGAATATGATAGAAAATACTAAATTTTTATGCAGGAGATTCTGCCAAAATTGCAAAATTATGCTCGTAAATAAAAAAATTGGGGAGAAAAAGTGGGAGATTCCCACCTTATGGGGGAAGACTTGACAGGTATGCTAGCCCAAAGCTATACATTACTGACTTCAATATAAGTAAAATAAAAGTAAATTAATGATTAGTACAAGTACAAGACACAAATTTCCATGGATCCTTCTAATCCCAGTTCAACTGAATTCAAATTTTACATGTATCCCATTGAGTTTGCTAGTTGAGAGGACTACAGAGCATTTGCCGGTGTTGAAAGGATGTCAAACGCAGGCAAACGCCGACTAACGCTGGCAAATGCCGGCAAACGCCAACTAACGCCGGCAAACGCCGAGCCCCAAAAGGCTTAATTAGATTTTGGCGTTTGCCAGCGTTAGTCGGCGTTTGTAACGCCGGCAAACGCCATCTCACGCCAGCAAACGCCGTCTCACGCAGGCAAGCGCTGTGTAACGCCGGGAACCGCCCTGAAACGCCGAAACGCACCCTCTAACGACGAAAGAAGTTACTAGTGATGGTACCACCATTTTTTTTCAATGCAGCACTGTGACCTAAATATGTGTCTTAGTGACCTAATTTTTACATGGGCTTCTGAGGCATTTTTAGGACCAACTGTCACAAATAATTGATGAAGCTACAGTAAAACATCCCTATACCGAACACCCTTGGGACCTGAAAAAAGTGTTCAGTATGGGGAGGTGTTCAGTATAGGGAGGTTTGCTAAGATTGGAAGTATATATTCGGGACCGAGAAAAAGTGTTCAATAGAGAGGTGTTTGGTATATGGAGGTGTTCGGTTTGAGAGGTTTTACTGTACATTGAATATTTTTTTAGATATTGTGTTAATGCCGTTTTTTCCTTTAATGTAGTACTGTGACCTAAATATGTGACCTAGTTACTGATTTTACAATAGGCACCTAAAGCACCTCAAGGGCCTTTTGTGTTTGAAATTTGGTCTCTGTAAAGTGAGTATTTTTAGAGATATGGTGTTAACAAGGCATGGCCAGACGGACGTATGGATGACGACAATACCCTTCGGGCTTAGAAGGCTGAGGGGTAAAACTGGCAAAAACACATCAAAAATAGAAAAAAAATGCAGCATCACCTGGTGAACAATTAAGAACTAGGAGTCCCTAGGAATGTTCCTGTGTGATATCAAAGCAATTGGGTTGGCAGTTTTGCAGAAGATTTTATAAGATTTGCCGAAAAAAGGCCAAAAAAATTCATAAAACATACAAAAATCATCATTGGGGCATGACCATTTGTACAAAACTGCTGGAGACCCACCCAAGGTACCTTGCCATTCAAGAGGACCCAGCTTCCAGTTTTGGAGAAGTTAAAAATGTGAATTGGGGACAGACGACAAATGACTGAGCCTCCTAAAAGCTCAGCTGACTGACAAGCCAGCTGTGCTTATAAAGGTACCTTTCTGAATGGTGAATTTATGTGTACAGACTAGTGGTGGCTTCCAAGATATCTATTGACAAAGTGATATCATCACACAGAAGCAAACAACATTATCTGCCAGCTGTCTTCCAAAGAAATCCCCCACATGTTCAGTGTTCTGTCCTTGCCTTAATGTCATGCAGTTTGATGAGTATATAGAATGGCATGCAGTGCAATTATGCACTTACCTTGCTACACTGTATTGGTATAAATATTTTCAAACCTTCCAAGGTCACACACATTCTGCTTATCTATTTTCTTACCAAATGTTATGGTTAACTTTGATTTTAACTCTTTCCTTGTTGATTAAAACACAAGTTGCACTCATCTGAATTATTATACATTGTAATGGTTTCAAATCAATTGAATTGACATGTAAAAGAAAAGAAGGAAAGCTGCTGGCTCAGTCGGCAGTCTAGCACTGACAGTTAACATGTTTTGCAAATTAAATATACATGTGCTCCTCATTTAAGAGAACATAACTGATGTAGCATACAGCAGCTGGGCATATGCACGGTCCTCATGATCCTGCTGTTTCTTAGTACTACATCTTGTACCATGTCCAGAATAACAAAGATTACCTGTTGACAAAGGCTACCTGTATCACAAACTAGTTTAATTTGTACTGTACATAAAGCAATATATACATGATGAGGCAAAGTAATACTTCCTCTTTCAAACCAGTTGACAAAGGAGGTCATTTGACATACCTGTCTAGCCTGCTTTGTTTGTGTTTAATGTTGAGCTTTTCTTCAAAGTTTTGAATGAAAGTATGAGAGTGAGCCTAAAATATCAATCCTTTCACCCTTAGACTGGCTAAAACTGGTTGATGGTCTACTATTGTTGGCTGCAATGATTTTGACTAATTTCAACAATAATGACAGTTAAAATGAGAATTGCAAATGAGACTGAACAACATAAAATTTGGCCATTGCTCAGTGCCCAATCCCTGCCAAGGAAAGCTGCTGAGTCAGTCTAAATCAAGGAGAAAGGGTTAAATCAGCAGCTTCATCAAGCACACTTTATACACTTAGTGTGCCACATAGGTAGCAACTTATTCCCTGTGTTCTAATAACATGGCTGGACAGGGTTACATGTAAATTACCCCTGCATCCCACAACAACAGGCAAAAAGCAGGGTGAAGTTGATTCACTACTCTTTGACCTAAGAAAATGATAATGCAATTGCTTTTTCAGAAAACAAGAACCTGACTTTGACAAATAAAATGATGTAATTTACATAGAACAAATTCAATAGTTTATGTATATTTAGAATTTGAAAACTGGGGAATTACAGCTGAAAGCTTTCAGGATTCTGAGCAATTGCCATTTTATTTGTCATGGTTGGTAGGCAACCATGTATGATATAGGTAATTATCAATCAATTTATTTCTTTTCGATGCTATCTGCATGTATCATGTTGCATGTTCACACAGGGTATTGCTTACGACCAAGGCCTTACTCCATTGACCAGCACAGCAGAACATGTGAAAGCCTGACATACAAATGACACCCATCTGTTGAAATATGTTACTGCCTGTACCACTCCACTCTTACAACACCTTCACCAGGGACTTTCTAAGACAAGAATTTGTCATTTTTCTTCTTTCTTCTTCTTTTTCTTTTTTTTTTGTGCGTCTCAACTTTCCCTCTGATCTGGCAGATGCTTGAGGTCAAACACGAAATTAATCAATCAGTGGTATTAAAGTTTGTGGGTGATTCTTTTTTATTGCAGGGCTGTTTATTTAACAGCGTTCGAATAGATCAACAAAGATGGAGCTGCAGTCAAGGAGATGAATCAGCAAGTTGGTTTCTTTTGGGTGTGAATAACTTTTCAATACAGCATATGTGCACAAAAAGTGAACCTTACCCAATGCTTAAAAGCTTTCAATGTATTTCAAGTCCCATTCAGCATTTTCCCTCAACATGGAATTTGCAAAAATTAATACATCTAATGGCAAATAATGTTCCCAGAAAACATATACAGTAGTTGTATATCCCCACAGTCCTATCATTAGTAACTTGTTTTGGCGTAAGTGGGTGCGTTTTGGCGTTTCAGGGTTGCCCCTGGCATTACACAGCGTTTGCCAGTGTGAGACGGCATTTGACGGCGTCACAAACACTGGGAAACACCGACTAATGCTGTTGAAATGCCAAAATCCAATTAAGCCTTTTGGGGCTCGGCGTTTGCCAGTGTTTGACACCCTTTCAACGCCGGAAAACACTGTGAAATGCCGACTAACGCCGGCTACCGCTGGCAAACGCTCTGTACTCCTCTCAACTAGCAAATTCAATGGCATACATGTAAAAATTGAATTCAGTTGAACTGGGATGAGAAGGGTCTATGAAAATTTGTATCTTGTACTTGTACTAATCATTAATATACTTTTATTTTTTATACTCATGGGCAATACAACATAACTATCTTTAGTATTATGATGATGATTTATCCATTGAGGTGTTTCTGTAGTGAATGATTTTGCTCATGATCGCTGATAGTTTGGTCACCTCAATCTTGGCTGCAAAGTAAAGGAGATTCTGCCAAATTTGCAAAATTTTGCACTTAAATAAAAAAAATTGTGGGGAAAAACTGGGACACTCCCACCTTATGGGGGAGACTTGACAGGTATGCTAGCCCAAAGCTATACATTAATGACTTCAATATAATACATGGAATTATAATAAATTTTGTTTAAGCTTTGTGCTAGCATAGATATGAATCCCTGTGAATATATGACATGGAGTTTATTATACGTGCAAAATTTTGCAAATTTGGCAGAATCTCCTGCATAAAAATTTAGTATTTTCTATTACATTCTTTCTTAAAATACAAATCTCCCCCATGGATTTTTCAAATTTACAAAACTCTCCCTATTTGAGGTGTGGAATGTTGACAGGTATAGGCTAGCATAGAATCTGGATGAATATAATACATGGAATTTAATAAATTCCATGTCTTATATTCACCGGGATTCATATCTATGCTAGCACAAAGCTATACATTGTTGACTTGTGCTGTACACACAATAAAAAATTGCTGTGTTTTGTTTGAACAAAGATTAAAAACAGGGTTGTTTATTTGTCTTTACTTTGCAACCAAGATTGAGGTGACCAAAATATCAGTGATCATGAACAGTCCTTCACTACACATACACCTCAACGGATAAAATCATCATCATAATATTAAAGATAAATAGACACGAGTTTTTCGCTGTGCAAAAACAAATATGCATCCCCCACGCATGACAGAGTGTTCCCTATTTATGTTCAATAGTAACCACGGTCTTGCAATCAACCGGCCGTAACAAAGATACATATAAAGAAAATAAAAATAATTTTGACCTCAGTTTCACCTTTTAAGGTCACTCAAGATCAAATTTAACAACACCAAAAGAAAGCCCATACGTGATTTCCTATTAATGTTCAATATGTAATCATGGGCCTATGATCAACCATAAGCAAGATATATACGGTAAAACAATTTTGCCTGATTTTGCTGAGTCAGCAAAAAACAAAAAACCTTAATAAAAAGCCAAAAATCAATGAATTTTGACAAACAGTATATTTGAAGAATTCCCCAGACCTGTAGAATATTTGTACCAAAATAGAACGTAATTCGTAAATATGCCTTAGAGTTATAGCAGAAATAAGAAATCCGGCGGCGGTGGCGGCAGCTCTCGAATTGTACTAAAAACTATATGCATCCCCCAGTGGGGGATGCATAATTATGTTGTATTGCCCATGAGTATAAAAAATAAAAGTATATTATTGATTAGTACAAGTATAAGACACAAATTTCCATAGATTCTTCTCATCCCAGTTCAACTGAATTCAATTTTTACATGTATGCCATTGAGTTTGCTAGTAGAGAGGAGTTTGCCAGCAGTAGCCGGCGTTAGTCGACGTTTCACAGCGTTTGCCGGTGTTGAAAGGGTGTCAAACACTGGCAAATATCGACTAACGCTGGCAAACACCAACTAACGCTGGCAAACGCCGACCAACGCTGAGCCCCAAAAGGCTTAATTGGATTTTGGTGTTACCCAGTGTTTGTAACGCCGGCAAACGCCGTCTCACGCTGGCAAACGCTGGCAAACGCTGTGTAACGCTGTGAACAGCCCTGAAACACCAAAACGTACCCACTAACGCCGAAACAAGTTACTAGTGTATGTAAGGTCTATTTATTCTCACAGTGTGGCCACATCCAAATTTTGTTTGTATCACAAACCCTGTAAGCCAGCTTTTACACCAACTTAAGCCAACACTGTTTTGTTTGACATACTTCACTGTCCATTTCCAACCATGTTGACCATGTAGTTTACGTGAAACTTTATTCAATTTTGCCAATCTAAACAGTTTGTGGACAAAATCAGTAAGTTCTCAGTTTGGTATTACACCCCACAAGTTTAACTGGATACACAGACATTAACATTTCATGGTTTCAAGCATATTACTCCCAGACTTTAATGTCATAATTAATTTTCAAATATTGACAAAGTCCCCATCCAGTACACATTTTCAAGAAACAATGTCTTAAATAGGTATATAAACAAGAACGGTCATCAGAGATGTCACATGATTACAACCTGTTCATTCCTCTCTTAAGTCTTGTCAAATCTATCTTCACCATATATCAAAGCACCTGAGAAAGACCACTCAAACAGTCCATTAACTGTGAAGAGGGGCACAAGACCATACACATGCCATGTACAACAGCACAAGGTTGGCACATATATATATACATACATATATATATATATATATATATATATATATATATATATATATATATATATATATATATATATATATATATATATACACACACACACATATCAGTTTACATAACAACACCATGGTATACTGAAGGTTATATGTGTTTCTTTTCACAGACCACCTATAATGCGCAATGTTACAAAAATTAAACTGAAGTAATAAATAGGTACTCACCTCGTTAGCTTGACAGATGCAACACTCTTATGGTCAAATATGTCTTCCTCTATTCCTGAGCTAAGACAAGGGCTAGTGGCCGCAATGGAAGAGGTTTAGAGTTCCTCTATTCCTGTATGCACTGAGCATATTCTCAATGATGTCCAATTAGTTTTGCCATTGAAAACTGCCTTTCACAGCCTGGAAATGGAAAGAAGTGTGCCAACATCTTAGACCACTAAAACCAACAGAATCAGCTACCTGCTTGATTCAGTATATAATCACACGGATGTGAAGGTGACATAAATCTGCCTATGTACCATTCAAGATAGACCCATCAGATTGTTGCTAGTCTTGTTATTCTGTACACACCAAAAACAAAATCCACTTAGCGGATGAATGTCCAGGGTACTATGTACACAGTTAAAGCTTCTATAGGCGTGTATTGGGATTGCCATTTATTTTATTGGTTGTTTCAGCACATGGTAATTATGCAAGTTGCAAACCCATGTACTTTACTCCAGCTGATTGGCAATCAAATATTTAAAAAAAAAATGCACCATACACAAACCTGACCTTGCTGCATTGATGAAACTGCAATGAAGTTTTTTTCTTGTTGTTAATATCATTCTGAATAGTATTTCTATTCAAAGAAGAATATTACTGGCACCAAGTACAGGAATTTATCATTTCTGATCTGTCTACATACAAAAATAGGTTGCTAGGTTGCCAAGTGTGATAACAGAATTAATGGTTACGGTTTATTTTCAGTGGTGAAATTGTGTCGATCTGTTAGCACCCACATGGCCCGTGAGTCATTAATATGTTGTCTTCAAGCTAACTTTCTGACAACAGTTTACCCTCCCTGATACAAAACAAAATGAGCAAGTATCAATTACCATGTAAGGACACTTCTGTACATCATAGCAAGCATATACAACACAAGCATTGGCATTTGTAGGAGACTGTTGTATCAAAATTTTATTCCTACAATTTTGTACTTAAAAAAAACTTAATCAAAAATACAGACAAATACCGCTTAGCTCATATCCAACTCCTTTTTTTTTCCTCATAGGAGCTAGCTAGTACACATATTGCTCATTTCGCAGAAACATGTTTGTTTTCAAAATAAATTTGTTTTCTTTTCAGTTTTTAAACAGGTATCACATTCCTCCCATTACTTTTATCATTTTCAAAAATGTTCTCATCAGAGTAGGATTGACCCTGGGAGAGAATTTGTAATGAGGCATGTGGTAAGTAGCGATTCAAGCAGGCGGAAAGGGAAATGAGCTTGAACATAATAGATTGATGAGGCAGGAAGACAGACATGGAAATGTATAAGGAGTGCATCCTGACTCTTCATCCTGCAGGCTTTCCAATATTACGCTGTAAAAAATCCTTGCAGCAGACAGGCATGTTGCTTCCTGCTCTCTGTTTGAGACTGCAGCTGTCTCCCCTACAATACAATACTGTTAAGTACAGATGCTTCCCATACCCACAGTGTCATGGATTTTGTCCAATCTGAACCTCACACCGCAACCAATTCATCACAGCGAAGTGTTGTGGGGATAATGTGTTCATCACAGCACCCCCACCCCCGTTATCCAAGCCGCATGCAAATCCAATTGTCTCAAATATAACTAATCAATACTTTTCTGCTTTGTGGTATATTGGAAACATTCCACTCAAATGAACAACTGTACCGGTTTACCTTTTCATTATTTTCCTTTTTAAATTTATTGAAAATAAATGTGTACAACACTCAAAATGCATAAACCATAAATTTAAAGTACAGTAGTCCCTCTTTTGAGAAGCCACACACTTAAATGACAGACCACGTGCCTTTTATTTTCTTATCATTTATCAGGCCCCTTGTGCTATCTTTTCCATGTTATTTGACCTTAATTGAGAGATCACATGTGACCGCTTTGGACCTGCCCTAGAGTGTGGTCACTCACAGGAGGGACTATCTATCTATCTGTCAATCTATCCATCCATATAATATATATATATATATATATATATATATATATATATATATATATATATATATATATATATATATATATATATATATATATATATATATATATATATATGTCCTGTAGATATTAAAGGGTTTCCCACTTTACATAATATTAAATGACTTTTAAATAACATATCGTGCCTAATTAGAGCTGCTTTCTTGGCGGCATAGCTACATGTATAGACCCTCATTTGGCAGAACACTGGGCAGAAATTCCTTTTCAGCTGAATGTAACCATGGCAGTAAATGTAGTGCTGATGCCTGTAAACAACAGCATAAGTATACCCAATCAGACTTGAACACTTTAACCATTCACACTCCAGCTTTCCTTCATCATTTTGAGCAAATATGACAGTTGAAACATGTAATGTTCAGCTTGCATAAAATTGGAGACCACTACAATTTTGAGCAAATATGACAGTTGAAACATGTAATGTTCAGCTTGCATAAAATTGGAGACCACTACAAAGCAATTCTTTATTACTTTACCTATCATGCCTACCAAGGAAGTTTAATTAAGATGATACATTGTTTACATTACCAGTGGGTGCTACAATGGTGAACTTGCAATAATTACTTGACATTTACCTATCATGCCTATTCCTACCCCTACAGATCCCATTGATTTACATGGTAATCATTAGGAATGCAAAAATTCACCACCATCCCCCCCCCCCCCCAAAATAAAATAATATAATTGGAGCATAACCGTTTGAGCAGTTGGTGGATACCTACCTGACGTACATCCCCACCAAGTTTCAAGTGATTCTGGCCAATTGCTTTGGAAAAGTGGAAAATGTGAATTAGCATTGCAATCCCCATTGACCTGCATAGTAATCAAGAGGAATGTATGCAGTTTGACCTTTCACTGTCACTCAGGTTTAAAATAAACCTTACAAATTGAAATCGCATAGGTACTTTTCTATTGACATGATTAATGTTTCATAGTAACCTTGGGCCTATGATGCACCATTATGAAGATATAAGCCAAAATGTGACATTTGCTGAGTCAGCAGAAAAAATATGCAACAAGGACTTGACCTTGGCCTTTAACCTCAAGGTTACATATTATTATATGGGGAAAATTTCCCAGACCCATACATTCTCTGTACCAAATTAGGAAGCAACAAGTCATTTGCATTGGAGAAGAAGTTGAAAATGTGAATTAGCAGTGCATTATCCCCATTGACTTGCATAGTAATCAAAAGGAATGTATGCAGTTTGACCTTTCAAGGTCACTCTGATTTAAAATCAACCTTACAAACTGAAAGCCCATAGGTACTTTCCTATTAACGTTTCATAGTAACCTTGGGTCTTTGATGCACCTTTAAAAAATATAAATCAATATGTGAAAATTGCCAAGTCAGCAGAAAAATGCAACAAGGATTTGACCTTGACCTTTGACCTCAAGGCTAAATATTGTTATGAGAAAAATTTCCCACACCCATAGACTATCTGTACCAAATAAGGAGGCAATAGGTCAAGAGGGGACAGAAATATAAGGAAAATAAGAGACGTGGCAGCGGCAGACGACAGCACACATGTATATGCATGCCCTCCCTTCAGGGGATGCATAATAAGAGTTACTTGACATACCTCCCATGTGTCAGGCCTACTCTGAGGAAGTCACATACTACATATAGTTTTACATTCCCACTGACTGGTGGACCTTATGATAATACAAGACTTGCATATTAATTTCCTGCCACAAAGCACAGGGTTCACGCCTGTCATTCAGGGAGGACACACAGGCGTATCACGGTCACAGGCACGGCTAGATACCCCTTTCTCACAAAATTAGTGGTGTCTTTGAGAGAAATTTTAGTTTACAAATGCAAATTAATATTCGTTTGGTGCATCCTTAATTGGACATAAGAATAAATTTTCATCAGACTGAAGTAAGTACATATATATTCTTTATTTCTAAATTATTGGTATTATCCCACTTGTCTGCACAGGCAGCCCCCTGTATCTCATCAGGCAAGACTATGTTTACTAAGAAAACCAGGTGTGCAGTTGTGGCAGGAAATTAATATGCATGCCTCATATTACTTGATTCATATCTGCATGTGCCTGGTCTATTCTGAGGAAGTCAGCAAATACATGTACATTTGCTTCTATGACAGAGACTGAAGGATGGTTTTTGTACAGTGAAATCCAAAAACCATCTCCAATCCTAGTCACAAGACCCTCCCATTGTTTTTTATCCAATTAAAATGCAGTACTGAGGGACTATTATCTATTCATTTATGTAATGGATGGCAACTTTGGGTTTACATAAAACTGATTTTTAACAAAAATTCCCAAAATGATGTAATAATAATATATTTCGACTAAAGTGCAGTAAACTATACAAAATATGGCTAATATTACATTCTTGAAACATATTAAAGCTTGTTTATAGCTTATCATTATCTCAAATACCTTTTGTGATCACAAACTCTTCTATTAATGAAAATTGCATGTTCTCATGGTCAAAGGATAATTTTGGGGTCCGTTTAAAATGCAGACCCTGACAGAAAAGTGTTAAATTTCTGATTGTGAGTAGTGGTTTTTCCCTGTCGCATGAAGACACTTTTCTTGGCAAAAATCACTTGTGACCTTTGGTCACTCATAATTTTTGAAGAGAAATGTGCCCTCATATGACAGGTAAAATCAATCACTCACAGCTGCCCATGCAAGACCCTCTACATGTATATTTACATTTCAAGTGGGTACATCGATGGAATAATCACTTGACATGTACAATATACTCATCATGCCTATTCTAGGGAACTATTTTCTTTGTGCTTTCTCCCACAAATGTACAGGAGCTTACAACTGTCATCAAAAACAAATCTCTGGGCTGAGGCACACCTCTGTAATATTAACGTATCATCAATGTTCAGTATTGCCATGATTACTGCAGCAGTATTACAGCTTTCTTTACAAACTGCAATTATGCAGCAGGTGCACAAGCTATAGCCTGAAGTACTACTTGAAACACAGTGCAACCAGCTTGATTTCTTTCTACTTAGAACAGGAATGGTCTGCCTCAAACATTATTTTGCTTTCTTTTGGGGCATTCCAGTCTCTATTGCCATGGGCCATGCTTTGTCTTCATTCTGTGGGTAATATACCAAAATTTGCCACCTTGATTGAAACTGCAATATGCAAGTGCCAAAAGCTTTTGAATTTCTCACTTTCTTTGATCAGCATTGGATTTTGCCAGAGAAGTTCCAATTTTTTATGTCTAATATTCTTTTTTATGCATCAACTTTGAGAGACTGAGCAAGAAAGGAAGCTACCAGACTGGGATGCTGCACTACCCTACAAGCCTAGTATACACATGTAGCGTTTACAATCAGCAACAAATCAAATCTGTTCCTGCTTGACAACCTGTGCTGACAAGACTTGGGTCAAATCTGCGTTTAAATGGTAAATGCATGGACTTAATGAAGTGGTGCACAAATATCCTAAAAAGCTAATGTATCTACTGGGATACACCACATACTCCCTAACTGTAGCTTGCCACACTTGAGGGAAGATTCAGTCTTCTGTTGCTGTTCTTGTACATATACATTGTAGCGAGGATTGTGTATGCAAACAAAAGACTACTCACAGAAGCAGTGTCATCAATGTGTGTTTAAATACAAGAACAGATAATGTGATGGCAACAATTATAAAGACATTTGATTTTTTTTTCTAAATTCGGTTTTTAAATACATGTAAGGCCCAATTTCTTTTAAATGTTGAAATGACTAGAATGGTCATATCCCATCACACATACCGGATAAAAGCTTACACAATCATTTTACACTTGAAAAGAGCTTCAATATGGTATCATAAGGGCAATTAAAATGGCAATAATTTGTGTGTGCAGATGGCAATCAATACTTAGGATATCTCATCCCCAAAACCAGAGCTGACACAAAATGCCCATTTTGATGCTAAATATTGAATTTTAATTTCCAAACTATTGGACAAGTCTTGAATAAACCAGTTGAAACCAATAGAGAATGGCTGTGCTCTTCTTAGCATTTCAGTGTTTGGCAAGAAGAAATGTCCAAGTAGACCTTGAGAAAATGGTCCTGATTATCCACCTAATATATTCCTAGGGAGGTTTCTCCATCTGTATTAGCAACCAGGGTACTTATGAACAGTGGCATCATCCTGAATTATTATACAGGGCATACAGATTTGATCAATGTATTTTTAGTATATTATACGCAATGAAAAGAAAATGTTGCCATGCAGATAGTTGATTGCAAGATTGATTGAAAAAGCTTGCCCTGGACAAGGGCTAATCTATATGCCCCCCCCCCCCCCCGTCCCGTGAGGGCACAAAAACTGGGAACATGCATTACAAATATTTCACCAAACCTGAAAATCACGTTGCTAACAATAAAATAATCATAAAGTGTTGGCCCACTATCAGATTAGCTACACACTTATTATTTACCTGTACTTTTACCAAACACAGAACAATTTTTTCATATTTTGAAGCCAGTGCACACTAATTTGCAGAACAGAACATGATAAAAGATGTAGCCTGGTAGGCCAATTATGGTTGCTGCTAGGTCAAGTGCTTTAAAAAGTTCATTCATAAGTAAATCATTAGACTTATACTTGCCCAGGGCTTGTGGACATGCTTTTTGGTCTGGAAGACATCATTTTGGGAACTCTTATTTCAAGTGTATTTGTACACAGGATGGAGTAAATGCAAACAATTTTTAACTAACTTTATTTGCTACGTGCATTTTACTTACCATGATCATCTTTTAATTGTTATATATGTTTCTTATCGTCCTTTTATACGTATCATTTAGTGCTATTGTGATAGGGAATTACATTGTGTCTGACTTAAAGCATATCTTATCAAGAAATCTGGGATTTTATCAATTCAAAGCACAAACAGGATTACTGTTGTAATATTTGGAGTCCTCATGTACTCTCTGAATCATGATGTGCTTGATATGTAAGTCTATTATCCCCCATTGTGCTACTTTTCCTGTGCAATAAAGTCGGCAAAAATTTGTGAAAAATGCAATAAACTAGCTTCATTCTCTAATAAATCATGTCATTTTTACTTGTAATTTTGAAGTTGGATTGACATTTCTGTGTGTTTGCGGCATATACTCTCCTATTTTAAATGTCACAAATTTTCCGCGATTTTGACTAAATTTTTTTATGTGAAAATAGCAGGGAGCTGTCATGGTATACACTATGATTTTAGAACAACCTTCTGTTGCCATGGTACCATGACAATAGCACCATTCAAAATGAAAAACCCGATCAGTAGGTTGGGAGACAAGTCGGAAATCGGCAGTCTCACACCGAAATTGGGTAAGTTGACAGGTAAGTTATTCCCAAATTCTCTCACTGTGTGCTCCCGTTTCAGCAGTTTTGTCTGATTCTACCACCTGAGCACAGTAGCCATAGTCATGGATGGTGCTTGTTCTGAGTGACTGGGGTTAACCGTGGCATACGGGCCATGAGGCAACTGGTGTTTGACAGAATCAATGACTTAATAAATACATGTAGCCTGGTAGGTCTACATTTTGTCAGCGCTTATTGTGAGCATGGTGATCGAGTTTTGTCTGTCACTCTGTGGCAAAACATCAAATCTCCAATCCCTGGCAAATACGTACACCAGTCATGACTACAGTACAGATCAAAACACATTCTTTTACAGCAATTTTATCAAATAATCAGCTCAAACACATTTACTTTTGTTGCATATCAAATTCACTGTCCAGATTCTTTGTGAATATGAGCCACCTTGCTCAGCTTCCTGCTTGAGCTACTGAAGCGCCACCATATATTGCTGCCCAGTCCAATTGGATCTGTGGGAATTTAATATAATTATAGTACTAGAATTTATTGTTTTACAATAGGCGGGAAGAGAAATCAGAGTCAATTGAGAAGTCAGAAACAAAGGGATGGGAAAAAGTTAAAAAGTCTTTGATTTTATTATCATTTATAAATATAACATATAGTAATCTATCAGAAATGGTGAATGAAGATACCTCCACCCATAGAACATACAGTTTTATAACCCTCCACCGAAGGACAGTGTTGTTTTTTTTCACATCACCCGTCAGACATGCATGTTTTTAGTAGGAACTTCCAGGTAGCGGGGGAAAAAAATTCCGTCCACCCCCTGCACCACGTAGGATATTTTTTGGAACAGCCCTTAGTTTCAACACACTTTATTTCACAAAAACAATTGGAAGACAGGCCCAACAGACTTAATTAGGGCCCTATATTTTACATAAATGGCTCTGTGATTTTGTGAAAAAACGTTAACTCTTATGTCATCCCAATTGAGATTATACTCCTCCAGGTACATGTACATGTACATGTATACATTATCATTCTGCATGTAGGTAACAAGAAGTATTTCATACCCTTCCTATATTCTCATGCTCAAGCCACTTTGACTGATTAAAGTTGCCCAATATTTTTAAATTTCAAGGTCATACATGTACATACATAATCATTCTACATGTAGGTTTTAAGAAGTATTTAATACCCTTTCTATATTCTTATGCATATGCCACTTTAACCTGTTAAAATAGCCCAATATATAATATTTTTTACACTTCAAGGTCATCCTTATGTAAATCCAAATACATGTACAAACTAGAAAAGATGAACTGCTTGACAGCAAATCTGTCTGGGTGCCTTCAAAATGAGAACAGTTTGAAATGCTACACTGTGCCATTGTTCAACATAATCTAAATTTTGTGAATTTGCCTAATTTGCATAGATTAAAATGCTACAACTTTGATTCTTGGTTCATCGGATGTGGCCATGTCACAAACTTATAAACTGAAGTTTGAATGACACCACTATCTATGATAATTTTGAAGCTGTTCAAGATTTTAATTTTGTGTTATTGCCTAATTTGCATAAATTAAAAGTCTACTTTGGTTTATGGCTCATTGGATGTGGCTTTGCCATAAACCTATAAATTCAAGTTAGAGTGACATCTCTATGTGTAATAGTTTTGGACATAGTCAACTTTTAATTTTTTCAATGTCCCTAATTAGCATAATTTAAAATTCTACGACTTTCATTTACTGTCCATAATATTGGAATGCATCACAAATCTATACATGCACATTAAAATTTTGTGTCTATCGGCAATAATTTGGAAGATATGGAGTTTTTAAATTTTAATTGCCCCTAATTTGCATAATTTAAAACATCATGACTATTCCAAATGATAAGCACAATTTCACTGGTAGGTCAGTCACCATGGTACATTTGGTGGTTTTTGGAGTAATAGTGTCTGAGAAAAACTCTGGACAAATTTGGTTGGTTGGAAGGAAGGAGAAAAGAAAGAAGGAATTCTTGGAAAAACAAAATGTGTGGGTTTGCATCCAGACATGACAATACAGTACCACCCCTTCTGCCAAGAAAAAGTGGTCACACACAACAGGTGGTATTTCACCACAGGTAAATTTACAAAGAAATTTACTATTGTGGCCCCAGAAATATGGCCACAAACAGCAGGTGGTCCCTAACAGCAGTGGTCACATGCAGCAGGTACATGTATCACTGTTACTGTAGGAATGCTGCCTCAATCTATTGACCCACTGTATAATAATAAGGCACAAATATAAAGCCATAGGGGCAAAAGTAATAGCATGTATTTTACAAGGAAATAAATAACAGTTCAAGCAGTGGAAACAGCAGATAGCATGATGTTGGCACATACATTGCACATGTACTTCCACTGCATGGGCCAGCTTCATCCACCAGGTGGCACTGGGGTCCTGAGGACCATATGCACATGGGAATCATGTTTTTCCTTCTTACTTGTGGCAGTCTCAAATAGATATTGATGGTTCATTCTCACCTTGCATGCATAAAACTATCCTCCCCTGTCACAAATTTTGATGTAAGCCCATGCAGTCTTGTGGTGTTTTGATTGTGAGGATATGCATGTTGCCCCACAGCTGACAATAATCTTGTAGCCTGGACTATATACTCGACGTTCTTAAACTTGGGTGTCATGCTGGGAGCCTCAGAGTTCTCATGCAAACACAACTTACTATCTGATGTGACACAACAACATGCCATTCTGACTTGGGGGACTTGACCTTTGGAACCAGCAGAATACTGTACAGAGTGTTAATGGCCAATAGGTCAACATTAACATGTATTTCGTAAAAAGTGTGACATGTTAAAAGACCTTTATATCAGCGTAGAAGCATGCTAAAGTGAGTTTCATGCATGCACATGCAACTTTCCTCTGCACATTTCCTCCATGTTACTGCTGACTGCTGCTTCCTGCTGGCCACATAGGATTTATTGTTACCTTTTGACACATACATGTACATTGGCAATCCACCTAGCTGGGAGTTCTTTTTGGGACTTTTTATTTTTTGCTGTTCCAGCTTCAGTTTTCCTGTCATATTCACATGTATTCAGCAGGTACTAAAATGCAGGTATTTTTCCTCCAGTGCAGGGATTGGTATGACACTCAAGTGTGAATTTCCATACTGTAAAGCATTGGTGCATGTGTTTACATTCACTAACTAGATATACATGCAATAGTGGTGCTTGCACCACTGAGGGGACCACCGTTTACATTTATGGGACAGTTTAGGGCAGCAAATACATGTATATCTCACCTTGGACATTGGGTAAACTGACCTTCCATACAGGTTCAAAGTCAGCTATATACAGTAATAAATCCTTAAAAACCAAATCGAGCATCCAGAAGCAAATAAGTGGCTGTGTGACCCTGAGAAGTGTGTCAGGGCCACTCATGTTCAAATTCAACCATGGCCCTATAGAGGACTATAATCATGTAAAATCTAAAACCCAGCAATGAAAAAGTTAATAAATTATAGTGTGGACACTGAATTCCACAAAAGTGCCTGTGTGACATTGGAAATTGGGTCAAGGTCACTCATGTTCGAACTTCACCTAGGCCCGGCAGAAAACTAAGATGATGTGCAATATGAAATCCCTACAGCTTGAAAACTTCTGAAGTTATCATGCTGACACCAAATTCACTATTGTGGCTCTGTGACCTTGGAAATTGGGTCAAGGTCAGCCATCTTTCAACTTGATTTAGCTCTTAGAGAGGATAATAACCCTGTGCAGTACGAAAGCCCTAGCTCAAAAATTTCTAAGTTATCATGTGGACATCAAATTCACTGATGTGGCTCTTTGAACTTGGGAATTCAGTCAAGGTCAATCATTCTATAACTTAAGGTAGCCCTTATAGAGGACTAAAATCCTATGCAGTATAAAAGCCCTAGCTCAAAAACTTCTAAGTTATCATGTGGACATCAAATTCACTGATGTGGCTCTTTGAACTTGGGAATTAAGTCAAGGTCAATCACCCTATAACTTAAGGTAGCCCTTATAGAGGACTAAAATCCTATGCAGTATAAAAGCCCTAGCTCAAAACCTTCTAAAGTTATCATGTGGAAATGATCCAGATAGATATGGCTCTGTGACCTTGGGAACTGTGTCAAGGTCACCCATCTTTAAACTTGATTTAGCCCTTACAAGGGACTATAATCTTGTGCAATATAAAGGCCCAAACAAAAAAACTTCTCAAGTGATCATGCGGACACCAAATTAACTAGTGTGGCTCTGTGACCTTGGGAATTGGGTCAAGGTCACCCATCTTTCACTTGACCTAGCTCTTACAGAGGACAATAAAATTGTGCAATATGAAAGCCCTAGCTCTAAAACTTCTCAAGTTATCATGCTGACACCAAATTCACTAATGTGGCTTTGTGACTTTGGAAATGGAATCAAGGTCACCCATCTTAGAACTTAATGTAGCCCTTATAGAGGACTAAAATCTTATGCAGTATGAAAGCCCTAACTCAAAAACTTCTCAAGTTATCATGCGGAAACAATCTGGACGTATGCACATACGCACGCACCCACGTACTCCCTTATATAGTTAAGCCCGTCTAAAACTGAACAGCCAAATACATTTTTTGTGTTGCAAAGTGTTGTACTGGGGTTTGTAAAGGTTGTAAAAGGTTTGCAAAAGGTTGACAAAGGGTGTGTAAAAGGTTGACAAAGGGTTTTAAATGGTTGAAACAGTTGCAAACCAAATCAACATTTTAATCAATAAGGCTGAGAAAGTGTGTGAAATGGTTGTTAACCACAAGAGAAAGGTTTAAAAGTGTTTAAAAGGATTTTTAAGCATTAAGAGGAAATGAATCAGGAAGTGTTAGAAATGGGTTTGATTAAGGTTTGCCCTTGACTCAAAAGATTGCAAAAGGTTGATACATTTGGTGTCTGTTAAGTTTAACGTGGGCTTTATTGTAGGTACTTGTGCAAATTGTGACGTGGGGTGATGGATGGAACCTGTGGGTCTTTTTAAACTTTGAGCATTTGCGTGCTTCAAAGTTAAAAAATAAAATGACCCACTCTTTGTAACATCAAGTGCTCTCCAGATCCCACTGATGCTTTCCAGTGTAGACTGTCTGTCCATCCATCCGTCCGCGCTCCCAAGAGTGTACTTGTGGGGTAATTTAGGTAGTACATGATCAACTCATGGGGTGATCCGCACAAGCACAGTGGGGATCACCCCATCTTTAAGAATACATTTTACCACTTCTTCTGTCTATCCGTATTTTTATGTTCCAACAAGCTATCCATTTTGGGTGTGGGGTGATTTTTCTAAACTTCACAACTGACGTGCTAATGACCATGAAGCAATTTTAAACACTACTTACTTGTGGGGATCACCCCACAAGTAGCAATTTTCCCAACAAGTTGATCATGTACACATGTACACCAATCACCGCACAAGTATACTCTTGGGAGAGTGGACGGACAGACAGAACCTGTGATCACGACAGGGGACTCACCTTAGGCAGTCCCCTAAACACAAAATAACATTTTTACATGCCAGAGACATCCCTGTAAAACTTGGCACCCTGATATCACTAATAAAAGTTATTACTAATGAGGTATACAATGACCAAAATATGAACAAACAATGTATATTCTGATTATGTACCAGATGTGTCACAGCCAATAAACGGCCTTCAACTGGGAAATGGCTCTCCTTATCACATTAATAAGCAAAAGTAAACCATACGACTAGACCGAAGATGTTATTTACACCCTAGTTTGCCTTTGAAGTATTTGGGCTAAGACTTGTGCAACCTTAAGCTGGCTGACACCATCTTTTGTTTTAATTTGAAATCTTTTTAAGTTGTCCAAAAAGACTAGCCTGTTGGATTTTTCAAAACTGAAAGGTAAGTTTTATGCTCTTCTGGGTTTTTTTTTGTTTTTTGTTTTTGTCAGTTTCAGTTCTCAGTCAGAAGTATGTGCCATCATTAAACACCGTGTTTTCACTTCATCATCAGTGTTTGGTAAAAAAAGTTCATGGTACTGCACTGTTTTTACATATGTTTACCACTATGCTTGGCTGTTCATTTCACTTGTTAATTCCCTCCATGTAATTCAAAATTAATAACCATCAGCACAGCACAGAGCAAGCCACATTAACTATAATAGAAGTTGAAAGGGGTGCAAATAATAATGGATTCAACAGAACAGCTGACTTTTAATTCACACTACCCTCATTAGTACTCAGATTAAAGCATCTATCTTGACACAATCCCTGTGATTTGATTGGCTACTGCTACTGAAAAAAGCACAAACAAAACTTGAAAAGCGTGCAAAGGACATGGATGCCCCCACCTGTCATTGCCTCCATCAGCATTGGAAAGAGTACATGTAGCCTATAATCTATGTAAGGCTTAAAACATATTGTGAAATCTTCACATGGATAATAATTACACACACATAACTTTTCACATATTGATTGATATTCCTATCAAATTTCATGGCTATAACTGAAATACTTCATGAGCTAAACATGGCACAAGTTTGATAAGAACCAATACCCATTTTCCTAGAATTGTCATTCTCACTAAGTTAATTAATAATTATCAGCAGAGGTTAATTAACCCAAGAGACAAACAAAACACCAGGGGTACATCTTCACATATAGATTAATGTTGCTATCAAGTTTCATTCCTGTACCTCAAACACTTTGTGAAATACATGACACAAGTTTGACATGAGCCCACATTTTCACTGAATAGACATTTTCACTAAATTAATTAATGAATAAAGAAGAGAGGTTAATTAACCCTAAAAAAAAACCCAGGTGCACATCTTCATATATTGATAAATTGTTATGTTAGGTTTCATAGCCATATATAAAAAAAACTTCTTGAGATATGCATGACACAAATCTGACAAGTCCAACATCGAATCAACATTTTCACTAATTGATAATAAATTATCCGAGAATAATTAATCCAAGAGACAAACAAACCCCCAGGTGCATATCTTCATATACTGATTAATGTTACCACCAAGTTTCATATGGGCACCTCAAATACTTCAAGCGATACATGTCACACAAATCTGACAAGTCAAACGTGGAATCAACATTTTTCCAAAGGTAATCAATGATTAAATAACACAAAATAATTAATCCAAGAGACAAACAAAAGCCCAGGATCACACCTCCATATATTGATAAATGTTCCCACAAAGTTTCATGGTTGTACCTCAAATGTTTTTAATATATGCGTGACACAAATCTGACAATTTTAATGTCGGATGGATGGACAAGGTCAAATCTATTTGCCCCCCCCCCCCCAGGTGAGGGCATAATTATTCTATTAGATTTACAGCTGCATATAAGTCTTGAGATATGCACGACACAAATCTGACAAGTCTAATGTCGAATCAACATTTTCACTAATTAATCATTAATCATGCGAGGATAATTAATCCAAGAGACAAACAAAACCCCAGGTGCATATCATCATATATTGATTAATGTTCCCACCAAGTTTCATACGGGTACCTTAAATACTTTATGGGATACATGCAACACAAATCTGATAAGTCAAACATCAGATCAACATTTTCCCTAAGTTAATTAATGATTTATTAACACAAAATAATTAATCCGAACTTTATGGGATACATGCAACACAAATCTGACAAGTTAAACATCAGATCAACATTTTCCCTAAGTTAATCAATGATTTATTAACACAAAATAATTAATCCGAGAGACAAACAAAACCCCAGATGCACACCTTCATATATTGATAATTGTTCCCACAAAGTTTCATGGTTGTACCTTAAATGTGTGGGTTTTTTTTTTTTTTTTTTTTTTTTTTTTTTTTTTTTTTTTAGATATCCACAACACAAATCTGACAATTTCAATGTTGGACAGACAAGGGCAAATCTACATGTATATGTCAACCCCCCCCTCCCCGATGAAAGCATGAAAAAGAACCCCTAGAAATAAAAAATATGACAACAAAAAAATCCTTGCATGACCCAACAGTCATGTTACACATGCCCAAATATGATATGGCTTCCGTCCTACATCAAAATAAGCTGCATACCGGTGTACTTCACACACTAACAGTTGCATGATGCTGTAGGCATCTGTCGGCTCACCCACATAATATCGGCTTTTTCCTCTGTTCCTGCCTCCACATTCACACCCAGCATTGTAATAATGGATGCATTAGTCATATCCTGCCTACTCTGGCTCATGCATGCACCTGTTATCAACAGTTTGCATTTGCAAGACATTTCTAAAGGTTAAGTGGGTTTATTTCCTTTGGGGAATGAAAATGACCCATATGTTGCTTCCATCGTACTACCATACTGCCAGGGGCATTAAGTCCTGTGGAACTTTACAAAAAAAAAAAACCACCCTACTCATAAATTCATTAAGAGCAGAAAAATCCTGCATTACGCATTACATATCTGAACCCGCATCACACTATTATTATCTGCTTTCCATACAAGAGTCACACAGGTAAGTTACATCCTGGTAGTCGATCTGTAGGCAATCTTTTTATTTGTTTTCCCCCAGGCTACCATCAGATAGCTGGAAAAATACATGTTTTTTCCAAACAAGTTTCATGATGAATGTTAAAAACAGTCACAAGTTTACTAAGTAACATGCCAAAAGACTACATGGATTTACATGTCTGGACTTATACCTGCCTACGGCCTGCACAGGCTATAGTCAAAACTTAACCTGAAATTAACCACATACTTAATGCCAAACTCAGTGCCTGTACACTATATCCCATACCAGCAGCCTAACAAGTTTGAGAAAGTTGTAATACATTTTCTGTATGTGCAAAGGTGAGAGAAAACAGACACCCTCGGTTTCACTCAATGTAGCACCAATTCTTCATATGAAAAATGCTTGCAGGTAAAGATAGGGGCAGTGGAGGGAGAAAGAAATTGTCTACCTCAATATGGGAGTATTTTCCTCATACAGCTGTCAACTCTCCCGTTCCCACTGGCAGTCTCCTATTTTGGAGTGATGAAAATGAAAGCATTTTGTGGCAAAATTGGCTATTTTCTTAGTTTTCATGCACTTTTCATGAAAGTCTACCGGTCACAAAGCTCTGGGGGTGAATCCTATGTCCTCTATATACAGAGAATGACAAAACAGAAATGAATAACTATCTGATTAAAACTCTGGATCCCTGGACCAATCATGAGCCTGGCAGATAGAGCTTAATTACCCAAAGGGTTAAACCTGCATGCATACAGTGTGACGTCAGTACCTTCCAATATCTTCAAGTCCCTGATGGCCAGGACTTAAAACAGCGACTCCCCTCTGTTACCATGGTTCATGTAACAATCTGTTGACTTGATAAAATCTGCAATTGTCTTAGCACATTTCCCTTGTGGCAGGCACATTAACTAGTCACAATTTCACCACAAATCCATAATCCACAAGGCTATGCAGATACCAGACAAAAGGTGCTGCTGGATTGAAAATGGTCGATTGGCTTAAGCAACAGAAGTCCATCTCTATTTTACCAGAGTAAAATTTCATTAAAACAGTAGTTGACATACCATGTATAGTGCCCCTGATACTCAGTGCTAGCTAGATGCTCTGGAGCAAGTGACAACAGACTTATCAGATCGACAAAGCTGTACATGTAAGCTCTGCAAAGGTGAGGATGAACCAGCACCACTACATCAGGGGTGTGGCTCCACAAGCAACACCTATACTCCTTGCCTCAACTTAAATTTTTTTTCCACATTGGACTCTCCATTTTTTGCTGTGTACCAATTAACATGCTTGCACAGACATCTGTTTGAAGTCATTCAGTCTTCAGTATATCTTCTTGGGTGTGTTGGGGGTGTTATTTTACATGCCAACATACCCACAAACCCCTGCTTCATCATGGAATAGTAATACAATGTACCAGTGAAATTACACGTCCACTTGATGTGGAAGGGATATAGTGTTCAAGAATATGCACCTCAGTACTAAAATTATAAAAGTGTATTATGATACCTGATCTGAACATATAAATGTCTTGTATACTTTCAAACTAGAATGAATACATACACCATTACAAGTTTAGATATTATTTATGAGTATTTGTGATAACCACACATATAATGAATACAAGAAAAAGTGTAATCTTGCTTTTACACCAATTAAGGATCACCTTGAATCATGAATATCATCAAAGCTATGACAGACATGCACTAGTACTGATGCCATGATTTCAACTTTTACCAGGACTATGTTTGTGCCAAATGTTACTGTCAATGACCTTGGGACAAAGTTGTAATTTTTCAAACAATATGTATACCTAGAACGGACCAGAAAATTTCCAATTGTACATCTTCATTATTTAAACTTACCATTTATCTATATTTGAGATTATCGGGAATTTTTTTTTATTGCTAGGAAACCTTGACCAAGATTTACACTATTTTTCTCAATCACTCAACACTACAATTATTGCTGACAGGAAAAGTGTATGAGGACATTCAGCTCAAAGAATGTCAGTCAGTGCTAATTATTACTGTGGTAATTCAACATTACAATGACTTTACCTGAAGTTGTATTATTAAAGTTGAATGAAAAAAACATGATGCATATGGCTTTTTTTATACACTGTACATATATAGATGCAAAGAGGACCCTGTGGTAGAATACTCCTCCTTCACACCATTGCTCTGTCATGTTATGAGAAGTCCATGGCATAACTGTACATTTCTAAGAACTTTGTTTACAGAAGCCTGATGCATTTCTGGCTTCTGTTTTTCAGTTCCCAATGAGCCCAGTTAGAGGTGAAACACATCAAATTAAACTTCACTCCCACAAAATCAGAAAAAAGCTTTTCAGTTTTGGTTCCCAAACCATCAGACACTTGCCAGCTTTTTGCATTGCTCTCTTCTTAACATCAAAGATAAATCTGAACTACCATAATGCAAAATACAATATCCTACAGAGGAATATACTGGAACCCTCAAATGCTTATTACAGGCAGTATATCGCACGTCACTGACGGGCTGGAAATTGTAAAGAGTTGGCTATACAGGTATATGCTATGCATTTCATAACCAATAGTAACTACGGAAATGACATAATGCATGCACTGGAAATTACAAAGAGTTGGTCGTACAAGCACATGCTATCACAGAGGTGGATTGACATGCTCCTCCCTGATGCTATGCATTACATAACCAGTGATAACTAGATGGAAATGACATATATTGCACACACACCATAACTACACTGGTTGGTAAGTTGGGGCTGGAAGCATTAACATCTTAAAATATTCAAAAAAGAAAAAAAAAGTTATCATCACCATCATCATGAAAAAGAAGAACCGGTTTGTAACAAAACTATTATTGGGTAATCCGCCTGACTGGAAAGTATATTCATTATTTTTTAAGTGCCATGGAAGCACCGTACTGTATCATATTGTGGAAACTTTCATCCTTCATATAGCCAGAACATAATTCATCACATGGAGTTTCAGAGAAGTCATAAATAGCAAAACAAACATAAAGTATTTTGGGAATCAGTGCCAGCTGATTGCCCATACAATTGTCAGAGCTGGCCCAACCTTTGTGGTAGTGGATCAGCCTTGACAGGGAAGGATGAATGTAGTCGCCAAGCCAACTTCTTTTCCAGTTGTTTATTGTAGCCCTTTTCTTTACATCAGGTAGCAGGTTGGTGATGGGAGAGACAGTGTGTGTGTGTCACAGGTGTGTCTCCCTTTTTATCACATCTCGTTCACTCAAGGGTCAAAGTTCAGTTTTTATGATTCTAGCCAATCCTAGAAGTTGGCTGGTCAGGAGGTACCGAGAAATTACGAGAGTCAGGGTGGGTATTATGAAATCTACCAGGTGACTTCCAATGTGATTGTGAGAGATTACACGTGAACTACTACATCTACTCATTTGTAGAGTTTGCTTTGACCTGTGATTCAGGTTGATGGCGAGGCTTGAACACTTATAGGTAGCCATGGGCTTAGATAACACAACGGGTGGCTAGTCTGGGACTACTAGGGTGCCAACCCAAGTGGGAAGTAATTTGTACTAGATTTTTGATGGCAGGTTGTACTGCCTGAACCAAGAAGTTACATAAGGTGTTGGGAAAGAATGTTAAGGGAACTATATGGAGATGCAGGCGATACTAAATAGATGGATTCACAGGGGAAGCCGAGTGGCTCTTACTTAGGACAGTTGATCCTGTTTTGTAAGGACAGGGTCAATATAGCATTAACATTTACATAAGTAGTTGTCAGAAGTTTCATTTAAGTGAAACTAGTACAGAATGCCAAATAATGTACCTGAAGTTGTTTTAGTTGTCAAAAGTAATGAGGGATGAGAGATCTTTTTATTTCAAGGGTGGGCAGTTTGTGTTCAAGTTATTTTGGCTATAATTGTGAGCTAGCAGGTGGGAGGACTGGACACTTGAATGAACGAGTATACAGTTAAGACTTTTCTCATGTTTTGGGGAATTTTCCTTGTCACATTTTGATTGCATATCACACAATTTTAGATTATATAGGACTTTCATTGTTGCAACGGGGTGACAGTCACAGAGCATGGTATAACTTTACTATATGATAAGTGTAAAAAAGCTGACAGCAATATTCCATAGGGGTATTGACATGCAACCTTTCAGTACACGATGATTTGACTGAACAAGGTTAGCAATAGGATTTTTTTCAAACCCTTTGGTTTCTTTTCCTGGGGTCACAGCAAGGTGTCAAGGGGTCACAGCCACAGTGGCCATGATAACTTCCAAGAAAACAAGATATGTTTGTAAAACATAGATGCCCCCCCACCCCCCTCATTACCCTTGCCCTCGCTACCCTATTGATAGTGGTAGATTTCTTTTAGCGCTTAACAAGGACTATATACCAGTGCAGTATTCAAGTCCTTGCCCAAAAACTTCTTGAGTTATTGTGCCAAAACTACAGGAAGTGTACAGTCTGTCTGTCAGTGTCACCCTGAAAACTGTATCAAGGTCACCCATCTTCATTCTCAACGTAGTCTTTATAGGGAACCATAAAGCTGTGCAATATAAAAGTCATAGCTCTAAAGTACAAGTTATCATGCGGAAATCATGAAACCATACTAAGTGAAGTGGCTCTGTGACGTTTGGAATTTGGTCAAGGTCACCCATCTCAGACTCGCACCGAATATGGACTATAATCTTGTACAATAGAAAAGTCCTAGCTTGAAAACCTCTTCAGTTATCATGCAGAAACCAAAGTTAAATCAGGTGAATATGTTACCTTGGAATTTAGATCAAGCTCACCAAACTTTACATTTCTTTTAGCCCTTAACAAGGCCTACATAGCGGTGCAGTGTCCAAGTCCTTGCTCAAAAACTTCTTCAGTTACTGAAAAAAAAAAACACAGGAAGTCTACTGTCTGTGTGTGACCCTCAAAACTGGGTCAAGGTCACCCATCTACAAACTCAAACTAGCCCTTATAGGCAACCATAAAGCTGTGCAATATAAAGGTGCTACCTCTAAAATGCAAGTTATCATGTAGAAACAGTATTCAACCAAGTGGCTCTGTGACCTTTAAAATTAAGTCAAGGTCACCCATCTTTGAACTTGACCTAGCCCTGAATAAGGACAATTATCCAGTGCAATATAAAAGTCCTAGTTTAAAAACCTCTTCAGTTATCATCTGGATACCAAAGTTAACTCAGTTACCAATGTGACCTTGGAAATTAAATCAAGGTCACCAAACTTTAAACTTCTTCTAGCCCTTAGCAAGAACTATAGACCTGTAAATATATTCCAGTCCTAACTTAAAAACTTCTGGAGTTACTGTGCAGAAACCACAGGAATTCTACAATCTCTCTGTGACCCTGAAAAATGGGTCAAGGTCACCCATCTTCAAACTCAACCTAGCCCTTACAGAGAACCATAAAGCTGTGCAATATAAAAGTCCTAGTTCTAAGGTATAAGTTGTCATGCAGAAAGCATGAAACCATATTCAGTAAAGTGGCTCTGTGACCTTGAAAATGAGGTCAAGGTCATCCATCTTCAAACTTCTCACCAAATATTGACTATAATCCTGTGCAATATAAAAGTCCTAGCTTAAAAACTTCTTCAGTTATTGTGCGGAAACCAAAGTTAACTCAGGTTCCACTGTGACCTTGGAAATTAGGTCAAGGTCACCCATCTTCAAAATTTGTCTAGCTTTTGACTAGAATGACATACCTGTACAGTATCAAAGTCCTAGCTCAAAAACTTCTTGAGTTATTGTGCGGAAACCACAGTCTACTGACAGACCGACATACTGACCGACCGACATGTGCAAAGCTATGTGCCCCACCTTCTTCCAAGGGGGGCATGATAAAATTTTGAAATTTTATACGATGTTGAATTTACTTGCAGGTTGATTACTGACAGTACCACTGGTATAGACTCAGGGCTCCACAATTTTCTAGAAAATCACTCGTCTGCAGGGCAATTAAGTAGATTTCAAAATCTACTCATCCGTATGCAAAATCCACTTGTCCAAATATAACTTGATACTATAAACCAACTTTTTTCATCAATCCATAGACAAAGGCCCAGACAAACCATTTACCCTAATATAACGCTTATTGTCGCTTGCAAATTTGCAAAATTATGTTAAATTTCCCACAATTCTAGGTACAACTGTTGGCAGTGAAACTGGCAAAATATTAAAAAAAAAAAAAATGAAAAGTAAGCTTGCATGGATCGAGTGACTTGCGATGAAAAATACAGTGTAATTTCTGGGACTATAGGAGGCACTGTCCCAGGTAAACTACGATTTAAAATAGTTACATTGGTTTCAGGATCCCATTTCTCATTGCCTCTGATGGGATGCACATCGTTTGCATACCTATCACAAATGCTATTGGTACATTGTTGTCAATTTGTGTATACATGCAGTATTGGCAAGTTCCTCACAATAAATGGTGTTCTTAATTCAAATTAAAACGGAAAATCTAAAACGGAAAATCAGAAATTGAGTGTGTGCATCGTCACCATCTTTCCTACCACTGTACTCAAACAGCTGCGTGGCCATGTGGTCTCACACACAACACATCACCCGATTGGTCAATTGATTCATATGCAAAAAATTAGCCAATCATGGCTCACGTTACAGTGTGTTCATCATGGCTTCTGCCCAGTGAACATGTGTGAATCTTGAGTAATTTACAGAGGAAACACACAAACGGGAAGCTTTGTTTATAATGCACCATGCAAAAATACAGATTCCAGTGTTGATAGTAACAATTATTTGGAGTCAAATAAATAAAAATAAATAAATACACAAAAGAAGGGGATAGACGGAACCCCTGAATGTGTCCCAATTCAGTCAATGGGGATGTATCCTACCTTTACAATGATGCTCAGTTCACCAATCCGTAGATCTACACTGTCACTTGTGTGTGACTGGCATTGGTGTGCTGTTTTTGCCTGGGAAGTCATTTCACAGCACTTGTACATGATCTTTATTTTTTCCCAACACAGTAAGAACCAACCGACAGGCTCAGCATGTCAAAATTTTTAAACAATAAACACAGAGCTGCGTCAATCAGTGCATCAAAGCATAATTACTTGTATAATTTACATACATTTGTGCATTATTACTAACCCTGCTGAATAAAAATGCTGAGGTTTTAACATTTTCTACCAACAAGAATAAGGACACGGCCCTACATGCCGTTATCCAGTTTACATTACCATTTTACACAACCATGGTTTATGTGTATCTTAAGGTTGTAGAAGAGTTCTATTTTCTAATGGTTTGTATCTTCAGATTTTGAAAAATATGGAAAAAAATATTCAGTCAACATGATTTGTGTTTTTTTGTGTGTTGCATAAACAAATTATGTAATTGAAACTGTAGTATAAATCCTATATTAATCTGAGCTGTTAAACTGTTCGTTGCATCCATATATGTTTCTGTTTGGTCTCCATCTCCTGAAAAATTGGGAGTGGCCAAAGGGGTCTTGCAAAATAGAAAAGAATGTTACATACATGATTGGCATATACGAATGAGATGTTGGCCAATGAGAAACTGTCTTGCATTGTGAAAGTATCTCTTTGTTACCCACTAATTTTCAGACTCATCATAGAGGCCACATAGATCTTTCTAATGCAATGTATAGCAAAAGTATATGTTCCCATACAGGCAATAGACCCTGTGATACGTTCATCACCCACTTTTGCAAAGGTGACTGATGGGGGCTTTTAATTTTTAGGGTTTTGCATATCAACATAACAAGGTTCAAAATGAGATAAACTTCACATAACATGACTTAAAGCCTTTGAATATCAGATAACTGGGAACTTTTTAATATCAGATAACTGCAATTTAAATATTACAGTAAAGTCCCCATTAGCAGGCACCTCCCTGCAGTGGGCACCTCCTTATAATGGGCACTTTTCTTTGGTCCTATTTGATTTTTTCCAATTACCTACACGTAAATGGAACCTCTCTGCAGTGGGCATCTCTCTACTATGGGCAGTGAGCACCTTAAATGTATACCAAAATATGCTACAGTGGGCACTTTAAAAAAAGGTAATCAGTACATGTGTTGGGATTGTTTTCTTCTCAAACTGTCATTCTTGCATCAGCTGTCATCCCCTCAGCCAGGTTCTTCACCACACACAGTGTAATTTCCTTACTACGTCAAACAGTGCAGTGTAGGCCAGCCAGCCAGTATGTATATTAAAAGCATAACAGTTTTCTAATCTAACATTGATTCCCTTGACACTTTTCTGGATCAACTAACACCAGGATTAAGTTATCAAAGGGGAGAGACATTACAGCTGACTTGACTGAAACAATAAGTGTGAGGTTCAGTGCCACCTGAGTGATTTGCTGAAGGTTACAGTGAAATACTTTGATGCTAATCATTTTAACCCACATGTATGAGAGGAGAGTTGTCCTCATATAGTCTATGGACAGCATTAAATCAGTTCAGTTTGTATTCCTGCCAGTCAAGCTAACAGCAAAAAGTTCTCCAGTGCACATATCACAATGAAACCCAGAAAATTTCTGACACATAGTTAGCAAGCAAAAATACACGTACATGTACATAAAGAACTTGAGAGTAAATCACTAACTATTGCAGAGTATGGCATATCAAAAGGAGCTGTGGGCAACATAATTAATGTCTATCTATCCACGGTGGTCAACCCTCTCTGCAGCGGGCACCTCCCTATAGGGGGTACTTTTCTCCAGTCCCAACAACCAATACAACCCCTAAAAGGGCCTCACAGAAGTAAAAAGCTGACTTCCTGACACTCATGTATGAACATATGTGGCTGCTAGAGTACGCCAAATCGCATGGGCGACAGAAGAAATCATTCGCATTAACAGCGTCAAAGTACCCCCAAAACTTGTGTGTTTCTTCAAAATAAGCACAGGTGTATCATACATGTACTTACAATATTCTTGAACAAATCCTTGCTGACAAATCTATATGCCATTCAAAAGTACTGAATTTATGCACGAAACAGCTTAGTGATTTCAGGTTTTACTCATGCGCTTGCGCACTACAACTTCAATGTAAATGTTGACACATGGAACATGCAGTTTTCTTTACAATTGTTTGCAAATATCTATCAAATATTTGATGTGTACATTTCAAGCGTTACCCCCTAGCACGCTGCCAGTATCTGGTATCACACACAATGCACCAGCAGGCAGTTTTTTACTCACTTGCACAACAAGCAACATGCATGAATCAACATGCCTAGGCTCTGTTATTTTGTGATTCATTCCAAGTGATGAACATTAAGTTGGTCAGAAATTACATGATTTATATTTCTGTGCATTTTCTATTGCAATTTACTTGAAAAATCTGATGCTGTAGTGCTGACAGTCAAGAGTCTGATCTTATGTCACAATAAGTCCAGTCACTTTTTTTACCAAGCAACTGTGGTCCTGCAATACAAACGAGTGTACACAGGTATGGACTCCGGCATGATTTTCGCTATGTATGTATGTTTTTTCTGGCTTTCTATCATGAATTTCATTCCTATCTTGCTCTGCCATACAGATTTGTTCCATTCAAACATTTTAATAAAATTGAAACAATAAAATTTTGTTCAAAAGATCAATAATGTTGGGAGGCATAGGAGACAGCATTCAACAACACATCGTATTTAAGCAAATATTCACTTTGTCACCATGTAGTGACTGTCACAAATCTGTGCATTTTCCTTGCTTCCATAAGGAACTTTGACTCCTGCCTGTATCTGTGTGTAGATTTGTTCAATCAGAGTCTTTTTGTTAAAATATGGTGTGAAAATTTAGCATTTTGGTCAATAATCTTTGTGTGAATATGACTTGTTTACCTTCCCAACATTGAGTACATGAGCCATGCACATGGCACTGTCTGGTTCACTTCATGGATACTAAATTCACTAAAATCCTTGGACAGTGAGCAGCACATGATCAAAGCACATTTATAATGAGGTAAAATGACGTCTCAATTCCCATTCGGGGTTATTTTTGGATGGATACCCCAGGAATACTTTTTTCTTAGCCAATAAGAGAGCTTGTTACATGGAAAGATGACAATATGAGGATTCCAGCAGTATAAAACATAATGGCAGACGATACAAAACATCATGACCACAAAGGTGCAAAGTTACTAAGCTTTGGGGTAAATTTTTCAGTTGTATTATTCAAAATGTTGTGAAAAACAGGCAGTTGTTTGATTTGTATCCATTTGATAAAAATGTACTTTTTTTTTACCACAAAATCCAAATAGCCATCCACAAGTATTGAGGTCTGTCTACGATAAAATGCAAATGCTTGCAGGTAAATAAACACTGTGGGCCAGCGGGATGGGAAGCTGATGAAGGTTGGCTTGCGTTGCACGTGGCTCGAATTGACAACGGTGGCAAACAATGTTCAAATACATGTCTGGTGTGCCTGACAATGTCGTGCTAGGGATGTGCTGTTTATTGATATGCCCACATCAGTATGAAACATTAAGATGTATTTCAGTGAAGGACAGTGTACGATTCGTTGGGAAGTTTTATAGTTGAATCTCAATTATGCTTGCATGTGAAGTTAGTAAGTACATAATGTATGGACCATTTATGATAGAGTTGACTGAATTTTAGGTACTTGGTGTTTTTATCTCCGTTTTGTCTTTTTTTTGTTCAATTTGGCATATGGTATCAGGTGTACATTACCAGCTACTCAGCAAGTGCTGATTCCACAGGGCTTAGCCCTTATTAATTTTTAAAAATCACCATCAATTATCATAACTTAGTTTAGCAGCACCTAGTGAACCGACTCTGTAGCTATAAAGCCACTCCCAAAATGTACAGCATTACAAGCACCAACTAGTGAACAGACTCTGCAGCCACTCCCAAAATGTACACCGTTTCTAACATCATCTGAGACTCCGTACAGCCACTCCCAAAATGCACATAATTTCAAAGTTTCATGACAGGTCAGTCAATGCTGTTTGTGAAGTTGAAAACATTATTGTGACGTGCCAGATAAGAGATCTTATAGCATGCCAATAAATGAAAAGATGACAATCAACCAATACATGCAGGAGAAAGATTAGTCAGCTGAACTGAAATGTCTGCAGTAACATTCATAACCAATTTCTTTAACAGAAGGGCCACTAAGTAATGTCATGTCTTTATACTTACTGTAGAAGTCCAAGGTGTTCATACAGCACCAAATAAACCTGTTGAGAGTTATAAATATTTTACAAGATTTACATCATTTTTTAACAGCTCTGATGATATTGTCCCCCAATATGTCTTCATATATCACCATCCATGCACATCATGTATAAGAATGCTCTTCCTCATTTTTCATGTACCGGTTACTTCATGCAAAATTCAAGAGCATTAATCTCTTGTGTGGCTTCTTTAATAAATGAAATTTTACACCTGCTTATCAGTATACCTTGGTATCTACAGCATATATCATATAAGCATCACTTCCATCACCATCTGTCTTCAAATGGATACGTCCTTGTGTACATGTGTATTTTATACAGGTTGCTGCGTGCACTCATTCAAGAAATTTGGAAGAAATATAAATTAAGTCACTCAAGTTATTACTTGATGCTTTCAGAGGAAAATTTTACACTGATATAGCCAACATTCTGAAAAATGCAGTGACAAAGGGTGCACCCCGGGGGGTTAAAAAGACAGACCAGCCACACAACATCTGTCCTCAAGACAAGAAAGACTCGCCACACGACATCTGTGCTCAAGAAAAAAAAACACACGTTTCCCTTCATTGCAATTGTGAGAAAATTCTTTTGCATCCAGCTGTGATCAAATATGATACTTCAACAGCGTAAGTTTGTGCAACAGGAAGTACAGTGGCAGTTGTTGGATAGCCATTTGAGCTGCTAGGTCAATACTGTAATGAGCAAAGGCTACACAAAGATGTTAATACTGCTGACTGTCAACTCATTGGCACCACAATTTTGTCTCCATCTCAGGTGACAAACACAACTGCACAATATGCTTTATTTGCTCATTTTCATAATGACTTGATCCACAAAAGTTTTCAGTATAAATTACATCATGGCATATGCATTGGTGCCTGGAAGCGGGGAATTTTATACAGTACCCTCTAGCTGCATTCTTGACAAAATCCATGCCTTAATCACATTTCCTTGCCTTTGTGAGAACCCTGTACAAATAAATGGTTGTACAATTGCTCATTCTTAGACCACGCAAGTTTCCTCAGCAAATGGTATGAACGAAAATGACGAATATTACCCACGGCTGTGTAAAGAATGCAGTATGCAGAACACTGTGTACAAAGCCTTCAGACATGATATTAATTCTATTTTGTTCAAATCCACAGTTGTTCTGTGGCAGTTCAATTACTCTTCTTCTCTGCTGTTTGGTTCAAGCTTGCATGCTCAGAAGCTATAGAAATTACAGGGGATTCTACACCATACTATTGTACGCATCACTGTACTCTTGGGATGGATGGTTTCCTAAACATACCAGTACTATCATGTCCTCTGTTCACACACATTCAAATGTCTATAAAACTGTTGACAAGAGAAGAAAATATAGCACTGAAATAATAGAGGTAACTCCCAGGCATTAATGAAATTTATGGCAAGAATGCCTTATCAAGTAGCCCCAGTGTCCTGGTTACTTCTGCCTATGCACCAGAATACCATACAATTTCTTTATTTCATTATTGGTGAATTCACACAAATAAACCAGGTCTGCACTTACATGCCTTTTTTTATTTTTCAATTTATTCTTTTTTTCATTAAAAGGTGCCAGCTGGGCAACATGGAGATTCCATTATAATTTTCTTAACTTGTCAGGCAAATGCTATTAGCCATTAGTTTGCGTAGGTAACTTTACAACTTTACCGTACCTATATTCCTATTCCTTTTCTTGGCACACGTTGGGTGCAATGCGCCTAACCTGTGCCAAGGAAGCTATTGACCAGTGGTCATACTTTGACCATGCAGGAATGGGGTACACAAGTCAACGATAGACACTTTACATGCTGATGATGTTGCTTTAAAACTCAGGACAAGAAATTTTATTTCTTGTTTTATTCCCTGTGGGATCCTCATATAGATATGAAGCATATAATGACCAGAATCCAAGTGAACTATGTGTTTGACTGTCTACCAGATGGATAACAACAACCATTAGTCCTGCCAACTGGGAAACTGACCCTACCGATCACACTAACTTGTTCAGTGCCAACTGTGGCTTAAGTTGAACTACTTTTTTACACTGCTCTGAGCTATGTAATAAGTAATTAAAAAACACAAAATGAAGGCTGGCTTCCACTAAGTGCATGGTCTGACCAGTTTTGCCCAAGCAGGGCTCTTCAGGGACTGAAAATATACTGAATTCAATGCCATATTCATACTAGTCATAGCAGTCATTGTTATATCTTGTATTTTTCAGTGTGACAAATAAAGTTGTCAATGTAACTTGGTCTCCATATCAAGCACCAGCAATGGATTGGCACATGATTATTGACAGAGACACAGTCCACCCACCAGTTGCTAGTATCAGGGTTTGCCACACATGTAAGTTACCCATGCAGCCCAGATATATGTCTCCAATGTAGGCAGAGTATCTGGGAATGAGAACTGAAGTAGTCCTAAATTAAAACCCCCGTGTGCATTGGAAAGGAAGTTTGGGAATGGGTGGGAGCTCTGTACTGTCTTGTGCTGTTTTACCTTGTCCTTATGGATTTACATGTTAATATCTCAAATACAATGTGGTGAATGAGATAAATCTGCATCCCACATGTACCTCTTAGGTTCAGCCATTGCATACTAGAGTTGGGACTCTCCAGTCAACACATTCTGTACTGCTTGTATGGGGAAGTGTGCATAGAACACGGAGATAACCAGTTTCAGCACACACTTTCATGAAGAAGGAATCACAGCCGCAAAACATATGTTAAATCAGAGACAAAATCACGATCTTAACACATGGATTATACTACACTTAATGCACTTAGTTTTGACAAAGAATTGCTTTAAATTTAATGACAAATTTTATTTACAAATTTCAGGAACTTCCAAACACCCATATGTCCAGATGCACCTTTGTGTAAAGTTTCATTAATCTAAGTTGAAACAGCAGTGAATTATAGCCTGGACATGAATAGATGATGGATGGATGGAAAAAGCAATTTTTCTAAATGCCCCTCCTGAGGTAAGAGGGGGGCACAATTGTAATATGGGTGACAGATTCATATTCCCTGCAAAATGACCTTTCATTCAAGTACCACCATGCCTGTACTTACATGGAATACAATAGTCTAGGTCAGCAGCTTTCCTCAGCATGCTTGAGCACATTACACCCAAAGCGTGACGAGGAAAGATGTTGACTCAGTCCAAAATGTGGCACTGATAAAGTTAACCAGGATCAGTAAACACTGGGACAGGGAGACAAAGATGTTACCTACACCCTACACCTTGGGCTTTGAAGTACTTTGGATGGGACTTGCACAATATAAAATCTATCTTAACAATGCTGGTACAATCATGTAGTACTTTAAAGTTGAAAACCCTGTACATAAAGGCAACCAAGAAAGAAAAAATTTGGATATCTCATCTCTCCATTCCCATTTATCTTGTTTGACAATTATAGTGTTGGTACAATGTATGCAGTAGTTATAGTAGCTCTAGCAAATGAAATCTAATTATCAAAATGTTGCCCCTGCCCTTCAAAGAAATACATGTTTTCTTCAAAATGACATTTTACGTGCCTATAAATTCAAGAGGCCTAAACCAGGATATATCAATCACCCATAGAAGAAACTACAGTTCATTGATTATGACAAATGTGAATGATTGGGGATTCCCAGCATACTGTACATGTACATTGTTCAATTCTTCCTTTTGAAAATGTCTTGGGATTTATGAACAATGCCTTTGGCTACACCAGGACAAAGGTCTTTCAGAAGGTGGTAATCAAGAGACTCTGATGTTTTACTTTACCCAATTAAATAAAAAGATAATAAGTACTAAGCAGGCGACATGCAAATATCATCTTGGTTATGTGCCATACAGTACATGTATGTATAGCATGACCCAGTCAACTGGATGCTTTATGAATTTGCCCATTTTGCCAGTGGGGTTAAAAAATCTCTTTGTGAGGACATGATCCTTTTCATGTTCTTTTAGTGCAAAAATGATTCCACGGAAACCCCCATTTTACATACAGCTCACAAGACTTTCAAAAAAAATTGATGTTCATTCATACATTTTGGAACCTGTAGGCTATTTACTGATCACTTGATGCTAACCTTGCATTTGTTTCTTCAAATGCTGCCAGTTATGAAATTTGTATCTTAAACTTCAGATATTTTCCATACAGCTTTTCACTTGAGACTCAAACCTGCTTCATGGCAATATTTATAATGTGTCAATTTTTGCTGGCCTTTTTATATTGCAAGTACCCACTAAAACTGACTGCATTTTAAGGATCCGAAGTTAAGTATTTTTAATGATCTAGAAATCAAATATTTAAGAGTCTAAGTTTCTGTTAACAAGTTTTTCGCTGGATCAATTTTCATCTACACTTTGTGGAGTGCAAAGTGAAATACAGAACTTGGTCTGCAACTATTCTAAAAACTATGACACAAATTCCAAATTATAAAATCAGACAAGAACAAAGTCAGTCAGAAATGCCCATTTTGTTTGTCCATCTGTTGTAAATTTTGAACACAGGATTTTTTCAAACATTCATGGAATGCTTTTGTCAATTTGGTCCTAAAGGAAAGGAAATCTCATGCAGGAAAGCTGAACTCAGGTTTTGCATCCATTCCAGTTTTCAAAACTTATAGCCTTTTGAAAGAGTGAGTACTGGTATCATTTTTTCAGAGAAAATTCTGTGCACAAGTGACACCCGTATTTAATAATCTGTTACCATTCTTTCTATACAAGATATAGCACATCTATGTACTAGTTAACATGATGGTCACAGCTTGCTTAAATATTGCTCAGGTCTTACTCCAGAGCATCAAAAGCCAAACAAGGTGTAGATAACATTTTGTTCTATTCCCTTGTCTTTACTTTATCCAATTAATCTAAAGAGGAAACTTAAGTCCTTTTCCCCATTGGGTGTGTAGGTAACATTGTTGTTTTATTCCCTTGGGTTTACTGAATCTGATTAGTCTAATAAGGAAAGTCATTTTCCCTGTTGGGGATCTCTTAGTTACTGTGACACATGTGCTGAATAATTAAAATGCATTGTTCAACCAGGTCCTGGACACTATATGCCTCAAGTGATACATGCATGGAATTAAATATTATATAAAAAGAACTGTTCTTGCAAATTTTCAATAGATGTCTCCACCATGATAAAGTATAGAATGCAAGCTGTGTCTTGAGTAGTACACATAGACAGGTACTAGGCCACAGTATTTCACACAAGTCTACAGTACATCTACATGTATGGGCAACACAAGCTATTCTAAGCTTATATGCTTCGAATAAATTACACTTCACTCTTAAAACTGTTGCCATCAGGAAGTAAAATAACATGGATTTGTCTTATGTATATTACTTTCAAATTACATTGGTCCCTCTCTTATAAGGCCCCCCTCAAGAGAGGCCATCCGTCTACAAAGGCCAACTTTCCATGCAGCAAGTATGGCATTTTCATTATATTTCACCCCTCAGGAAAGGCCACCGCTTTTATAAGACCACATTTCTAGTGCATTTAGAGTTGCCTTTAATATCAGAGTGGAACCACTGTAAACCATTATATATATATATACACACATATATATATATATACATAATATACATATATTTCTAGTGCATTTAGGGTGGCCTTATAAGAGTGGAACCACTGTAAACCATTATATATATATATTTATCTTACTTTTGGGTCAAAATTGGTGCTATAATTGGTTAAGATATATTTCATATAGGCCTAGGCCCAGTACCACCTGCAGTGCTATAAGTACCTATACCATCGTATAGGTACCACAGTACCTATACGATCGTATAGGTACTGTGATATCCGGAAGTGACGTAGGCCTGCGTGTGTCGTGCAAAACTGTCGTCTGCTCAGTTACTGAGCTCTGTGGCAACTGGTCGCAGCGAAGCAAATTTCTCATCATCATGGCCAACTATGAAAACCAAGATTCTGGCTCATCTGCTGGAGAAATTTTAGAAAATTTAGCATCGGGAGGAGCCAAACTTATCCCTGTCAGTGAAGAGCGGTTCTCTTTGGAGGTGGATACGACTGTGAGTGACTTCACTGAGGACATGTCAAACAAAAACACGCTGAAGAAAACTCGCCATGATGTTGCCCTGTTTAACACATTTCTACAAACAAAACAAGAAAACCGGACAATGGTCGAAATTCCACCGGAGGAACTTAATGAATATATGGCAGAGTTTATTATATGTGTCAAGCAAAAAGACAAACGGGATTATGAACCCAATAGTCTGCGAAGCATTTTCGCCAGCTTGAAGCGTTATTTAAAGGGAGAACAGTACGGTTTGTCCATTGTCTCTGATGTTAAGTTTGACAAGGCGAGAAAAGCGCTTCACACAAAACAAAAACAACTGAAACAGCGTGGTATGGGAAATACTCCAAAAGCATCCAGAAGTATTTCTTTTACAGAGCAAGAAATCCTGTATGCTACAGGGGCCTTAGGAATGGACAACCCAGAGGCACTGCAGCATACAGTTTGGTGGAACAACGCACGCTATTTTGGATTAAGGGGTTGTACTGAGCATCAACAAATGCGCTGGGGAGATGCGACTCTTTGTAAATCAGCTGCTGGAACCGAATACTGTGAATTTAATGAACGTCAAACGAAGACGAGATCAGGAGACGATCCGCGAAACATCAGGTCAGTTGCTCCGAAAATGTGGTCGATATCAGACAATATGAATAACCCCCCAGACCCTGTAGCTGTGTACAAAAAATTTGCTTCACTGCGACCAGAAAGTATGAAAGAACTCGATTCACCATTTTACCTTTCTGTTAAACATTCGAAAAAAGACCCTGCATTGAATGCAATATGGTACAATAATCTCCCCATGGGAATAAACACTCTTAGAAAAGTAATGAAGACAATTTTTGCAAAAGCTGGGCTTACTGCAGATGGTGCTGGAAAAGTAACAAACCACAGTGCCCGGAAAACCATGATACAAACTTTGAAGGACAAAAATGTGCCGGACACAGAAATAATTCAAATCAGTGGTCACAAGAATGTACAGTCACTTAATTCTTACTCTAAGATCAACTTGAAGAAACAGGAAGAAATTTCGCGTTTGATTGGTACTGGTAGTGAGAACAATGACACTTTGACTGATAGGCCTACATTGCAACCTTGCAGCTCAAACGTCAATGATGATGGATATGGCCCATTGACAGAAAACTCGTCTCCTACTAGTCCTGGGCCAATGGCTATGGCCACACCAGTGCATTTTCCTACAGATTATAGGCCTTTTGGTGCTACATCAGCAACAGCAACCGGCGGTGGCATGGGCCTACCCGAATCTACCGAAATGACTGTTGGTAGGCCTAACTTTACACAACGTCAGAAGAAAAACAAATTTAATGATGATTGCCTGACAAGTGCACCCCCAGCGATAGACCTACAATTTTCATTGCCAGCTCATGAGGGTTCAGGAGGACATATACCAGTTGGCCTAGCTGGTCATCCAGCAATGCAACCAATGCAACTGTTTCCCGGCTCCCATGTGTCAGGGGGGACTATAAACATTACAATTAATACTTTAAATTTCCATTCAACAGAAAAGAGCAAAGCGACGCATTATATATGACTCTGACTTTGATTGATCACACCATATAGACAAATAACTGTTGTCAGACGTATCAGGCCTACTATAAAGCTCAGTTTTATGCTTTGGTGTGCCTATGCCAACTTTTACGTGTTAATGTGGTTCAAAATATATAGGCCTATTTAAGCTTTCATTTCTTTGGACATGTTACAGTTACATGTTAAATTGTTAATACATCTTTTTTGATTGGTCCAAATTGAATAATAAAATCATTTAGCTCTAATAAAAGGCAGCTGTGTCTGTTGATAGGCCTACCGTCAGTGGGACATTCAGTAATCTTGGGCCTAACTGCTACTTTTGAAAGTATGAAGTAGGCTCAGTAGGGACTATAAAGGCCTATATTCTAGAGAATACTGTCTGGACATTTAAGGCGTATGTCAGACGTAGGCCTACATATAGGGCCTAACGTACAACTTATCCAAATTGACAAATGCTTATGGGCCTACATTTATGTTCAAAACTTGTTACTTGATATTGATGATTATAAAATGATCTTTATTAAGCTGATCTTATTGACTTGATTATTCTGTCCATATTTCCGATTTTCATCAGGCTGCGAAATTAAGGAGAGTATTTATTTAATTTGTTTTAAAATGAAAGCAGAAACCTTAAAAATGAAATTTCTTAATTTCAAAGCCTGCAAGAAAATGTATCACAGTAAAGGGTTTTCTCAGAACTGTCACATTTATAATTTATAGATAGTCCATCCTAAAATTGTATTTAATTCAATGTGTGAGGATAACCTGAACTGTGATTATCCACATCATTGCAGCAAGTTCCTATTTTGACCCAAAAGTAAGATAAATATATCATAGCATGGTTTGTTGGGGATATGAAGTATATCAACTCGCATATGGTACCATATGCTTGTTGATATACTTCATATCCCCAACAAACCATGCTATAACCTATAAATATATATATATATATATATATATATATATATATATATATACATACATATATATATATATATGTATACATACATATATATATATATATATATATATATATATATATATATATATATATATATATATATATATATATATATATATATATATACATATACATACATACATACATACATGTACATACACCATGCATTTCAACTACATTTAGCCAACCAAATACACCAACTTAAAAAATGCCTAATCCCTCCCCCCTTCAACTGGCCAACACCTGTTGGTGGTCAAATGTGGTCTGCTTCAATGTTCTTTTTACCAATTTCAACAATAATCAAAACAGTCTGAGCAAGAGTTTTAGGGGAGACCTGTGGAGGGAACATGCTCAACATAAACAGCTTTCTTTGGCATGGCTTTGGTGCTATGTACTGAGAGCTCATCCCATGACAAGTAAAGCTCTGGAGTCAGCCTGACAGTCAGTCTTAAATCAATGGGGAAAGGGCTAATGCACGTACAGTTACAAATTTCAATTTCCAGTGTTAAAACAAATTGTGTATGACATACATTATAGAACAGTTACAAAAAACACAGCAAATAGAAGCTTTACTGACCAGGAAGGAATATGAATAATTTAGATACATATGTTTGTGACAGATGTAAAAGGAACAACTACCAGATGGCAGCACCATGCACTTTGCATTAACATGATGATTTGACACACAGCACACAGCTTTATTGAAAAACTTAATTTTGGCCCTATCGATCAATTGCAATGATTCAATCTGGCTGTGGCCTGAGAATTATTGCTACTAACAGAGATAAATAAGTCTTCTGGGCCAAGCAACTTGGGAATGACTAACCTGAGTCAATCCAAATAGATCGATGGAAGTATGCAGCAAAGACTACTACTTCAAGCCACAATACAGATACACTAAAGACTAAAATGATATTGATTCCAAGGTACATGTAACAATAAACTAGTAGGCATAACTGGTTTATAACATGTATAAACTGAAATAACTTCCAAGGTACATGTAACAATAAACTAATTTAAATAACTGGTTTATAACATGTATAAGCTGAAATAACCTCTAGTGTCAGCATTTTTGAGAAGTTCATATGTCTATGAATACTTATGCAACAATTGGAAAAAATAAAAAATAAAATAAAAGACTCATCCTGTTGCAAACTAGGTTATATATTTACATTGGTTGATTTGGCATCAGAATGATAGGTTGCTGGGTCAAAAGTCAATGTTATTGTCTTGAACATGGAAGGCTAGTATGCTTTGTAGTGACAAGTTAAGAATACTTACCCTGGTGAATACATTTTTAGCCCTGTGTTGCCAGGTTTTTGTGCTGGGATGCACAAGTTGCCAAGATTTATAAAAAGGACAGCCATCAATATACATGTAAATGTGTTGAGGAGGATGTATGCCACTATATATAATATTTCATATTTAACCCATTTCTGGTCAGAGTATGACTGAGTCAATAGCTTTCCTTGGCATAGACCAGGCACAATATGCCCAACCTGTGCCAAAGAAAGCTTTTGACCAAGGGCATGCCATCATGAAAGGTCTTACATACAAATCTCGGCAAAAATGTTTTCAAGTAACGAGAAATTTAAAAGTAAAAATGTTAACTCTGTCACTGCCAATCACATCAAAAGTTGATCTACTAAGGTAAAACCAGTTGAATTATCATGAGGATCTCAGATTCGTATTCCTTGTAAAAAGACCTTTAAGTCAAGTACCAGTATGTCTATAGTTCCAGAGAAAATACCCCAAATCAACAGCTTTTCTCAGCGCCTTTTGGGCACATTGCACTCAAGGCTCGCAGATAAAAGCTGTTGACTCAACCCAAAATTTGGCACTTAAAGAGTTAAGGCAGATGACAATTTATATTTGTGTGCTTTTGGGTGATAGAGTGGGCCACGTTTAGGAAAAATAGTAGCTTCCATACATAGATTAATGTGTTCCTGTATGAGGTAACAGGTCTTTGGTGAAGGGAATACTGCATCTGGTTAGCACTACTACATGTATCTTCTGGTCAGAAACATGAACTGTTTTTAAAATGTATAAGGACTTGATAATCTAAGTGAATTGGGCATTGGAAGAAGTGATATTATTCAAGAAAACAGTGCTTCTGTATAAATCATGAAACAATATGGCACCAACCTACATGTACATGACAGATAGATTTGTACATGTCAAGGATTTCCACAGAGTTACAACAAACACTCATCAGCTAAATGACCAGCTACATGTCTATCTTCCCTCACCTATGAAAAACTATGCATGCTATATGAACAGCACAATGCATAGCAGTAGTGAAGTTATATGGAATGACCTCGTATCCTAATTAAGAGCATTCAATATTCTTTTTTTTTTCTATATTCCAAAACGTTTCAGCACTGTACGTTGTGACACAGTGGTCCCTGCCTTGAGAAGCCACCCAAAGGGCAGGCCCAGAAGTGGTCTCTCAAGACAGGTGGTCTCTCATTAGAGGTAGAATAACATGGAAAAGATACCAGCAGGGACCTCTGAAATGTGGTCTTTCAAGCCAGGTGGCCTTTCATTGGCATGGCCTTTCAAGACAGGGACCAGTTTATCCTCATTATCTCTTGTACCTACTGTCAGAATTTTGTAATTAATGATATATGTTAGGTTGCCAGTGTCTGTGTAAACTGGTTCTCTTCTGTATACTGTATACACACTCTCTAATTAGTACACCCCCCATTTTTTTTCCAAAGAAAGAACCCTAAAATATCCCATAGTTTTCAGACATTTTTTCAGCTTTTGTGGATGAATTTTTTTATAGCGTACCGTGCGCTTATTGAGATGAATGTGGGATAACATTTTACATTCATTATAAAAGTGTAACAATTAAAGTATATATTTTTAGAAAGCATATACAGACAAATAATTCAGGCTGTGGAACTTTGGTAATATTTCATGAAAGCAGTGATTTCACAGCAATTATAAAGGTTTAGCTAAGTGATTGTCATTCTTTGATCTAAATTTTTGATTCAGCCTATACATTTTCATGCATTTCTGCATCAAATTTACAGCAACATTTAGAACACACTGCAAATAAATAAAAAAAATAAGTATGTCCTAATTTTTAAATATTTGTTGTTGTTCCTGAGATATGGACCTTTGAAGTTAGAATGATGACACATCAAATGAAAGCTACTTCTAACTGACTGATGCTAAAGCAGCAACAAACATATAAAATCTGAGACACACTTTTGGTTCATTGCATAAACTCGAGTTTACTGCAGATTTGAGGTCCCTATCTTCAAAGCTGAAAAAGCTGAATCAATATATTTGTAGAACATTATGATCATGTTTTGAGTAATAGTTATGTAAACATTGCCATTAACGAAAATTTATATGAAATTCTAATTAACAAAATCTTCAGTTTGTTACCATTTAGCAAATGTATAATTTATCTCACTTCATACATGAATCAAGGGTTGTATGTAGCAATTTGTGAAAGTCAATGCTAACCCAACATGTACATGGACACCAGCTTATTTCCATGCATTTGATTGTCCCTGACCATGCTACTGTAATACATGTATCTGCAGGGCCTCAGGAGAGATACCTTAACATACCGAGTCCCTGTAACTGTGAATATTATGTGTGTGTACATGTATGCTTGCCTGCACATTGTATGTGCAGTTGTGTGTGTATGTATGTACGTACGTATGTATGTGTGTGTGTGTGCATGTATGTATGTATGTATGTATGTATGTATGTATGTATGTATGTATGTATGTATGTATGTATGTAAATAGGAATGATGATGAGGGAAATTATTTTGTTCCACATACATACATACATACATACATACATGCATACTGGTTCAGGGGGAAGTCAAATTGTACTTATATCTGAACTTGAACTTGTACTATACAATGGTTTAACAGGTCTTCTCCATTCATATATGAAGCTCTGCATTTATAAGCAAAACACCTATTTAGCTAATTCATCATTTGCCACGTTTATACTTATTCATTATTATGTGGGTTGTCTTTGCTGAATATTTAGCTTAGACAAGGAGTTGCTATTCAGAGAGACATGTATGAGTATAGGCTCCGAAATATGTTCTGAGTAGTTACCCGCTGAAGACCCTTTAATTTATTTGGGCTAATACAACCTATGTCAAAATTCTACAGAAGAACATGAGCATTATGGACAATAGTGCTTCCATATGTATTGTACGTTAGACAGTGACAGGTTAACTTACAAAGAGTAAAGAGTTCAGACTGCGGAATAGGGTAATGACTACTATAGGAAGTGGTTCTGGACAAAAAGACACAAAATACAATACATACATACATACATACATACACTGATCCTGTATTTTTGGGGCCCCCTGATGAGAAAACAACCCTCTCTACACAGGCCATTTCTCCAAGCAGCTGTTTTATTTTAATTTCATTCATTTCATTTTCCCCCTTAAAAGAGGTCAACTCTCTTACATGGCCACATTTCTCATGCAGTTTGGGTGGCCTAAGTTTTGGGTGACAAATTTATCATTTGGCTGACATGCACATTTGCTGAGTAGGCAAAAAAATATGTTTAAAAAGTCTTTAAAAATGGAAATTAATAGAGGATTACAATACTTACATCAGAAAAACTACCAAGATCTGTCGAGCATGTGTGCCAAAATACATGTCGTCAGTAAATTAGGTAGCAGAGCTATCGTGACAATAAGATTTACAGAAGTGGTGGCAGCGGCAGAACTGATATTCTGCTTAAAACTGTATGCATCCCTTATGGGGGATGTATAATTACTTAACCTTCTCAGATTAGGTTTGTCCTAATAATCATTTCCTGCTGGCCTTGACTCTGATAGACATGTAAGGCTGAAAAGTTCTAAGCCTAAATGTGATCAATATCTCAATCGGATTGAAACAAACTTTTGCCACCAACAAGTACAATTATTTAATAAATCAGACATAAGAACTACAACTGTAGTGTGACTAGTGTCTTTGTACCAGACCATCTTGTGAACTACCCATTGAAATCACCAGAAATGGACAAAACTGGCTATAGGGCAGGACAAGTACCTGCAACTGAAAAGGCTAACTCCAACACAGATACATGCTGACATGGTCTCCACTTTATATAGGGGATGATGCCTCTTCCTTTTCCATTGTTGAGAAGTGGGCTGCAGAATTCAAGCGTGGCGGAGAGAGCCTTGATGGTGACGCGCGTCCAGGAAGGCCTTCAACAGAAACCATTTCCGAAAACATTACCCTGGTGCATGACATGGTGATGGCTGATCGACGATTGACCACTCGACATACTGCCCTGTGGGCAGCTCTCAAGAGAAGATTGAGCATATTATCACAAAGGAGTTGGGAATGACAAAAGTTTCAGCAAGATGGGTGCCAAAGTTCTTTGACAGTGGATCAGAAACACGTCAGATTCCTGGCGTCCAGTGACAATTTATGCCGTTTTGAAGCAGATCCCAATGATTTTTGGCCCGATTTGTAACCATGGATGAGATCTGGATTCATCACTTTGAACCAGAAACCAAAATTCAGTCTAAACAATGGAAGCATCTGGATTACCAACTTCCCCCAAAAAACCCAGTTGGTTCCTTCTGCTGGAAAGGTCATGGCTTCAGTCTTTTGGGATTCCAAGGGTATTCGACAGATTGACCATCTTGAAAGAAGGTCAGATGATCAATAGAAGATATTATGCTGACCTACTGAAACAGTTGCGTGAAGCTATCAAAACTAAGCGACGGGGATTGCTCACTAAAGTAGTTGTCTTCCACCAAAACAATGCTCCTGTTCACAAATCTGTGGTTGCCATGTCAGCGATCCATGATTGTGGCTTCCAACTCATTGACCATCCCTCTGATTCACCCGACTTAGCCACATCAGACTTCCACCTGTTTCCCAAAATGAAAAAGGAACTAGCCGGTCACCATTTTCCTAGTAATGATGACGTTATTTCCACTGTGAATGACTTTTTTTAGGGTGGCTGAAGAAAATTTCTTCTTGATCGGCATCCAGGCCCTGCAGCATCGCTGGCAAAAGAGTCTAAACCTGGAAGGGGACTACACAGAGAAGTAAATGAAAACAATCGACTTTGTACAGGTCTTTCACAGCTAGGCTTAGAACTTTTTAGCCAGCCCTCGCACATACATGTACACAGATGATAGGAGGAGAAACTAATGAAGAAAGGGACAACAGTTCAATGAAAGCTTTTCACAAACTGAAACAAGACTTTGGTCTCCAAGTTGCAATTTATGTCTATAAATTAAAAGCTTTTTCTGATTCTGTGCAATCTCTTTCTTGTCTATGTTCTGAACCAATACTTGATGACACATCTTACATGTAATACAGCTATAATAACCAACTCAGTGCTCAATTTGTAATTATTTTTTTTGGGGGGGGGGAGGGCGATGGTGAATGTTCAATGAAAAATGCAAATAATGTGGTTCCTAATCCAAATAATAATTATGATGTGGAACTAGCATATATCGCAATCAAATGGCTTCTGTTGTATTCTTTTCCCCACCTCTTGGCAAAATCTGAAATAATGGCTGGCACAAAGAGATTTGGTGTCTCCACTTACTTAGACATACATGTACAAATCAATCATCCAAGCAAAATGCTTTTTTCACTGTGATTACACAGGATATTGAGATATTTATGTCACTTAATTTATTAAAATTTGACTAACAGAAAATAATTACACGTGAAGGGATGTGACACAGTCCATTCCTAAACAATACTTTGAACTACATGTACAAATAATTTTTCACTGACAGATAATGAGGCATTGAAAAGAAATACTAAGCTATGCCAAATAGCGTTTTTTATGCACGTGGATATTCCAGTATGTTCCTACCTGGTCCCCCTGGTGCACATGCTCGGAGCGCATGCGTGACTTCCCGGTTCCTCATTGGCCCAGGACTTGTAGCGTGTCGATTTCAAATCAGACTTGTCCCAGTCTCATCTCCGACTCTCGCACAATGCAGACGCACTTTGAAACTTCTTCTCAACGGTTTTTCCATTTTTGCAATTTTTAATTCTCGATTTTTCGCAGTTTTGGTGGGTATTTAGGTACTATTGTTTGCACCGAACAAAAAGGTAAGTGACTCCTTTCTTTCAATCCACCTGTGCCGTACACAAGTCTGTGACGATCCATGATGGCAGGCAGTATCGGTAGCGACCTTCCTTGTGACCTGATCCTGGGCCACAGTTTTATCTGGAGGCTTGAGGATTTTTGTGCGAGGACTGGCCATTACGATATGCGCCTTAGTCAATGCCAACTCGCATACGAAGGGCTCAGCGGTGGCACGGTGGATACCATTGTCCAGCGTTGCATCTTACCTCAGCAGTCTATCGTCAGGTTCTTTCGTCCGCACATCGTCATGGTGCAGAGTGGGGGAAACGAACTGTGTAACCCACGCTTGCGGCCCGAAACGGTGGGGTTTGACCTGATCAACATGATTGATATGCTGTTGGAGCAGTTTGGTGTGCAACGTGTCATTATTTGTGAGATTTTCAGGTGCCCTTCCCCCAGGTATATTTCCCCAATTCAGTACGACATGCGCCGGGATCTGGCAAACATGTATATAGACACAGTTGCTGGATCTACGGAGGGCGCCCGTTTCTGGCAACACCGTAGGTTGTTGCATGTCCTTGCATCGGTTTTTTCATCAGATGGGGTGCACCTTGACGATGTAGGTAACGAGCGGTTCCACCGCAGTGTGCGTGGGGCCATTCAACAGGCTGTAGGTTCACTGGCCCACTATGGATTTTAACACAGTACTGGTTCAGGTTTTCACGGCAGAGGGCGTGATTTCCAACATGGCACCTTCAAGTCACTCTCGTAGTATGTGTTTCACGTTGGGTTTTGTGATCAAAAATTAGAAAAGAGTATCGGAATTTAGGAAGGTCTCGACAGTAAACGAGGTTTTCGGCGCATCAGTGGTTTAATTTATGCTCGGCCATTTGTGATAGTAACCAGCAAAATTAAGAGGCAGTGATTTCATGCGGTTTTGCCGCTTGGTTTTACTTTTGAAATGCAATACTAGTTGCTTGAAATTTAATTTTTGACGCCGGTTTCACCACAAATCGCCAGGAAAATAAGATGGCCAGTCCTGTTCATATTGTTATAATCCAGTAGTAACTACTGAGTGTCCTACACAGGATCATTTGCTGTTTACACTTCAGCCTGACTACATACGTTTGTTTTCAGTTTAATAATATGAATCATAATTTACGTTCCTCGATGTACCTGTTTATACACAGCTCTCACTCGCACCCTTGTCACTGTGCAGTTCTGCCCTATATGTGATGGAGGATCTCACCTCATAGGCAGTCTCTCGGCAGTGTGGGTGAAGAAGAGGGCTAATGCTATTTTCTGTTTGCCTGACGACGTACATTTAAAAAAAAAAAAATAGCCCTTTCAGTGGTTTTGGGCTGCTTTTGCCAAAGGGAGTCCACAAGGGGTGCCACATGGAACTTGCCTCTGCAAGTCACAGTGCAGGCACTGCTTGGGGAACCCCAGAGACAAGAGGTAAGACTAGTCTGATTGAATAAAAGCTGGTCTTTTGTGCCAGGCTTACTCTTGGTTTTAGTTGTGTGTACCTGATTATGGATGATGTAAGAGCTGAGCTGTATGCTATGGAAATATTTGATATGTCATGTGATGCACTTAAGGTAACCCAGAACTGTTCATACCCAAAGGGTCTGCTCCCAGGTTTTTCTCATTTATATTACATGTAAATCCACTAGAACAACAAAAGGTCATGCATGTATGATGTATGGGTAGTATGTACATTTGAACCTATAGATTAGCATGGCACTAGAAACCTAGTGTATAATACAATCCACCCTCTGAGTGCAGTGGTCTTACCACGTTGACCCATTCCTGGTCAGAGTACAACTGAATCAATGGCTTTACTTGGTGTAGGTTGGGCCCCAGCTAACATTTTTTGGCACCTGTCTGAAGTCAGGCATAAGATGTTTTCCTTCATACTGCACTTCATATTCATTCACTGATATATTATTATGAAGTTGTTGGTATGTCTACCTCGAACTTCTGGATTTTGACTCTGCCTGTTTGATGACTTATGTATTTCGATAATGGACGGTTTTTGTTTCTTCGGATTTTCTGTACAGTTTCTCTGGCATTGCTGAAAACTGTTGTGTGCTTCTATTTTTCATGAAAGTCATTATTTTCATGTTGTCAACATGATGTCTTATCATTTTCAGATATTTAATGAATAATGTCTTGTTTGGTGGATATCCAAGTCTTGTTGTTATATCTGCTGGCATTCATGTTGATGGGCTTGTCAAGATTTGGATTATTTTCAACTTGGACTGATTTGCGACTACAATATTGACATTTAATGGTCTCATACTACTATTACACACAAATCTCAGCAAAAATGTTTTCTAGTAATGAGAAATTGACATAAAAACATTGAGGCAGACAATAATTTACATCCCGGGCATTCTGCGTGATTTGAGCAAGAAAGGGTTACGTTACACAAGGAGAGATGTCACAATATTATATCTGCTCCCACTGTGTGGCCATCAAGGACAGAAACCCAGAAAAGCAGTGCTACATTCAAGAGACCAATCAATGTACAGATTGCTGTCATGATGAATGTTATGGAAAATAATCATTGTCTGTCGCAAGCATGAGAGAATACAGGTGATTTAGCTTACTGTGGGGGTTTGAAGAAGTACAGATTGGCTGTAATAATATTGAAAGATCACCCTTTATTTTGTCAAAGAACATTTCTCAGCACAGACAATGTATATAATGTCACTTGGACAATGTGACCTTGAATTCCTGACCTACAACTAGCTGCGATGCCACACCAAGATGGAATTTTTCTGCAAATCAAGTGCAATTATATTCATGGATGAGTCCCATTCAAACCTAATGACAGAGTTAAGAATTATCCCCCAAACATTCTGCAGCGAACCTGTTGGGTTTCTTTCAATTGCATGTAAGACCTGGCACTTACAGCCTGTTTGAGATACACGAAGGAAGTGTTTGTGAGTACTGGAATAAGAGTTATATTGTACTATGGTGTCTCAAGTTTCAGTTTCACTTTCTTTCCTGTACAAAGCCTCCCATCCATAATTCAGCATAATGACACATGAAACTACCTTGCACATATGAAGGCTATCATTGCAGCAAATTGATGTGGTTACTTCTTTAGCTACATGGATTGTTTGTAAAAGAGAGAGCAATGTGTTTCACCACTTTTCTCTCTGCATTTGTTAATAGTTCATCAAAGGAATGCACACAGTACATAACCAACGTTTGTACCTGTACTTATATTTTATTCTAGTCTTTAAAGCATCATTATGTATAGTGAACATTCATCCAGTATGTACAGTTCCAGGGTTTTCACAGACAACTTTAACTAGCACAGTGGCCTGCTGTGCTATCCCTCTGCTCTATGTCATTCAGAAAAATCGGCCAACCTGTGAAAATACTTCATTGTGTAGAACACTTTCAGTTCATCTCTCGAATTTCAAATCTCCAGTATTTTTACATGATGTACAATAGCTTACAGTTCTAGATGTACCTTTCTGCCTTCCCTTTTCTACATTAAAGCTCCCACAGTACATCTGAGCTTGCAACCATATTTTTTCACTGTAACAATGTTTAATATGACTCAAAACCAAGGTCCTTCTTTATCTCACTTTACCAACTTAATTTCCTGTTATCTCGGATGTTAGCGACCAGTTCTCCTTGGGAACATCCAGTAACCAGAGCTTGAATGACTGCAGAAAGACATTGGTATTTCCTTCATCAACCACAATTAAATTTCCAAATCCTACTGATTCATTAAGCACCTAACATGAGTAGCCCGGGTTACTCTTCCACTTTCATCTACATTAACTGAGATTTTGTAGCATCTGTATGCATGCAGTCCTTCATAATGAATATCTTTCAAGTTCTCGAAACACAGCTGACTACTGCCTTACTCATGTCTGAACTCCCATTCAATGTACATTTACAAGAAAAGTTATATGTACAGACTCAATTGTTTTCACATTCATATCCCCCATATACATGCACATGCAAAAGCGCCTCAATATAGATGAAACTGGACCTATCACATGATGAAACAAAAATACTGAAGTTTTAACATTAATATTTTTCACAAATGAAAAATTTAAGCCTGAACAATGCTTTACTTGCCTGACCTGCAAGACATTTGTAACATATATCCCATGATAATATGGAGGAGGCTACTCTATACACCTACATGTGTATCTGGCCACCACTTAAATTTCCTGCCCTTTATAAAACCATTTTTCATCAACTCTAACTTTCCTGCATCTGTGAAAGCACATTATTTTAGTCTTGTGTGTGTTTACTTTAATGCAGATCGTATGACAGAATTCCACAATTATATTTGCTTTTGTTGAGCGTCTCACTGAATCAGCTATAAATAATAAATCAGGTTGACCCATTTGGAAGTTGTTTAACTTCCTACTGGGTCAATCTGATTATATAATGCTTCCACAGTGTTACAGACCACATGCATGAATATGGCTAAAATTGTGTATAATTTTTTTGTCTGTGTTTGTTTTTAAAGGAGTATTCCCACGCTACTATTGTCGTCTGATCAAATATAATTTACCTGTCATTTTTTTCACGATTGGTCAGTATCGATATTCTTAGCATATTCTGAGCAGTATATTAAACAAAAATGCTGAAAAAGTGGTAAAAATGCGTGTTGTGTTGACGAGTTTCATGACCAAGTCTGAGCGACCGCTGGAAGGGAAATCCATGACCACCCTGCGAGTCTATAAAATGACGTCATGTCACGTGATCATAAACTTGGCCAACACTGTCAACAAAGCAGCATGGAGATCACTCTTTTTCTCAAAGGCAGACAAAAATGTCCCTTTTCTCTTTGTAGTCTTGGGCGTACGGTCCGCATCCACCATGATGATGATAACATGTGCTCGATGTTGTGTACATACGGGTACCGCAACAATCGCAAGGAATTGTGGGAGGAGTTTTCCGAGCTAAATTTAGCTACGCTCTATTCAAACGGGGACATGCAGAAAAGCTATCGATAGTCTTTCATACGAGGGCCAGGATAACATTATGAGTTTGGGATATTTCCCGTTCATGATATTTGATAAAATTCACGAAGCTTATTATATAAAGGTAGGGCTGTAAATTGACGAAAGTTGAACTTTATTTGCCGCATGGGAGTTTTTCCAGCGTATGTGCTTGTGGCCGCACGGGCCTACTCCTTTAAGTTATAGACTTTCAAATTTTAAACCATTGTACCTCTAAGTGTTTACTTTGAATAATTATATTTAGCTCTTGCTAAGTACAAAACAATGATAAAGAACAGTTGTGTAACATTTCAATTTTTGACTAAAGAATGGTTGTTCATACAGCAACTATGATTCAAGTTTCACAGTTTAAATACATTCAGAATCTATGGACCTTGCTCTTTCATAAAATGCATACTTTTTGTGGAGGTTAACTTCAACACTTTTAACATTAAGTAACAAAATTTGTGATTTGTGACAGGTGATTTAGAGTACCTCGAGTTTTACAGATAATGCAACAAAAGCAATTAGCATGAGACCCATGGACCTATACGTAGTGCTCTCCTATCATGTATAAACAGATTGATTTGAGTACACGGGGCCAAACCTGTTTATGTGACCATGTGGATAGTAGGACCTCACTGGTATCTTAGGCAATTGAGATTTTGACTTCCTCCATAATTCCACTAATTTTCATAATGATCCATCAAAATCAAAGATGGTACGGTGTTCAAGAGATTTTCACATTATTACCACTGTATGTACATGTATACTGCAACACACTTTAGGTAGTGCCACCAAGATCAAACCCAACCTGGATTTTTATACACTTGATCCATCCTGGGACTTTTTTGGGCTTACAATGAAAAGTGTGGACTGTATTGCATTTACAAACCAAAAGTTCATGGAAGGACAGATGAACTGTACAGACAGGCAGATGTTTGATCACATAAGTTCTGACACCTAGCTATGGTCAGCAGAGCTAAAAAGCAACTGAATATATATATCTGGACTTTTGAATCCAATTACATCTATATCTATGTGCATGTACCTAGCCAGTCTGTTCAATACATAATCCACACATTCCCAGTGTAATGAGACATCATCATCATCATCATCATCATCATCATCATCATCATCATCATCATCATCATCATCATCATCATCATCATCATCATCATCATCATCATCATCATCATCATCACCACCACCACCACCACCACCACCACCACCACCACCACCATCATCATTTTCGGGACAGAAATTAACTGGTGAGTAAATATGTTGTGTGTACCATGATGCACTTACATGTATGAAGGAACAAATATTAGTGTCAGTTAGTACAAATATTTCTATCCTTCTGTCACAATACCTTAGGGCATTTTTGATGTGTCAATCAACAGTATACATTGTACATGCAGCAATTGTATGCACACGTAACTGGCAAAATATAATCAAAACCCACTGGTAAGCATGGTAATTGCAACATACAGTGAGTTAATTCACCACCCTAGCAATGAAACAGGGGAAAAAAAGGATAAGCTTGCAACCTGTCTATCTACTGTCAATTAGGGTGAGTGAAAATGTGAAACTGTTGCCAACGCCACCATTCAGTGACTACATGGCAATCTTCCAACAGCTCAACACAGGAACAACATGGCAATGTTGACACCAGTTAACACAAAGACAGGCAGTGTAGCCATAAGGTGACCTTTAGCAGCGAAGAACATTTGTGCCAATCAGTGAAGCAACTATTTTAACAGGGAAAGGTTAGCCAGCATTTGGCTAGTGTGAGCAAAGGTCGTCACCCATCTAGCAAACATGGCATGAGGAATGACAGAGTGGCTATCTTTAGTGCCATCATTATGACCCCTCTGCAGATACATTCGTAGGCAAGAAATGACAAGAAATACAAAGAGGGGGAAAAGAACAAGAAGGAAATTAAAATAGCACATCTCTAATTTTATTTATATCTGCAGCAACAGATGCAAAACCATTGCTGTACGTCAGCAACTTTTACCAAAAAGGAAAGTCAGCTGTCATCAAGGAGCACATTCTGCAGTTTCTACCAAGGCAAAAGCTGCAGGGGATCAATGAACACAATCCTACAGCTACAAAAAACACACATACACACACAAACAAACAGAACAAAACAAACAAACAAAAAAAAGACAGTCAACATCAATGGACACATTCATGTGGTTAAAAGGTGCAGCTTGACAAAAAGAAATGTACATGTATAAAGTTGACACTAAACACATTTCTTACAGACTTGCTAACAACAGTTTAATGTCCACATTTACAAAGACAGACAATGAAAAACAGGAAACTGATTAAAATTCACAATTATTAGTGCATGTGTAAGTCAGGGTTCCCACAAAGTCTGACCAGAACTTTGACATTTTTCATTCTTTCCTGACTTGAATACCATTTTTCATGACCAAATACACAAAATATGCAATATCACTTTTAATCAAATGGCTTCCCGATAACCCTCTATGTGCAATACATGTAAGATATCGAGTTAATTGAGTGAAGTTTGTGAGCTTTAACCCACATCAGTATTTCCAAAATTGTAATATCTCCAGTGAAAACAAAAAGCAACCAGTAATCTTTTAAACTGATAACAGTCTCTGTAAATAGAAACAGCAAGCTATTGTTTCATCAAATGTCACAGTTTGTATCAGTGCCAGCCGCAAAATGCAAACTAGGAATTTTTCACCTTAAGATTCTGCACTTTCAAGTCTGAAAATAGTCTCCCAGGCCTCTACATTTCTTCATCCAGTAAAAGCATTTCACCTATGTCAAAATACAAATATCTTGACAAAGAAGGAGAAAATAACAGTAACATGTTGTAATAAAACCAGCATGCCTGCTAGTCATCATTCTCGCCTTTTATTGCATGTCCTTGATTTTCATTAACACTGTGTTGTCTAAGTGAAGCTCTTTTGGATAGTCAGCTGTAACTCAAAGAGTCTTGGCCTCTGACAATGATAGTTTGCTTCACCCAAAAAAAGAGCTTCCCAGAGGAAGTAGTATTTTATTGACCATGTTCAAAGCAATACATAAAGATCTATACACTCACTGTATCATTTATGCCATGATATCAGATTGAAGGGGATTTTTTTGGTTTTAAAATAAATATTGTCTGGAATTGTTCGAACAGCAAAGTGTGATAGAACACCTGTAAATACTGGAGGGCACTACAGTTGTACTGCAGCAATACGTGATGCTGGAGTAATATTCAATTACTCATGAACACAAAGTGAAGTAGACAGTTAACATATTAATCTGAAGCATGCTAGTATTACATGTACTAGTTTTCTGCATCACTCGGTAGGAAATGCCATTAGCCCTGGACCCAAAGGAAGCTGACTCAATTTTCAGCCAAAAATGGTATTTCCACTCGTGAATGTGAAAGTTTAGGAAATACAGACACATGCAAAATTACAACTATTGCCAAATGCACAAATAGAAAACTTTAAAACCGTAGTCACATGAAATCACAAAAACAGTGCACTTTATTATTGCTTGCCACACAAAATTGCCATCTGTGTCATATGTTTGAAATCTTTACTCTTTTGTACACATTGTATGGTGTGGTACTCAAAATTTAATGATTCATGAGACACTATTTTCCTGACCCTTTCTTGAATTTCCTGACTTTTAACTGATACCAACAGATAAAACACTTTTGCTGACTTTTTCCTTACCTGTGGGAATTAAGCCAGACACATCGCTGCTGCTTCCAGCCAGTTGACCTGATGACATTGTGTCAGTACTGTACTCACTCTCTTAAATTTCCACATTGAAAATATCAGCTGCTAATTTAATCACAAATTGCACCAGCTTTTACTTTCAAACACTTTTCAGAATTATTTAACATCAAAAAATAATCATCATGATAGAACGTACTGCGGTACCACCCTAGGGCAACTTCCTAAACATAAAAAGGTTCAAACGACATGGCGAATGCAAGTTGACAATGACATTTAACACAATTTGAACTGAACAAATCTCTGTACACTGGTTAAATGCCTATCAAGGTCTTGACTTGTTCACTTAATGAATTTGCAAGTCTTGTATTAACCTGGTAAGTGACCTTTGTTCTCCTGAGGCTCCTCACTCAATCATGCCATGATTGGCCAACAGATTACTGTGTGACACAACTGCTTGAACACTCATTTCACCCATGTCCAAATGCTTTTATTTAATTCAATTTTTGATGTTAATAAAATTATTCGGTTTTTAATTGTACCAGTGTAATTTAATCAGGTGGATAAGAAATTCCTGAAACTGCCAGGCTTTTCAGTATGGCTTATTCTATGAATGATATTCATTCAGAATTTGCACGCTGAACTCCAAGCATGGTGTAACAGGACAGCCAGCCTTTCAACTCTCTTGCTACTGAATTATCTTCTTTTTTAAAAAAATTTATTGATTTATTTGGAACAAGACAACTCCTTGCTTATATGGAAACAGCAAAAATTATTTTGTGAAGGACTGTACTTGACACAAGAATGGCATATAAAATGGGCAACGTACACTGCAAGTTATAAAAAATGCAATCACTCTTTTCTTATGCTTTGCTTTGATCACTGCAGCCCATGTGATGAACTGTACAATCGTGTCTGCTCTGTCACTGTTTGCTGTGTCATGCGACCATTCTTGAAAAATCTGCCACATGATTCAACAGTACAACCTTCACAGGATATCAATTTAGATCCATGCAAATACAACTAGGGAGTACGAAATGTCATATCCCATGTGCAATAATGTTTTAGCTGGTATACACATGGAGTCAAAAGTAATATCAAATGTCATTAATCTCTACAAACTCAAATACGATTCTTTGACCCTTTGTCCACAATGTTTGTCCTTTATTGAATGTTTCCGGAGATTCCAGCATTTGGAGAGTCAAAGCACAACAATCACATTCTATTAAGATTACAAAAGTTGAGGAAGTGAAAACTACAAATATTATGCTTTCATACAGAGACTACAGAGAAATATGTTGAGATTCTACAATATCACTGGATAAGCATAGTATTTTGAATGTAAGATCACATTGCCAGGCATCACAGAAAGTTGACATCTGAAGGCTTTTGCTGACAAAAATCACTTTGGGCTGACACCTTTCATTAATGTGTCGGCCCAAAAGACTGACACATATTTTAATCAGATATAATGGTATATATTTTAAGTTGACAAAAAAGCTATCCTGGGCCTACAGAAATTTCATAGTTGCTGGCCCAAATGGCCTATAAACAAAAAGCTTTTTGCAATCTCTGAAATTTGCTAATTCCTTTATATGTATTATTGTCTACATTTTTTAAAAAATTAATTTGGTAAAAATAAATAAGCTGTATACTGTCAACAAAATACACAGAAAATGTCTGAACCTGTGAGCTTTCATTACATGTCTACTGGAAAAAACAAAGATTCAGCAACCCGCATGACCTGTTTTTTGACACTTGCCCTGGTTTTACTAAAAAATCATGTGCCTCTTAGCCCTGCCCCCCCCCTCCCCAAATGAAGACAACAGTCTCAGATTGAGTCACCAGCTTCCCTTGGTTTAGGTTGGGTACTATACCATGAGAAGCTGCTACCATTGGGCACATCATCTTGATAGGTCTTACCTACAATTCTTATTTAACTCATTCCATACCAGTCCCTGATTTTTCCATATATTTACCTAGATTTAAGATGACAATTGCATGTTTAAATTCTCCATGAAAAGAGCTTTCATTCAAGTTCCAACATGTCTATAGTCTTAAGTCAGTGGTTCTGGCACTGCCTGGCAAGTCATGCTGCAACTGCTGCAAGGGTAGCTGCAGCATGACTTGCCAGGCAGTGCCAGAACCACTGACCAATGACTGTCACCACAGTATGGAATAAGTTAAACTGTCTTTCATTACTGTTAAAATTATTGAAAAACAAAACAAAACAAAACAAAACACTGAAGCACAACATTTGACTGAGCCACCAGCCAGTTTTTGGCCAGTTTATGCTTGGGTTAGAGGCTTAAGCTACTTATGCACCATTAGACATGTATGTTCTGACCTAGCTGTATGAATTGTGTGCAAACCCAAGGCATAGAACAAAGAAATGGTCTATACACTAATGTCAGGGGCAGAAACAAGCCAATTTTGGCAGTGAACTACTTAGTATGGATGATCCCTACAGCCTTCATGGATAAGTGCCTGTGTACAGTTTCCTACCCAACTGCCAATATTAATCTCAGTACATATACATTGGCAAAGGCTTGTCACACAGAAATGCAGCCTGCAGGCATGTGTACATAAAAAATACATGGATAAATGCCCTACACACTACATGTACAACAGTGAATAGTGCCTGGATTTGTTTTGACAGCCAAGCGTATTCCATACATAGAACCATGGAAAAATGAAGAAAAAAAAAAGGTCAATTATGGGAAAAATCAGACAAGAAGACAGAAATCAGTGTACACTGAATCAGCAGCATTTCTCAAAGCTGCACATTCTAATCCTTGTTACAAAATTACTGAGTCTGATGCCATATTCAGATAAAGCCTTTCTTTAGATGTGAACTCAAAGTAATTGCTGTGGCTAGTTTGTCAGTGGGGTAAACTTATAATGATTGATACAAGTGCATGCAATGGCCACCTATCTGTCTCTATTACATCAGGCCACACTTCAACTTGTAGCAGCAATGCCGGTAAGTAGGAGCCCTGTCCAATATCTGTCTTCCAGAAAACCTTTCCATTATGTTCCGATACAGCTCATGTCACCTTAACCAAATTTATCATTGTTCATTTTTGCCAGATTAGAAGTTGAGTATTCCATCTCAAAGAGGTTTTCAAACAATATTACATACCTGGTACAAGCACAGTCCCTCCACAATCACAGGCGATTGGTAAGCAGTTATTTCAAAAGAGGATGTAAGTCTTCTAATCAGTGTAGTTCACACTAGAGCAAAGTACTGGAGATAGTGGTCACAGACCACTGGATTCATGCGACTCCAATGTGATGGCCACAAAGCTGCATAATACATGATTAATTATGATCATTTCCATGATATTCTGCTTAATTCATCAAATTCATACCAAAATTTATCAAGCCTAAAATGTCAATTACAGCTTTTAACCCAAAGTAACCTTGCAGAAGCTGCAACGAGACTCAATTTGCCAGACTCGTATTATCATGCAATCCATCGCTGCACAATATTGGCCCCGAATCTCCCACTCGAGCCACCTGATTGAGGCCTAAGACACATCAGGCTGAGAAAGCTGAGATATCACACAATGGGTAGTCCTCTTAACGTCACTATGTGAATTAAGCAAATGCTTGCACTTGAGAAGAATAATTATGGCTACGTCTGATTACCAAGATTCTCCCACTGGAGTGTATCTTTCGATGACCAGCCCCCACCTTGTATCAACCCTGTTCGCTGATGACATCTGGCTCTCCACGATCAAGCACGTGCAACAGCATTTCATTGGCCATGTACAAGTTTTCCTCAATGAGCAACACCTGTCACTTTCAAATGATACCCCCGGGGATGGCACTTACATGTAATGCATGAGCAATTTCCTAAACTCCTATTCGCGACAATATGACTCCAGAGACACTTTCAAATGTATCTTTTTTCTGAAGTTATCCCAGACATATGTGCATGTACATGGTGTATGTGTACAATAAAAGCTATCTGTCTTGGCTAACAGAACTCAGGTTTCCAGCTGTTTAAAAAACTAAGTGGGACAAGTCCAGCTTAGGGGTCATGATGGAAAATCTGGAAAGTTTAATTTAATTTTCATATTTATTAATAATACTTACCTTTAGAACACTAATGGGTACTTGACCTCTTAGGTCTTGTCTCTACAAAGATTAATAACACCTGAATCTTTTCTGTGCTACTCACAGGGGCTACTGCAGCGCCATCTACACCAGGCAGCTTACATGTACCTCCGGTCTTGACCTAATACGTCAGTCATTCTTTTGGGGGACTAGTCCCAAGAATGATCTGAAACAGGGAGGCTGGGTGGGCTTCAATGTGTTCTAGAGGTAAGTATTATTAATAAGTATGAAAATTAAGTTAAATTTTCCAGATTTATGGTATACTACATTATCTCTAGAACACTAACGGGTAAAGATACCACCAGAACGGAGGTGGGTGATCATTTCAGCCTCAGGAGCGTAAGTAGCTCCATAAGAAGGAGGCAGAAAAGTAACTTAACTCTACCAAAAAGACAAATTGTTACATCAACAAGGGTGGAATAACAAACCTGAAAGAAATATTAATCCTCAAAAGGATTATAATACCTCCCATGCGATCAAGTAAAAATTAAAAGACAAATGTCACGCGGTAAACATTTGAGTAGTTGTGTCACACCGTAAGCACAATCTAAGTTGGATTAGTGTAAACACATTGAGGGAGTGGGGATATCAATCAATGCAAGCAAATCCCCTTCAATACAAGACAAATCCCTCAAGTAATAATCAGAAAATGTCGAATCGGAGCGACATCGACAGGCTGCCCCAACGTCCTTCAAGGACACGTGCTTCAAAGCATCCCAAAACGATGCTATGACCCTAATTTCCTGTGCCCTGGCCCTATGCACCTCAGTTCAGGAACTTTCTCTGTGGCTATATAAGCAGCTTGAATAGCCTTCATAATCCAGCTCAAAATTGTGTTGGCACGGATCTTAGGGCCATGCATAGGTAAGTAGCCAAGTGCGGGTCAAAGAAGAAGCAAGTTCTCAATATCGCCTGTGCCACAAAAGTTCCTTGTACTGCCGCAAAATAAACTCTCACAAAATCTGCAGCTTGTGTTCATGATACAAACACCCAAGAAATAAAATCTACCACTGGGTCACACCACAGAAAGGAGACACTCTCTTTTGAACCATAGTAAGGCCACGGACAATACGACCACCAAAAGAGATAACCTGATGTATTAGGTAGAGACTGGAGGTAAGCTGCCTGGTGTAGATGGCACTGCAGTAGTCCTGGATCATAAGTAGCACAGCCAGAAAAGATTCTGGTGGCATTAATCCTTGGAGAGACACGAACTAGGAGGCCAAGTACCCATAAGTGTTCTAGAGGTATGTATTTTGCCATAAATATTAAGAATTATAATTTCGTTTAAACTGGCCCAATTTGGCCAGATCGAGATAAGTCACAAAAGCATGAACTTGCAACCTCTGTTTTTCCTCATGAGCATTCAATAAAATTAAGTCTATTTTTAATGACTAAAAAGAAGTGAAAAAGCAACACCATATTTCAGTGGACAACTGCATGGGCTTAAACGCATTCAGTTGCACAACATGCCGTCAGTTCACAACCAATGTGGACCACGTAATATATATTTCATAGCAGTATTTACATGTACTTCAAATGAATAACAACACAAGACAGACATTGAGGAGGAAGGCATGATAACTTATGTGGGGACATTTTCTGTCACACATGTCTGCTATTTTGGCAATAACAGGCAATGAATTCCAAAGCTTGGCAAAGCCAGTCATAATTGAAGAGTACTGCCTGGCAACTGCTTTCTCAGCAGTGTTTCTTAATTTCCTGAGCTGACACACTTGGTTTCCCAATGTTCAGCAGATTCCATGCTGTACTGAATCCATGTCATCCAATTTGGTTGTCAATTCAGCCATAATATCGCAGTCACCTATAGTGCCCCCCAACTTATAAGACCACTGTTAATGCAACCCAAAAGTGAACTTACAAGAGAGGTGGCCTTGCTATAGGGAAAAATATAATGGAAGCATCACACTTTCTCCACAGGAATGGTGGTCTTCTTAGTGGGATGGCCTCTGGTGAGAAGAGCTTTGCAAAAGGGGTACTATGTACTGCAGTGAAAAAAGTCCTGTTCAAATGAAAGCATCACTACGCTCAGCCATGACTATCAGGACAGCAAGAAACAATAAATTACCATTCATTGATGGATTGGACCTTCAGCTAATGGTTCCCCTTTTCAATCTTGTATCTCTGCATTCCTGCATGCATGATCTCGGAACAGACCTAATGCTATTGATATGTAAGACTCTCATCTTTCAATGACTGCATTGTTTTCACATTCTAAATTAACGCACAATAAAGCAATGTGATGCCACAAAACTGGCCATGTCTGCCCTGCGGTAAGACAACTCTGGATTTGTGAATTGACAAGAGAGAAGTGGCAAAGATCTCCATAAACAGTAGCTTACAGGCCACCAGTTTGCCCCATGGCATGTGGGTATACCCACTGCTCAAAGTCATGATTAGCACCGTGTCTGAAGAAGCCACATTGTATGTGTGGGTCTGCAAGGCTAATATCAGATTGCCTGTGGGGTTCATCAGGTTTTATTTAAAATGTAAATTTGTGTATTATTGGATGGTAATTTTGCAGGAAATTGAGGAGAATAACCCTGTGATACACACACAGAGACCAATCAATAGGTAAGGCAGACTAGGCTCCACAAGCTCTTTTCCTTCAGGCTCCCCCTTGATAAAATCCTGAGAGCTGGGGCTTCAAGACAGGTGTCATGGCAACCTGTGCCCCAGGAATGTATGCTAAAATGGCTTGTGTGGTTTCTGCAAGCATAAACGAACATGTACACACTACGATACTTTGTCTGTTCATGTCAATGAGCACCAAATCACACCAATGGGAAAGCTGTTGTCGTTTGCTTCTGTTCCTTTCTTGGAAATTTTAAATTCTGACAAAAATAGTTCCAGGAAGTAGCAACTGTTGCCCACAATTTTGATTTGAATGGGGAATTTTTGTACAAAGGAGGTTGTACACCAAACCATGTTATGGACTTAATTATATGACCATTGAAACTTCCTTCCCACATTTTATGCATGCACAGGCACATTTAGCTCCCTGTCTGCTCTTTACTGTTCACCAGTAAATTAATCCAGTCATGAAAAAAATAAGCATTACCTTTTTTATTATCAAAGTTCAAAGCTCTGATGATGGCTTTTAAACGTGAAAGCAATTTTAAACACTGGGGGTTTTTTTTGTATTTCTTTTCATGATAAGATCGTCTCCTTTTTACCTTGATATCACAGGGAAGTGAACCTTTTTGCTCAGCCTTGTGCTCAATATTTAATCGTCTCAGTTCACTTCGTCATGCTTTACTTAGTTTTACTTTAAACTATGCACACTTCTCATCAAACACACTTATGTTAAGAACAATAAAAACAATACAGTAACATGGACAGAAGAAGATCACTTTTTTTCAGCTCCCTTAATGGGACCAGAACAGCCCTTTGATTGCTCCAATCAATCCCAGCCTGACTTTGTGCACAAGCTAAATACAACCAAGCCAGGCATAAAACTAAAATTTCCATACCTGGAAATCATATCTTTTCAAAAATCATTTTTGAAGTTTTATGATGTTGAGATTCACATTAAACTAGTCATATGTAAACAATAGCATGTGCTTTATGTAGCAACAAATATTTACCAACCATGAGCATATAACAAGAGGCCCGTGGGCCCAATGCTCTGCTGGCATTGTGGCTGTATTGCACCTGTTCATTTCAAAGTTGTGAGTCCTCAAATAGCTTCTGAACATATAAAGCTTAATGTAAAAATTGTCCATCAGATGGCACTTCCCTCCACATGCTATCATAGCTTATTTGTGCAACTCCTGTGATGAATATTTTTGCATGTGCCAAGACAACAATGAGTGAGTCCTTAACTTTATGTCCTCAGTGACCTTGGGACAGAAGATCAAAGAAACCCAGATTATGTAATACAAGATACTCATAGGCCTACCTGGTGCTGTGCTGACATTGCCATTGAAGTCCAAGCTACATGTACACCCTGCCATTACAAAATCACCTCTTTCAACTTTACAGGCATGGTGACCTCACAAAAATAGGTCAAGGTCACTGATATTTTATACCATTCTAGCTTTGGACATAGTCTATAAATTTGGAAAGTCTAATCCAATTACTTTTCAAGATATGGAATTTTATGTCTTAAAACACATTTTGGCCCATAATTTACATCAAATTATCGATGGCACCACTAGTATCATTAAAAACTTAGACTTTGAACTCTCTCACAATCCCACTACATTTGGTGAAGATCTACCAAACATTAAAGATGCTAGAGTGTTCACAAGATTTTCATATTTTGACCCCTATATTGCATAACATTGTAGGTGGTGCCACCAATATCAAAAACGAACCTAGTTTTTAATACCCCCTATAAGTCCTGAAAGTTATATTAGGCTAACTTGAAAACTGTGGACAGTGCTGTGGTCACATTTTGACTTGTATATCACATAACAGTATAGGCGGCGCCACCAACATTGACATTGACAAAGATTTTTATGTACTTAATAACTCCTAAACATCACATGGGCCTATCACAAGAATTGTGGGGTACAGAGCATTCACAAGATGACCCCAATATTCAACCTGGCTATTTGACCTTGACCTTCAACTCGGATTAAAAAATATGTTACGTTCAAAATATGTGCCCCACATCCAGCTTTCCATATACATGTATAGTCTGTTTGTTCAAATCGAGTAATGACTTTTGAGTTATTGAGGAAAAACAATAAACTAGGCCAAGCGCCAAACTCCACAATTACCAGGTCACAGTGACCCAAAAAGCAAGTCACCAAGTACAGTTTTATGTACTATGTAATCAAGTGCAATTTTGATCAGGAGGCTAAATTCTCTTTGCCATAGATGACCAAGCTACATTCTGCCATAAACCAGTTAACAGATAACCATTTAACTGTATTGGGGGGGGGGGGGGGATGCCCCCAAATTATACTTTGTAATTCTTGAATATGGTCTGTGTACCCTGTCCTTCGCCCTAAAAAACCAACCCTAACACGGGATGGAAAAAGCGATAAGGATAAAATTCTATACCCGTATATATTACAATGAAATGGCAAACTGACTGATAAGGTTGACTAGTTCCATCATATGTAAGTTACAAGATGTTTGAATCAAATGGTTACTGACTGACATCTTTGACTAGTAGTAACGAATGTAAGTTACAATGTAAAAACTGATGAAATGACTAGGATTGCCTAAGTCTTATATTAAAGTATTACTAAATACTATCTGACATCTTTGACTAGAAGTAACAAATGTAAGTTACAATTTAAAAACTGACAAAGTGACTCGGATTGACCAAGTATTCAAATTAAATCCACAAAGTGGAGCTGAGGGTGGAGGTGGGCAAATTAAAATTCTCATGCCAAAAATTGCATCCGATTCTATACCCAGGTCTTTCTTCTGCTGTGACTAATGGCTGAATGCTATAATTCAAAATGCCCACTCCGGTCATGTGACCTGATTCACACAGCTCCGCACTAAATTTGTATCAGTCTTTCATTGGACACATTTGGTTGAATGAACCTCTTTAATGTTGTGGGCATGCATAAAGTTAACTAGAACAGACTAATTTTCCAACCGAAAATCAAATGTCTCCCGGTGGAACACTTACGTCTCTGAATAAGCTACAGGTGATAACAAATTACAAATGACCAAGTTTGCTTGAAAATTACAATCCTATTTTAGCTCTCACCTAGATACATTACTCTAGCAATTTTCATCAAGTTCTTCAAGACTTATTGCAGAGAAACCAATTTCACATAAATGACCCTGTGACCTTGAAAATTAGGTCAAGGTCACCGAAATACAATCCCAACCTTGGTCTTACCTTGATACATAATACTACCAAGTTTCATCAGATTCCATCAAGTTCTTCATGACTTATCGAACAGTAACCAATTTCACATAAGTGACCCTGTGACCTTGAGAATTTGCTCAAGGTCAACCAAACACAATCCCAACCTAGGTCTTGCCTAGATACATAATCCTACCAAGTTTCATCAAATTCCATCAAGTTCTTCAAGACTTATTGCAGAGAAACCAATTTCACATAAGTGATCCTGTGACCTTGAAAATTCGCTCAAGGTCATCCAAATACTATCCCAACCTAGGTCTAAGATACATAATCCTACCAAGTTTCATCAAATTCCATCCTGTTCTTCATGACTTATCGAACGGAAACCAATTTCACATAAGTGACCCTGTGACCTTGAGAATTCGCTCAAGGTAATCCAAATACAATCCCAACCTAGGTCTTGCCTAGATACATAATCCTACCAAGTTTCATTAAATTCCATCAAGTTCTTCAAGACTTATTGCAGAGAAACCAATTTCACATAAGTGATCCTGTGACCTTGAAAATTCGCTCAAGGTCATCCAAATACTATCCCAACCTAGGTCTAAGATACATAATCCTACCAAGTTTCATCAAATTCCATCCTGTTCTTCATGACTTATCGAACGGAAACCAATTTCACATAAGTGACCCTGTGACCTTGAGAATTCGCTCAAGGTAATCCAAATACAATCCCAACCTAGGTCTTGCCTAGATACATTATCCTACCATTTTCATCAAATTCTTTCAAGTCCTTCCAGACTTATCACACGGAAACAAGGGTTGAAGAACCTGAACAACAACAAGAAGAAGCAGAAGAAGCGGAAGAACAGGCACTAAAACAATATGTGCCCCGGCTTCCACCGGGAAACATAATTATGTCTGGACATAATATGCACTTCAACTTTACAGGCATGGTGACCTCACAAAAATAGGTCAAGGTCACTGATATTACATAAAATTCTGCCTTTGCCCATGGTCTATATGGCCCATAAATTTGGCAAGTCTACTCCAATTGCTTTTCCAAATATGGAATTCTTACATCTTAAAACACATTTTGGCTCATAATTTCTGTCAAATTATAGGTGGTGCCACTAGTATCATTAGCAACTTAGACTTTGACCTCCCCCACAATACCACCAAATTTGGTGAAGATATGCCAAAAATTAAAGATAGAGTGTTCACACGATTTTTACATTTTGACCCTTATATTACATAATAATGTAGGTGGTGCCACCAATATCGAAAGCAGCCTAGATTTTCACACACCCGATAAGTCCTGAAAGTTATATTGGGTTAACTTGAAAACTGTGGATGGTATGGCGCTAACGAGCAAAAGTTTACCGACGGACAGACATGAGCGGTCACATAAGCTCTGCTCTATAGGCATGTTGGTACTTGAATGAAAGGTCTTTTCATGAAGAATTTAAACATGCAATTATCGTCTTAAATCTAGGTAAATATACTGAAAAATCAGAGACTGGTATGGAATGAGTTAAAGAAGAAGATAAATCACAGGTGCACTCTAGGGTTAAAGGTGGCTTTACATGTCCTATGAAAATGTGAAATGAACCTACCCAACACAGAAGATTCAGCAATAGATTTCCTTTTATCACATACTTACATTTTTTTAATCTTTTAATGCAGGGCCTCAACTGAACATTTGTTGTGTCAGCTATTACAGCTTTTAGGGCTCATGGTGGAACAAAATATGGAATTCCATTGATTCATACATGCACTTCTTTGTGATGCTGTAAAATGGGTCACTGACCTCCCAAATACATTTTAATCAAATTGTTGCAGATCTAACACTTTTTAAGGTAAATTTCAGTCGCACCCATCCAATAGAGGAGCATGACAGAAAGCTGCCTGTGGCAGCCTAAGGATGAAAACACTCTCCCTATCGCAACCTTTTTTATCATAATGTTAGCAATAAGGCATGTTCTATGAAGTATTCTTTGTAGGCAGGCTGGATCAACCCATTTAACCCCAGCAAAAATAACGTAATAAATCTGTAAATATATCATGAATAACAGAGTATGAGACTGAATAGCAAAATGCATGCATGTAAATAGTAAATTAAAATATCAACATGATAAATCAAAATGGTAATGGCTCAGATCAAGGCCTGGTCTGTAGAACATAGCTCCTGCAATGCTTAAAGAAACCATAAATTTATCATCAAGTCACAGAGAGTATGATTTATTTTTTCTTCAAAAGTAGAAGTTTACACTATATGTTTACTACTTATTAAGTCTTGAGTTCCAATTTAACATCATAACTGTTTGTTTTTGTGCTACACTTATAAGGACATACCAAGGAGGGGGCTGCTCCTTGGTAATACGCTGCTGCATCTGCACTAAGAACATATCAAGGAAGGACACCAGCTCTATGGTAGTATACTACTGAAACAGCACTAGGAACATATCAAGGAAGGAGACCAGCTCTATGGTAGTATACTACTGAATCAGCAACATATCAAGGAAGGAGAGCAGCTCTTTGGTAGTATACTACTGAATCAGCAACATATCAAGGAAGGAGACCAGCTCTATGGTAGTATACTACTAAATCAGCACTAAGGACATATCAAGGAAGGCGACCAGCTCTATGGTAGTATACTACTGAATCAGCACTACAAACATATCAAGGTAGGAGACCAGCTCTATGGTAGTATACTACTGAATCAGCACTACAAACATATCAAGGTAGGAGACCAGCTCTATGGTAGTATACTAGTGAATCAGTACTAAGAACATATCAAGGAAGGTGACCAGCTCTATGGTAGTATACTACTGAATCAGCACTAAGGACATATCAAGGAAGGAGACCAGCTCTATGGTAATATACTACTGAATCAGCACTAAGAACATATCAAGGAAGGAGACCAGCTCTCTGGTAGTATACTACTGAATCAGTTGACTGTGGAATTGAAAGACTTCAACTGTCTGTACTGCTGGGCATAAGCCTAGAGTTATGTCAACGTGTGGTCAATCATTATACTCATTATATATAATTAGCCTCTGATGAGTCCAGTGAAGGACGAAACGCGTCAGGCTTATTTGGCACACCGTGTACCTGTTCTTATCAACACTTGCCTAGTCTTCTCATTCCTACTGAATCAGCACTAAGAACATATCAAGGAGGGAGACTAGCTCTATGGTAGTATACTGCTGAATCAGCACTAAGGATATATCAAGGAAGGCTCAGCTACGTGTAGCTGCTTGGAAATACACTGCTGCATCAGCACTAAGGACGTATAAAGGAGGGGCAGCTCCTTGGTAATTAATATACTGCTGCATTACACAAATGGGAAAGCTGTTATTGTGTGCCTCTGTTCCTTCCTTGGAATTTAAAATTAAAAAACAGTGTATTCCTCCTGAACAGCGCACATACTCAAAAAATAGAGTTCAGAGAATGGATTACCCTTGACGCCCACAATCTTTTTTCCTCAATTCTGCAATTCTGTTTTGAGACTTGGCAGTAGAATACTTTACATACAATTCCCATATTGTTATCTATGAAATGAAAGAGCACTTTTGGATGTGTTCCTGGGGTGAGTTCTGGTGACAGAGACCACTGTATTGTGCATCATTCAGACTGCCATCAAATAAACACTTGCAAAGTTTCATAAAACGTTTAAAAATAATAAGAAGAATCGAAGCTGGTTGTCAATAGGAATCTGGTCCACTATTAATGTGCATCTCTGAAAAAAATTTGATGAAGCTACATTGGATCCTAGTTGAGATATTATGGTAACGTTGTCCCCTTGTGCACTACTCAGATTGCCTTGAAGATAAATACTTTTAAGCTTCATAAAAAGTTTGTGAATACAAATAGGAAGCTGGTCCATCATACGATGCATCTCTGACAAAACTTTGGTAAACCTGTGGTCACTACTTTTTGAGATATCGAGGTAACATCATCAGGGTTGACACTACTCAGATGGCGTCCAAATAAATACATTAAAAGTTTTATGAAAAGTTTGAAAATTATCAGAGAAAGCTGGTTTAAATAGAATCCTGGTCCATTACAAGATACATCTATGACAACAATTTGGTAAAGCTGCGGTCAATATTTTTTGAGATATCGCGGTAATGTCATCAGGGTTCACACCAGTCAGACAGCCTTGAAATAAAAACATTAAAAGTTTCATAAAAAGTTTTAAAATAATCAGAGGAAGCTGGTTTTTAATAGGAACCTGGTCCATCATAAGGTCCTTCTGTGGAGAAAACCTGGCCCAGCTATGGTGAATTTTCATATCTTTTTAGATATTGTGGTAACCTCAGCAAGACGGATGAATGACGCAGGGGACAACAGAACCCTCTGGCACTTTATGTGCCGAGGGTAATAAGCGCACTCACCCCTTTCACAGCTTCCCGGCATGCAAAAGGATCACCTGATACATGATCTTTCCTAGGAAATTTGATCATACCTTTGAGATGTGCTGCACTAATGCCTCGTCAGTCCAGTTTAAAGCAGACAAATCTTTTGCCTGTCCATAAAATGTGTAAGTAGCAGGTATTTCCAACCCATACCCCTATCCTCTGTTGACCTTTGGAACCATCATGGCAGCTGTGACCCACCCACCACGCTTCAAGAAAACATGAACACTTTGAGCTCTCAATTGGTACATGCCCAATGATTTTGCCTTCTTTCTTCAATGCAACTGCATGTATATCATACAGGCTATCAGGTTCTATTTCGCATTCCAAAACTTTATTCAGCTTAGGTTCCCATCAGTTTTTATGTGCATGAAATCCAGGTGTTACTGAAGGAAAGTCCCACCATCATAAGTCCACCAGTAAAAATTAGATGGTTGTTCCCCACATGTCCCAAGTTAGCATACATACAATGTGCACAGCCAACACCATGCTATTTCCTGTTTCATTTCTTCGTGAAATGGGTGTCATAAACAAGTTAATTCAATCGTTTTATTGGATCTATTGATCAGTATGAATCTTTTATATCCTATGAGTTTAAATAACTTTGATGCTGGTGGACTTGGATGTGAACATGTTCAGTCCCCAATCTGGGAAAATGCCGAACACAGTACTTTATTTGTACTGGAACAAATACAATGAGCTGGGCCATGTCAATTATGACATTCATGCATACATTTACCTGCCTCCATTAAACCTTTCTTTTTTTAGGAATGGGGATTTGGTGCAGTTGGAAGGTGCATTTCCCATTTTTGGCTACGTAATTGGTGTCGAAGGTTGCTGGTTCAAAACCCAGCAGTTCTGTGGTCACAAAACATATAACAGTTGACTTTTATTTCAGGAGCTGTTTGTAGCTTCATGGCAGGTGAGTTGAGTATTGTAGTGTGATTGATGAATGGAGGATGGAGCCCACCATATCCATTGTTGACTACTGAGACTGATCAGAACTTTATTTATGCTGAGCATGAAGGTGTGTACTTAAACTCGGATTTTGTTCAAGGCTATTTCTCAGAAAAAAAAAATGGTTTTCAAGTGCACAGTGTGCTAAATGGATGGAATACAGTAGTTCCAGGAAGCAACAACTTTTTACATACTTTTGACCTGAATAAGGAATTTCATAAAAGGAGATTAAGATTACGGGTGTCATACACTTTATATGATCGACTCTAATGTGTAATTTCTGTCTATGGTTATCAGCTAATACCCTAGAAAGTACATGTATATATTTTCTGAAAAAAATAAAATTAAAGTTTGCATGTGGTACTGGATATACAATTCTAATATCGCTACAGATGTCATTACATTTTAATTAAAATTCTTAAACTTTACATTAAATTTTAAATGGCATAAAAAAAACAAAATAATCAGATTTAGTTTTCAGTGTCTAATGAAAGAACACATGACACTCTCCAAAAGATTACTTGAATTTTTTTAAAGGGCTCAGTTCTAATTTTATGGCTGTTTTTTTTTTTTTAATTAAAAAATTTTAATTTTAATTTAAACATCCTGTAAATTTTTAATCAAATCCCTTATTCACACTTTAAAATACAGTTTTGCAGCTAGAATGTACTGTTTCATTTCCCATAAGAATACAATGTTTCCCATTTTTGGTGATTGTGCTATCTGGTTGTTTTCCACAAAAACAGGTAAAATTGAATTTTTATTTTTTTTTATTTTGCATTTGAAATTCACTTTCCTAACACTCACAGATGTTTCATTATTTTCGATAGCTTAATCGAAATGTACACTTTTAGAAAATGTATAGTTTATGCGATCTCAAATAAGAACTCTAGTGTATATAAAGACACATGTGGAGCAAATTAAGGCACGCATGGTTCCTGTGTAAAGCACTGTACAAGTGCAAACACCAAACCAAGTTATGGATTTAATCATATGTCCCTTGAAATTTCACATTGCTGCATCAGCACTAAGGGCATATTTAGGAGGGATCAGCTCCTTGGTAATATGCTGCTGCATCAGCACTAATATATGATATACATGTTTCAAGGAAGGGCCCGTGCCTTGGCACACTGCTGCATCAGCAATAAGGACATATCAAGGAAGAGCCAGCTCTTTGAGAATACACTACTATATTACTACTCAAAGGACAGATCAAGGTGGGGCCAGCCCTTTTGGTAATACAGGGACACTACTACGTCAGCAGATTGTATTGAATATTACAGGTGAACTAACTTAACACTTTGCCGGTTAGAGCAAGACAGGAGTCAGTTACCAGCTTTCCATGACATGGGTTGGATACAATTTACCCAAACCATAATTGTCACAAAAAACTGTTGACCTGTGCATATTATCATGATAAATCTTACCTAAAATTCTCAAAAAAATCTGTTAATGGGAAGTCAAAGTACAAACATCAGAACAGAAGACAAGTTACATCTGGAAGCTTTGGGGATAATTTGAATAGGAATGGATTAAAGTGTGCATCACTGACACAGATCTGCCACACACAGACTGATCGAAGCACATGCTGCTGACAGATGTTACAGAAGTTTTTAAAAGTATAGGCACCATCATATCTACTATTGTCTGCTTGGTAGTGACATTAAACAATGCTGCCATGAAAAATTAATTCGACATTTTAAGACTGATTGTGTCAATTTGATTTGGCTTCAAAAAGATAGAGTATTGCGTAGCAATGCCCTGTCCCCCACCACAAAACATACATAAAAATGGCAAGACAGGAAAACAGTGTAATTTGAGGTCTGGAAAGATGATCAGCCAAAGTACATAGAAAACTGTATATAGCCTGGGCAAGCTATAACTTTATGCCTGGGATCAAAGGTTTAGGTCACAGTGTGCCAATTTAATGTAGTACGACACTCCCCTACAATATGAAGCATGCACACGAAAATTTGGTAGGTGTTATGGTATAGGACATATTGTCCTCACAAGCTTTGCTGGAATGGCTGATGAACAAAAGGACAGATGGACAGAATTAAGGACAAAGTGCAAACCTATAGACCCAAGTGGAGGACTAAAAAAACTGAATCGACTGAGCATCTCTTTGTAAGCTGTCTTCCAAATCCAGGGTAACATTAACCTATATTATATGCAATGTCATGCATGGTCTACAAATTGAGTAATCCTTTTATATTCCTGATCTTATGCATCAAATTGTTGTTGACCATTCTAGACAGCCTTCACCTCACACACAGGTATACATGTATACATCTGCGCATGCGTCAATGGAAGAAGGCGTGAAATTTATTGCAATGGTCAATAGTCATTGAATAACATGGTTTATCCAGACGATCGATAATTTTGAGCGACACAATGGAAGTGTAAAAGATCAGAGAACGCAAAGAATCATCAACTGGGATCAAAATAGAACGGAGTAGGTAGAAAACGAACTTTTATTGGAACTGGGTCATCCGCGAAATTTGAACTGAACAAAATGGCCGCGAATCCCTCTTTTGAAATGCTGGGCGTTGATGCTAACGCATCAAGCGAAGAAGTAAGAAAGGCATATGTAAGACTAGCGAGAAAGTATCACCCAGATAAGAATGCAGACCCAAATGCGGCTGAACGTTTCAAGAAGATCAACGCTGCCTACATCAGGATCTCCGAAGCTCAAAAATCCAAAGTGAGCGATAATGAAGCACCCAATGGTCCGGGTAGAACAACAAGGCGATCTAACGGATCTCAAGCACAAGCCGAGGAATCTACCTTTATGTACGGTAAAACGTGTACTATCAAAGAGAAGTCCCAGTCTGTAGTGATCGAGATTGAGGAAGCAGATATTGATAGATGGATAAAAGCATTCCAAGACAAATATGGTAGTCCAAAGGACTTAGGTCACAATGGACTCAAGTTTACAAGTACTTTCAAAGTAAACGAAGATACAAACAGTGATGATCATTATGGGACCATTCACATTACCGTATACAGCAAAACCAAGAAGCTCCATGTTCAGGGGAGCTCTTATATGATGTGGATGGCTGACCATCTTCCAGCACTGGTACTTCAAATGAAAATGGATGCAAAAAAATACCTGGAGCAAGAAGTTGTGGCACAACCAACTAAGCCAGTGGAACAAGCCACAGTCAGTGACAAAGAGACATGTGAGGAAGGCAAACTATCATGTAGAGGATCAGGCTGCAAACGAAAAAACAATAACGAGATGATTCAGTGTGATTTCTGTGACAACTGGTATCACTATGAATGCACAGGCTTAACACGCACACAACTGGACCCACTGTTAGAGATAGAGAATAGTAAATATGCATGTAGTGCCAGTGGATGTGACAAGAATGCTGAGGGACATGACCACCTTGTAACTCAGCCAGCAGACATACGTTCTGAACGCCAGTATACATCACAAGGCATACAGACAGACATGGAAAGAGAGGTCTCACTTCTACACAAGGAAATACTTAAACATATCAGGGCAATGGAGACAGAGGTTGTAGAAACCATTGAACGGACACACCAAGAGACCCAAAACCGCAAATTCAAACTGACAGAAGAGAAAGTGCAACAATTAGAGCTAGAAAACAAGAGACTGAGAGAAGAACTACTCAAATCATCTAAACTGTGTGAGCAAAAAGAAGCGAACATTATAAAGCTGAAAAATGATCAGGAAAAACATGAAAAGCCTGCACAAACCCAAACAGAGTTGGACAAATTAAAATCACAACTTAAAGAGAGTGAACAGGCAAGGGAGGAAATGGCATCCAAACTGAAACAATACAAGGCTGAAAATACAGAATTGAGAAATCAATTTTCAAGAGACAGGGACTCACTCAAAATTCTTGGACAAGAACAAGATAGGCTACTTGTGGTGTGCAACACACGTAGAGCTGAATGTGACGGCTTGTTCGAAAAGTGTCAGAAATTACAAGATGAAATATTTGAAATAAATGATGAAAAGAAGGCACTTGAAATACAACTTCGGATGTGCTGGGAAGAAGGCACAACAGGTTTCAAGGAAGTAACAAAAACGGACAAAGGTAGTGGTCCATCTTTTGCGGATAAATGTGCCACTGTCCCGGATCAGTCAGACAGCAAGGCCACAGTGAATCAGCATGATAAAGAAACAACTATACTACCACAAGCTGAAACTAACAAAGATGACAAGAGTACACATGACCAGACAACACAGGAAAATGTAAAGACAGAAAGCAACAGTGGGCAGAATAAATCAACCAGTGGCAATGCAACAAACAAATCGCCACAGCCGGCCAGATATGGAGGATACAAGGCAACTGGTCACTTCTTCTTAAGTGACTCATTAGGAAGAGACATAGACCAATCTAGGTTGAGCAGAAGTGAGCGAGTTGTCATGAAGGCAATCTCAGGAGGCCGCATCAGGGACGGCCAACGTCTGTTTGCAAACACGAAATATCAAAACAAAACGGTATCCATCTTGCTTGGGACCAATGACATTGGTGATGGTAGGAGCGTAGTGGAGTGCACCCAGGATTACACAAAAATGGTTACAGATATTCTTGACACCCAAAAGGAAGCAAAAGTCTTCCTTTTCCAAATACCCCCGCGAATAAATGGTGAAAACAAGAACAGTGAACGATGTGAGCTCAACAAGAATATAAAGTCTCTAGCAGAAACAAATGACAGGCTTACCTTTGTGGAAACTGGTATCATTGAGGACCCCAAATTTTATGTACCAAGTGGGGTCCATATGTCACCTCTAGGCACTGCTTTCATTGCTAAAGCTTTTATTACATCTGTTTTGGGACGTGTACGTAGGGCAAATACAGGGGGACCATGGCGACATCCTGCCTATTCCCAACAACAAGCCTTCAATGGATGTCGTGGGAAACCAGGTCAGCAACAGTTTCCCCGTCTATCACCCAACCACGGAACAGGTGCTCAGTCTTGGGGTGACAAGACACAGACAATAAAGACTCTGCTTATGAGCCTCATGGACCAAATATGATAACATATACATGTAATAGCTCCAAGTGATCAATAAAAGCGCAACAGACTCTACACTCGTCACGATTGACTGATCATTTAATAGTAATGTGGGGTGCTATACCATATTTTCCCATGAATAGTTTTAAAATTGAATTTATTGTGATATCTTTAGATGACAGAATTACATATACTTGGCAGCAAGTACAGCAATTCAGACTGTCATTAACAAGACATATAAGTAACACGGGTTCTATTTATTTATTTATTTGTGGTGAACTCCACATAACAATGAAATCAAAGCATTGGAACTATATGGACAGACACATACATATTGTGTGCTATTATTTTTATCCTCCCAAGGGACGTATAACAACTTACATGAACGCTAAGACTGGTCAAATGGATTAACCTGTATATCAATTCTGACCTCTGTAAACACAACACTTTCTTCCATCTTTTGTTAAGAGCTAGAACAAGACAAGGTTTTATTACAAGTATGGTTAAGATACGGGTACATGATAATGAAATGTCCGGTTTGAAAATTTGTCACTGGAATATTTGTGGCATTAAAGGAATAGAAGGCCTAAAAACAATAGATGAAAAATTCCAGAAAGAGATTAAGGGGTATGACATAATTGCATTAACGGAAACTCACTCCAACAGTGAAATAAGTATAGGTTTAGAGGGATACTATACCTTTCAGGTCAACAGGCCAAGACATCGTAAAGCTAAGAAAGACTCTGGCGGAATTGCTATAATGGTGAAAAATTGTTTAAAGAGAGGAGTAGCTTTCTATTCAAGTGAAACACCGGTCTTGGTATGGGTTAAACTTAAAAGAGAATTTTTCAATATAGACGTAGATATCTATCTGGGAGTGGTATACATGCCCCCCAAGAACTCGACCTACTCAAAGCAGTTAAATGAAGATGTAGCTGACATTTTAGAGAGGGAGGTGCTTCAATATTCTGAAAAAGGGAAGATTATGCTAATTGGAGACTTTAATGCTAGAACTGGTGAAATGATAGAAGATTGTATGGGAAACAAATATGATGAGTGTTCTTTTGCCACGGAGGAAACCTCCCAAAAAGTACATGAGAGATCCAGTATAGATAAGGTAGTATGCTCCACAGGGAAAACTCTTATAGAACTATGTACAAATGCAAATCTGAGAATTTTGAATGGTCGAGTACTTGGGGACATGGGCGGAAAGGCCACGTGCCAGCAGTGGAATGGGTGCAGTGTTGTGGACTATGGTATGGTGCATGAAGAACTTTATAGAAAAGTTCATTATTTCAAGGTACATGACTTCACGGGCATTTTCTCTGATCATTGTATGATATCCATGTATGTTAATATACAAAGTGTAGGTGACAACAATACTATACACATGAATCCTTTTCCAATGGGTTATAAATGGAATGATACATCAGCCACCCTGTACAGTGATGCAATGAAAGATTCCCGTATTCAGGCAAAGTTGAAATGTTTTGAAAACAATATTAAGAAATCGAGTACTAATGAAGAAAATATAGATGAGCATGTGAAAAGTTTCACCCAGATTTTGATAGATGCAGCAGACATGTCTCTGACCAGAAAGAAACCCAGAAAATATAAAGGCAAAAGATGGTTTAGTAAAGACTGTAGAGAACTTCGCGATGAGGTGAAATATTTAGGTAAGTTGCTTGACAAACATACAAAGGATCCCCATATTAGGGGTCTATTTTTCAGTACAAAGAAGAGGTATAAGAAGATGGTAAAATGTACTAAAAGAAAACACAAAGAAAAAATTATGTATCAATTAGAAAATCTGGCTGACAGAAATCCAAAGTTATATTGGAAGTTAATAGATTCCTTAAGGAATGATAGTGAGCCGGCGAATGACATGTCACCTTTAGATCCAAAAGAGTTAACAGAGCATTATTTTAGACCACTAAGAGTAACAGAGCCAGAAGAGAATGAGGACCAGAGTGTTTTGAATAAATTAATAGCAGAGCTTAAACAAAACCAGATTCCACAATTACTGCAACGAAACATTGAAATCTGTGAAGTTGACATGGCTATTAAAAAGCTGAGAAATAATAAAGCATGTGGGTTGGACATGATCAGCCATGAAATGCTTAAATCTTCCAGCAAATGGATCAAGGTACCTCTTTGTAAACTGTTAAATGAAATATATGGATCGGGTGTGTTCCCAAAAAAGTGGAACATAGGGTACATAGTCAGCCTATTAAAAGGTGGTAATCCGTCAGATGCAAACAATTACAGGGGAATAACAATCAACAGTGCACTTGGTAAAGTTTTTGGTATTATTTTGAACACAAGACTGGAAGAATTTTTGGAGGAAAACTGTGTAATTAAAGATAATCAAATGGGGTTCAAAAGGAAAGCCCGAACAGTGGACCATCTGTTTATTGTTAAAACAATATTAGATAAGTATGTGATTAAGGGCAAACAATGTGTATATGCATGTTTTGTAGATTTGCAGAAAGCTTATGATAGTGTGTGGCGTCATGGTCTTTATTATAAGCTACTGAGTCATAATATAAATGGTAAATTTTTCAACATTCTAGAGAGTATGTATAGATCAACTGAAATGTGTGTCAAGATTAATGGCAGGATATCAGAAAATTTTCAAACTAATATCGGGGTTAAACAAGGGGATATTATGAGCCCAGCACTTTTCAATCTTTATGTTAACGATCTGCCAGAGTATATTGGCAAAGATAACGCTGCTCCTGTGCTAAATGACCAAAAAATCAATGCCTTATTATATGCCGATGATTTAGTTTTGCTCTCCCTATCACAAGAGGGTCTCCAAGGGAGCCTTCACAAAATTGATGAATATTGCAAAAAGTGGAAACTGAACATAAATGTAAAGAAAACAAAAATCATGATGTTTAACAAACATGGAAGTAGATGCGGTCGAAAATTCTATCTAGGTAAAGCATGTTTGGAAAATGTAACAGAGTACAAATATTTGGGTTTAACTTTAGCAGTCACTGGTAATATGGTCAAAGCGAAGGAGAATGTATACAAAAGAGCGCTTAAAGGCTTATTCAAATTAAAGGCATGTTTAACACTCACCAGTGCAAGTCCAAGATTAAGCTTAAAACTTTTTGACCAACTCATTAAACCTATCGGACTGTATGGGTCAGAAATATGGGGATATGTAAATGTGACGAATAGAAAATTAAAGGATGATAACTGGATGGAAAAAGTATATACCTTGTATCCTGTGGAGAAATTAAACATCAGTTTTAGTAAATATATTTTAGGTGTAAATAGGAGAACGACAAATGTGGCAGCAATGGGAGAACTGGGTAGATACCCACTGGGCATAAACGTTATAATTTCAATGATGAAATACTATGGTCATTTGGAAAATACAAAAAACAAATTATTACAGAGTGCAAAAATAGAATCGGTCAATTTGAAAAGAGAGGGAATTGAATCATGGATGACTTTTGTGGAAAAATGCTGTGACAAACTCCAAATAGATATTCAGGAAATGAAAACACAAGAAGGAATTAACAAAATCAGACAAGTATTAAAAGAAAATTATATTAAGTTTTGGGAAATACAAATTGGACAAAATTTAATTACAGAAGGCAAATTGTGCACATACAGAAAATTCAAAACAAAATTCATTTATGAAAGTTATTTGGACCATGTGTATCGCAAGGATCATAGGGTAGCACTCACACAACTGAGGGTGAGTGCCCATAGACTTGAAATTGAAAAAGGGCGCCATCAAAGACCATTTATCCCAAGAGATGAAAGATTTTGTAAATTCTGTCTTCTGTCCAATAATAAAATAATAGGGGATGAGACCCATTTTCTCATGGGTTGTCCACAATTTAAAAATGAGAGGGAAATATTATGGATGGAAGTAGCAAAAAGATGCAAACATTTTAACAATATGAATGAAGAAATGAAATTATTTTACCTTCTTAATTGTGAGGGTGAGCTTATCACTTATGTGGCAAAGTTTGTGTCAAATGGTTTTGAAATGTATAAGGTATGAAGAAGTTACCACAACACTGCACCCACCTCAATTTAGACAAATGTATATAATTAGGGGGTAGGTTTCTGTACAGAAGTAGTGTTTTCCGTAGACTAGTTTGTGACTCTCTGTTTTCATATGTATGTTTACATGTCTATGTATTTTCACCACTTGGCCCCTAGAGGGCGTGAATGTGGCAATAAAATCTTTTGTACCTTTTGTATCAAGATGTTAATTAAGATAAGGTCACTGTCAATGAATTTCCTCTAATCCCATGTGGTCTACACTTCACATGTAATGTCACAAAGCATCTTCAATGCTTTTCAAATCTTTCTTTCTGGTTAAGTTATTGCACAGAAACATGTTTCACATAAACCCAATTTGCAAGCCCACAATGACTTTTACTATAGCCTTTCTCATACTCCACTTTATGTTACGCTTGAGCAATCAATTTCATAGTATGGCACAACCTTCATGCATGGTACATAT